>CM077645.1:164677502-165095002 GCA_039707465.1 Rhabdophis nuchalis | reverse complement strand
GGAAGTATACATTTCTTTATTGTTGTGTTGGAAGAAATATCCATCTGGTTCAGTTCCAAGTTGCGAGAAAGACGTTGGAAACATGGAGGCTGCTTGCAAGGGATGGTTTAATGATGAAGCAGAACCACATGGGTTCTGCTGCAGCTGATCACTTGGAGTTGAGAGGTTTTTATACCTTCTCTTGGGCTTTGCACTTGAGCTTGCTGTTCCTGTGCAAGGACATGTATTCTATTGGCTGTTGTCAGACTCCATGGTGCCATGTAGGGGTTATGTAGGGGTCATAGCTGGCTCTATAGGCAAAGTACTAATTTTAGGTGTTTGTCTGAGTTATGTTTGGTTGAAGTTTGGAAAGCGATGCAGTAATTATGGCTTAATTGCTTTGCCCTGTGTTGGGTGAGAGCTAATCTGCCTTTGTTCAGACTTTGCTTCAGGGAGTAATGGATACCAAATCTGCATTTCTAAAAGCTGCCTCAGCTCAGTATTTTCTTGGAGGCAGAGGTCTGGGGCTCTGAGTTTCAGTCTCCCTTAAGATTTTTTTATTTTTCTTTTATGAGAAATATTTTATCCTTCCTTTTAAAAATATTCCTCAAACTATTTCATTCTTCTAAGGGTGTATGGGTGTGTGTCTGTGGGTGTGGCTTCCCACAGTTGTTGCTACAAATTTTGAAAATGAATGTTGGGGTGGTTAATTTAGGCTTTAAACAGAAACCAAATCTGTTGTTGGACCTGCATTGCAAAACATAATAGATAATGCCATCAAAGAACATGTTCTTTACTTATACTGTAAAGCGATAATCATACATGCTGATTTCCACCACATGTGCAGTTTGCTGACACTTGTCCAAGCATGAAGTATCAAACATTGAGATAAAACATTTATTACTGGCTGATTCTATGCTAGTTCTTGTTTGGGCTTAAAATGTTCAGAACTGAATGAAAAAAAAGGCATTTCATGTGACTTTTTTATTATTAAAAAAGGAAATACAAGAATAGAAGAGACCTAAGTAGCAGGATTAGAATTTGCAACTGGTAAAGGGGGAGAGCTCTAAGTATTAAAAATGGCAAAATGAATCATTTTTGAAAGATAATTTGGGTTTCTAATCTTCACACACTACTTCGAGGTGCTTAGTCCCAAGTACAATATTGATAAATTGCTCGTTCTGCTCTGTCTGTAATTTTGCCTCTTTCCTCTTTTATACAAATACAATCTTCAAGATAGAGTAACAAAAGATGTCTTTTCTCAGGAGCTGAGATTTCTAAAGGAAAAAGAATAGACAAATGCATTATAAAACATGAAAATTATTCACCTCACGCAACAAATAAATGTATTTTTGGCTTGACTTTCTTTGCTTACATATTGCAGGTTTTTGTTTATTATTTTATTATTGCTCATCACTGCTGTATTACTGTTCAACAATGAAGATTCTATGGAAACCATGTTAGAGGTTGGGGGCTCAAAAGGGAAAGGAAAAATCTTCATTCTGGACTTTTGAGAAAATGTCCAACATATATTATTAATGGAGCCCAATGCTTATCAATAGAGAGCTCATTTTACAAGAGATAAACTATTATACTATTGTAATTCTACAAGCTTTGGAAAGGGAACATAACTTTCTGTGAAATTTATAAGACTGTTGTAAATGGAGATTTTGGCTATCTTTAAAGTTGAATTCAGAGAGGGTTTATTTAAACAGAAAATCAGTTCTTGCATATTGTTAGGGCCCAGAAAGTCTAATCACATGTATTTCGGATATGTGCAATTGACTAAAATGAAAATAAAGTAGTTACTTTTTCAGAACTCTTAATAGAAGAAGAAAAATGAAACCAGGTACCCAAAAAAGATGTATGGAGTTCCACTGCTTTGTAGTGTTGCATTGTTTTGGTTTTTGCTATGTTGTCTACAGAGAATTCAAAGTTGCTGCCAGAGAATTTGGTGCAGCTGCAACAGATTTTGAACGTATATTGCAGTAGAATTATGCAATGAAGATTAAATGAAAGAAATCGGTATTGAAATATGTGTGAAGATTGGCTAATATGGCTGAGCTTTTGAGATGATAAGCTAAGACTTTTGGGGTGATAGCAGACTTTTTTTCCAATTTTTGAGAAACCCTACATATGTATTCATGTATACATGCATCTCTCTTTGTATGTGACTAAGTGTGTAAAGTATATAATCATAGATTAGATGCTTAGCACTAGGCAGAAGCACTTGGAGAGTAGGGAATATTTTAAATACACTGATTTTGAAGTATAAACTGTGTAAATCACTCCTATTTCTGATTCTTGCATTTAAAAGTAATGACCAATGTAGGCAGTCATGATCTCACTTATAGCAAGATGCATGATCTCAGGCAAAGCTCTTGAGTACATCTTTAGTGATTAAAATATTTTTAATCTAGCTTTCAATTTTATATTTCCAAGACAGAGCACCACACACTAAGACATCTATCACAAACAGCATTAAAATAGGGTAAAATACTTCATGAATACAATCAAATATGACTACTAGGAAAATGAAAGAGACAATAAATCATATAAATCACCAATTATGTTAGAAATCTGAAAAACAAAAATGTTTTTAACCAGCTTCTAAAAACCATCAGTTTTGGTGCCAGGTACATAGATAAGGGACAAAAAAAATATCATGGGTCTCATTATGGAGATATATTAGCTTTCTGGTGCGTCACATTTTGAAAAAGGTTTGGACATATCTTAATGTCAAATATATGCTGAGGCAAAATCAAAATAGCAATAACACTTGACTTAGATATCGTTTCATATTGCTTTACAGCCCTCTCTAAGCAGTTTACAGAATCAGCATATTGCCCCCAACAATCTGGATCTTCAATTTCAGAAAGATGGAAGGCTGAGTCAACCTTGAGCCACTCAGAATCAAACTGCTGGCAGTCAGCAGAATTAGCCTTCAATACTGCATTCTAACCACTGCACCACCATGACTCTTAAAAAAAGAAGAGAGGCATCAGTTGTGGGCAGCAAATCAAAGCAGGTTAACAGGATTCAAAGGTGGGTAATTATAGGAGTTAGGGATTAAATGCATTTCAATATGGCATGTAGGAGTCTGAGATAGCCACAGTTTGGCTTTCTCTATAACTTATTCTTCCTAGGAAAGAAGACAATGAGATTTGAGTTCCAATTTTAGGAGATAGATAATGGGATGGGGTGGGGGAAGAAGGCATGCCAGTTTCACAAAGCCTTCAGAGCCTGAACCACCATCAGAGAAAACCAAATGACAATGCAATAGACTAAAAACTGGGATTTGATTAAAAAATAAGATGTCAGACCTTCAGCCATCTTTTCTTTTGGATCTTTGGCCTGCCATGCCGACTGGCGACACCCAGGGGAAGAGCCTTCTCTGTGGCAGGCCCTGCCCTTTGGAACGACCTACCCCCTGAACTCCGGACCATCACCGACCTCCGCCTCTTCCACCAATGTCTAAAGACATACTTTTTTCATCAAGCCAGCCTAGCCTAACCTCCCATGGGGACTTTTAGAAAAGTTTTAAATTGGGTTTCAAATAATTGGTTTTAGCATAGGATTGGGATTATTTAATATATATTTTAAATTATTTATTCATTTTCTATTTTGTATATCTTTTTAAATTTCCTGTGCGCCGTCCTGGGTCCTTTGTGGAGAAGGGCGGGATATAAATGTAATAAAATAAATAAATAAATAAAATAAATACTTTCTATTATTCTACTATGAATTTTCTATTGTGGGAAAATGGGAAGGGGGGTTGTAGGAGTGAGATGCGAGGTAGCCATAACAAAATTCTTTCTAGAAAGCCAAGGTCATCCTTTGTCTTTGCACCTCTGTACCTGACCGGAGCTCGATGGGTGGAACTGCCAGCATGGCAGTGGAAGTTTGGACCATGTGATGGACTTGTGGGTGTGGGGGCAAGATCTTGAACTTTCAACTGGGTGGGGAAAACCAGGAAGCTTTCAGATTCAGGTTTTCCCAGTTGTGCCAACATGGCTCTCTTAATAAATTGAAACTTTGAACAATACTTTGCCTTGGAGTCTGATTTACTTTTGGATGCTATTTGGAACCCTGACACAGAGATTATGAGTGAAAGCAAGAAACGCATCCCACATACTATAGGTATCTAGTTTAGCATATTTAACTAAAACAGAGGGAGTCAACTTAGTGTAGCATTCAGAGTGATGGGCAAGAAAGCAAAAGAATGGGGATTATAGTCTTCTATTAGGCATGAAAGCTGTCTAGGTGACTTAGGACCAGAGGATCTTTATTGGTCCCAGTCACTTCATAGGGTGGTTGTGGCAAAAATAGGAGGCAGGAGTTTTATGTACCCCACTTTGAATTGTATAAAATCAAGGCAGGATATCAATATAATAAAATATAGATCTTAATGAAACCTGCTCTCATGGTTTTCAACAGTGAAGAATTAGAGCTACACAGACTTGTATGCTGTTTCCTCTGGCTGTGGATTCAGGTCCTAGTTGGAGTGAACATCTGTGTATGGTCTCCTTTTAGGGTAGCAGACTCAGATTGCAGAGCAGGAGCAGATATAACCATTGTTGAAATTAACTAAACTGCCTACACACTATCACTTCTTAATCAATACCAACATCTTTGCCCAAATTCTTCCAGTCTTCTACTTCTATTTCCAAGGAATGTGGTGGCTCAGTGGTTAAGGCACTGAGCTTGTCAATCAGAAATGTCGGCAGTCTGGTGGTTCAAATCCCTAGTGCCATGTAACGGAGTGAGATCCTATTACTTGTCCCAGTTTCTGCCAACCTAGCAGTTTGAAAGCATGTAAAATGCAAGTAGAAAAAGAGGGACCATCTTGGTGGGAAGGTAACAGTGTTCTGTGCGCCTTTGGCATTTAGTCATGCCAGTCACATGGCCATGGAGATGTCTTCGGACCGCATTGGCTCTTTCAGCTTTGAAACGGAGATGTGCACCACCCCCTAGAGTCAGGAATGACTAGCACATATGTGTGAGGGGAACCTTTATCTTTTTACTTCTACTTGCTTTCAGGTGGATACACAAGAAACTGCTCTTCATTCCTCTCAAACAATGCAAGGCAGACTAAAGACTAGTGTTTCTCAACCTTAGAAATGTTAAAAGGTGTGGACGTCAACTTCCAATGTAGTTGGGGAATTCTGAGAGTTGAAGTTCACACATATTAAAGAGCTGAAGTTGGAACACATAGATATATCCTGTGGTTGTGTCTGTATAGCTCTAAAACCAGGGTAAACCTGCTACAGCAATAGGAATCAGCACAATAATGGGACATGGTAGCATCTAATTGATCTTGGTTGATCTTGGAAAAATTAAGCCAGCTTAGATGTAGTAAATACTTAGAAGGGGAATCCTCAGAAAATTCCAGGGGTGTAGGCTACACTGAATGAATAATAATCTGCAAGAAGACAATGACAAGCCACTTGACTATCTATGGAGTTATCAAGAGTTCAGCTTGTCTTAGGGCAGTCCTTACAATTTATCATACAATTTAATCACTGATATATTCTTACTTTATTGAAAACAACTAGATATAGGATTTATAGGATTTATTAAATTTTTAGAGGATTTATTAAATTTTTAGACCGTTCTTCTCTCTTGCGGGACTCAGGTGTACAGGCAATAATAAGATCAATAATATAGAGCATAAAATACAATTAAAAATACAATTAAAAATATATTAAATAGATTGGCCTGATCTAAATCCTGTTAAAAAACCCTTACTAAAACCAATTTAAAAACTAAAACAATTAAAAAAGGCCAGCTGCACGAAACAGATAGGTCTTTAAGGCCTGATGGAACTGGCGCAGGTCTGTGGTTGTCCGTAGGTCAGGGGATAGGTCATTCCAGAGGGCAGGAGCTGCCACAGAGAAGGTTCTCCCCCTGGGGGTCGCCAGCCAGCATTGTATGGCCGACGGCACCCTGAGGAAGCCCTCTCTGTGGGAGCGGACTGGTGGGTGGGAGGTGTTTGGTAGCAGGAGGCAGTCTTGCAGATAGCCAGGTCCCTTGCCATGGAGCGCTTTGAAGATACCATGAGATATAAAAAGGAAAATGCCCGCTAAAAGAAATGCAATTATTTGGAATTTTCTTTTAAACATTGAAAAGCAGACACAATGTATTATAAATTAAATTCATTGGATTTTCCCTCAAATTAATAGTTTCTTAAATCAGAATAATAGGTTTTAAAAAGGCAAGGAATGTTATAGTTAGAAGAGAATTGCTTATAAAATTAAACATAACAGTGAACAATTTTAGAATGCTCAGCATTCTTCAGGAAAACTATATTTAAAAATGCAAAAATGTTTACCTTTTATCTGCTTATCAAAGTAAAAGTAAATGGCTATGTGGAACTGAAATGGGAAGAGCATAACCTGAATTAATTTGCCTGCGTCATCTAATCTCAGACCTTAGACACCTGAGATGTAACTTGAAAAATGGCATAGTAAATAAATATCCCACCAGGCTGCTTATGATTACAACGGTGAGTAAAAATCAATTGCATGGCATAGGTGAAGACAAACGTGCAAAATAGACAATTTATAGCTTCCATTGAAACCAGGTTACCACTCACGAATAACCACAGCAATTTCATCCTGCAACTATACATAATGGCAAAGAGTGTAAGTGGTGTCAACCTGTTGAATCAATAGCTTACTTCACTGCATGCTACCCTGTGCTATCCCAAAGGTGCTTTTTCAAGAGGCAAATTGATTTTCTTGGGGTTTTTTTTAAGCATTTTGCTTCTCCTCCCAGAAGCTTCTTCAACTCTGACTGGTTTCCCTACCATTCTCCACTATCTTGTCAGAGCTGAAGAAGCTTCTTGGAGGAGAAGCGAAATGTCTTCAAAGAAAAATAAGAAAGTCCATTTGCCTCTTGAAAAAGCACCTTTGGGACAACCATGACATGGGTAACTGAGAATCTCCATAGACATTTATCTTGTGCTATCAGATCCTGATGATTAGAAGATGGCAAAATAAGCTTTCAAAATGACTTGAAACAAGGTTTCTTTTTCAAAGACTGCTCATCTTCCCCTCTGTCAAGAGGATGGCTCTTAAGAGTTTTTCTGTCTTATTATATTAATGAATTAAAATAATTCTACATCTGTAGACATTGGACCCAATCCATTAAACCTATGTACAAGGACTTCTGGTGAGAGTGCCCGGGTGAGTTTAATGTACAGTGGTACCTCGGTTCACGAACTTAATTCGTGAACTGACTGGTCACAAACCGAATTGGTCGTGAACCGAGGCACAGAAGTACTGTACTGTAAAGTATTGTACAGTACAGTACAGTACAGTACTGTATGTGCTAAAAGCATAACAAAAATAAAAAAAAGTCACTGAAAGTACTCACAGTGTACTTTTTTCTGTGTCTCCTTCTCTCCATGATCTTCCTACAGGAAGTCACAACCATGTGACAGCCAGGAAATAGCATTAAAATGGCCGCGGCTCCTGTTCGTGAACCGAAGCGGAGTTCGTGAACCAGAGCATATTTTGATGAATTTTTCTGTTCGTGAACAGAAGCATTTGTGAACAGAAGCGTTCGTGAACCGAGGTACCACTGTATTTCTTGCAGCAGGATGGTGCACATGATGGAGATTGGCAGCTGCATGTAGGATCCTGGCCTTCATAATCTCCTAAGAGAAAGGGGAGATCTTGACATAACCCAACATGACTCCAGACAGTCATTCCTCATGAGTAATCCACAGGAATTAGTGTTTTACAATTGATTTATGAGTTGCTGGGAGTCAAGGGTAGAACATTTGTTCTTATCATGAATGCAGCTTTTCTTAAGTACATAAAGCTTGACCAAGACTCGTTTTTTGTGTTTGTGGGTTTTTTAAAAATTGCCTTTTAAAAATTAAGAGCCTTCACAACACCATGTTATACTGTATTCACTGGGTGCATCACCTTCTCCTTGGATAAAAAATAAGATATGTTATGTCCACTTTAATAGAAAGCTATTATGCACAGCTAACTTTCACCAGCACTGGTCTCTAGTTGTTTATTTTCTGACAAGAAGCGGTATTTCTATTGTAGGGCTAGTCAGAAAAAAGTTAAGATGGTGGCTGCACCAAAATAAAAAAACCCTACTCCTTTTAAAGTTTATATACCCATAAAAAGGGGATAAATTTCAGTCACATGATTGTATGACATGGTTTTTAAAAAAAATTACCACTCCCTGAAAACAAACACTTCTGTTAAGCATCTCTATGAGGTGTATGTTATTCCCATGTGGATTCTGGTTAAAATGTTATTTAATGTATCATCTTCCCATTCCTTCCAAGGAAGGAAGAAAGGAAGTCTATTCTTGTTCTAATTGTACCTTTTATTTCCTTTGGTTTAAATGTAGTATTATATAATTGTATTTTGGGCCAGTTTAAATAGAGACCACTGCATATAATGAAAGAAAGATTTCTTTTCTCTCAACCTCTTATTCACACTTTCACAGATTTTTTTTCTTTTCTTTTTAAAATCACTAGGTGTTCATGTGGATGTTTCTGTGCAACTTTTTTGAATTCAGTTACTTGAAGGAAAAGATAGTTCCTACTTCAATGCACAGTGATTTTAATTTAGATTGGGAAACCAAACCCTCTGTATAGCATAAAGAAAAATCACATGCATCGCCCCATGCATTTGATGTATATAGTACTTACCCCTTCGTTATGATATACCGTATTTATTCGACTATAACACGCAAAATTTTGTACCCAAAAAAGAACTCAAAGTTTGGGTGCGCGTTATAAACGAGGGTTCGGGTTTCTGCGCAGCGGCGGCGGCGGCGGGGGGAGAAGCGGAGCCAGAAAGAGACGCGGTTTCCTCAGCTGCGGAGCCCTTTGCCCTGCCGGCGGGCTGGTGAGGGTGGAACGGCGGGGAGCGCGGCGGCAGCAGCGGCGGGGGGAGAAGTGGAGCCCAGAAAGAGACGCGGTTTGCTCCATCGCCCCTCAGCTGTGGAGCCCGGCCGGGAAGGCAGCTCCTCCCCCCCTGCCTTCGCTTCCACACACACACCCATCCCCCTCACTCGCAGAGCTCTCGCTGGCTTCGGGAAGCAGAAGCGCCGAGCCCAGAAAGAGATGGGCGAAAGTCATGCTTTATAAAAATCGGTATAAAATAAAAATTTTATACCGATTTTTAATCGAAAATTAGAGGGTGCGCGTTATACACGTGTGCGCGTTATAGTCGAATAAATACGGTAGTGAAAAAAGGAGTTTACAGTAATCCCTCGTCTTTCGCGGGTAATACGTACCAGACCCTTCCGCGAAAGACGAAAAACCGCGAAGTAGGATTCGCCACTAGGAATGCTCTCCCCCCCCGCGCGAGGAGTGAGGAGGGGAGGGGTGGCCGAAATGGCTGCTTCCCTCCTTGGCTGGGGAGCAGCAGTAGGCACCCCCCCTAGGAACAGCAGCAGGAGGCAAGTCAATGCGGCAGCCTCCTCAGTGAGGGAGCAGCGCCGCAGCGGGTGGAGCGAGCGAGCCACCGACCGACCCCCGCGCGTCCCGTCGCCGACTCCAGTTCGGCAGGCGAAGGGGCGAAGGGGCAAACTGAGAAGCTGACGCACCAGAAATCTGGTAAGGCGGACTCGGAGCGAGCGGGCGGTGTGTGTGTGTGTGTATGTGGCAGGGTTGAGGGAATGGCAAGCGGCGGCTGCATCCCCGGAGCTCGGCTAGGCGAGGGCTAGAAAGGCGGAGCGAGCGGGCGGTGTGTGTGTGTGTGTGTGTGTGTATTTATTTATTTATTTATTTTAAACAAATCCGCGAATGAGTGAAGCCGCGAATAACGAGGCCGCGAAAAACGAGGGATCACTGTATTCATTTTTAAATCGCTAATCTGCACCTTCGTAATTCCTTCCTAATCCAAGAAACAACTCATATTACACTAGACTTTCTTTTGTTTCTTACTTTCTAGATTTTCAATTACTATGCCAGTGCTCATTTATGCAAAGCCTTGCTAATGTTTCCTCTTTCTCTGCAAAATCTTGATTCAATTACTATTTTTTACACACTACCAAAGAGAGATCTTTCATCAGAAAATGGGACTGTGACACATACATACATATTTTTGATCCCTTTTGTGCAAAGAAAATGGATCTAACTCGTGCGATAATTAGAAGGCCAATATTTAAAGGCATGAAATATCTAAATGTTGACTTTACTTCAATATTTCACGTGTTTGAATAAAAGAAATTCTTTCTTTGACAGCAATCGTTATTTTGGCCGTCTTTATTGAAGTCAGCAATTTTAGCACTTTACACTTCATGCATCATAGACAATCAAGTAAAACTGGGGAAAACTGAGAATGAAGGAGCTGCTACTTCCAGTGAGACTTAATCAGGCAGCATTTTTAAATCACTTACTATGGAATAAAAAGGATTTAACTAAACAAGACTTGGTTCTGAATTAAATATCCTGTTTTAATAAAGTTGAATGCACTCTTGAGCTTGATTTATGGTGATTGAATCCATCTAGTTTTCTTGGCAATTGTTAGGTATTTATTTCTTCCTGGAGATGAAAGAAAGAGAGAAAGAGTAAAAGAATTAGTCTTCGGTCACAATAGGAAACAGAAACTAGGTTAATCAGAATTCTGTACCTCAACACCAGTCCTGGATCCCAAGCATAGCAAAACAAAGAAACAAATATTTTTCATTATAATTTTAATCTGAACATATTTAAATTTAGAAAAGTTCCCAATTTTAATTATGGGCTACACTGCTTTTATTTGCTATACGTGGAATGTTATGAATTGCCTCACCTTGAATGAGCGGTGCTAGAATAGACTCTAAGCACTTAAATTGCTTTAAATTACTTGCTTATTTTATATGTTTGCATCCTGACTTTTTCCAATAGGGAGTTCTTTATAGCATCTATGGATGGCACACTCAAACAGTCACCTATTACATGAGTGACCAGTTTTTTTTTCCAGGCCATATTTTAGGGGCCACCTTTGATTTCTGTTTCAGATACAGCAATAGCACTTAGACTTATACACCACTTCATAGTGCTTTAAAACCCTCTCTAAGTGGTTTACAGAGTCAGCATATAGCCCCCAACAATCTGGACCCTCATTTTACCAACCTCAGAAGGGTGGAAGGTTGAGTCAACCTTGAGCCAATGGTAACTGAACAGCCCAACTGCTGGCAGTCAGCAGAAATAGCCTCAGTACTGAATTCTAACCACTGCACTACCACGGCTACAGTTGAAAAGAATGGAGATCCAGCTGAATGAATATCATCAAGAGAATGTCAGGACAGAAGGAATAATCTCTTCTCTATGGTTAAGGCTATACGGGATATTTTGTTCACCTTAGTGTTTTACTTTGTTGTTACTTTCCTTCATGCTTCTTGTCCCTGAACTTGCATTGAATCTTTCAAATAGCAAAATATTTTTGCATCTTTATGTTCAAAAATTGGAAACAGTCTAGATTTAATTTCTGATCCTTCACAATTTGAGCAGAAGTAGACACTAAATACACATTTATGTCAGTGTTAGCACCCACCACTCTCCTAGAAAAATGAAATATTCTAGTAAATATTAAAAAGGCAGAGTATTATACTTTCCTTAAAGGAGAAACATGTTTCTAAAGACAGAAACTCAGCCCAAGCTCCTTGCCCCCAGCATATATTTTGGTTATCTACAACAAAAAAGATCTTCAGCTCCAGAATTAGCCGTCACTCAAGATCCAAACCAGGACAAAGTCATTAAGCCATAATAAGAATTGCCCAAAGTCCCTTCATTAGATCATCACCCAGCAAGATTCAGCCGGGCCTGGGACTCAATACAACCTACAAAGCTACCCCTGCATGGCCCCATAGGAGACTGACAACCAATCAGAGTACATTTCTTACACAGGAACAGGGAACTCCAAGGCAAGGCCCAAGAGAAGGTATAAATCTCTCTCCCTCTCTCACCCATGCACTCTTTTTTGCCCACCATTAAACTATCTTTCCAAGCAGTCTTCATGCAATGCCGTCTTAACGCATAGGCCCGTTGGGCATTTGCCTGGGGGCCCACGATCATAGGGGCCCCATGCGAATATGTTGTAGGGTTTCGGAAAACCCGTATAAAATTTAGTATTATTTTATAAAAATCTCATAATTTTGTGTTTATATGCGAACGGGCCCGATAATAAAACAAGCCGATAATAAAACAATTTTCTGAAAAGAAATGTCGTAAACGCTTGTTATAATAAAGTACCGTACTGAAATTTTTCTAATCTAAGTATTTTTTTTTTCATTACGAATTTTAATACCTTTGTTTGACCTTGTGTAATAGATGTAATATGTTATGGTGCTTATTATTTAAAAAAGATATGTAAATATCTGTTTTTGTGTGTAAATTTTTTTGTTTTTGTAAATATCATGTGTAATACTATAAAACATGTAAATAAAATCTCTTTTCTCTGTTTTTCATGTTTAATGTTGATTATAGTTGCAGCTGTACAGCATGTTTTAACAACAATTTTGTTGAAATTAGTATAGTGACAATAAAATAAATAATACATTATTTTTAATATTATCAACCATTTATTTTTTATTCCTGCGGGGGGGGGGCAGCACTCTTTCTTTGCCCAGGGGCCCAACACTGTTTCTATGCCCAGAGGCCCAAAATGGTGTAAAGACGGTTCTGTCTTCATGTTTCCAGCATCTTTCTTCCCACTTGGAACTTTCTATACTTTCTATGTTCACAAAGTAAGTTTCATTTACAATGATTGGTTTTCTTAGAAGTTTCATTGTTAGTTAGTTAGGCAATTAAATATTGACTTTTATGACACAGTATCGGCAAGTCATACTGAGCTGCACATTAGTTTGGTTGCAAATGCATAGGCTTGTAATGAAATTTCTATGTTAATGGGTTTTGCTATGGTAATAAGACTATTACTGTGGATTGCTTTAAGTCTTGGACTTGGCAGAGCAGTGGTAATAGCCCTTGATTTTTCAGGTGATATGTCTCCATGGGAACTAATTGTGGGATTATTAGTTCTTGATATAGAACCACTCAGAAATGTTCTGAATAAACAGCAACAAATCCCATTATTCTCTACATTTCTCTGTGGGTGGGATGGTTTGTGTGTTATACCAGGGGTCCCCAACCTTTTTTGCACCAGGGACCGGTTTCATTTTAAAGAAAGTTTTGCGGACCGGCTGAGTGACTCAGCAGTCATGTGACTGGGTGGGTGTGGCCAACTTGGAAAATGTGAAACTCACTTAACAATGGTCTTGGTTAACAACCAAACTTTTGAACTCAATTATGGTCATAAGTTCTTTCTTTCTTTCTTTCTTTCTTTCTTTCTTTCTTTCTTTCTTTCTTTCTTTCTTTCTTTCTTTCTTTCTTTCTTTCTTTCTTTCTTTCTCTTTCTTTCTTTCTTTCTTTTTCTTTCCCTCTTTCTCTCTCTCTTTCTCTTTCTTTCTCTTTCTCTCTTTCTTTCTCTTTCTTTCTCTTTCTCTCTTTCTTTCTCTTTCTTTCCCCCTTTCTCTCTTTCTTTCTTTCTCTCACTTTCTTTCTCTCTCTTTCTCCCTTTCTCTCTTTCTTTCTTTTGCTTTCTCTCTCTCTTTCTTTCCCTCTTTCTTTCTTTCTCTCTTTTTCTTTCTCTTTCTCTCTCTCTTTTTCTCTTTTTTTCTTTCTCTCTCTTTTTTCTCTTTCCTTTCTGTCTCTTTCTTTCTCTTTCTCTCTCTCTGTCTGTCTTTCTTTCTCTCTCTTTCTTTCTCTCTCTCTCCCACTTTTTTCTTTCTTTCTTTTTCTCTCTCTCTCTCTATCTCTGTCTCTCTCTCCTTCGTCTGCCCATCTATCACTGTGTGTGTGTGTGTGTCGCATTCACGCACTTAATCACTCATTCTGTGTCTCTCTCTTTCTCTCCCTGTCTCTCTCTGTCTCTCTGTGTGTCTGTCACTCTCTGATTCCCCCTTCCCTCCCTGTCTCTCTCTGTGTCTGTGCCTCTCTCTGTCTGTCTGTCGTCGTCCCCGCCCCGCCCCCACCCCCCGTGGAGCCTCCTCAGCCCGGCTCACTCGCCTTAGCCTGCCCCGGCCGCCCGGCCATCCGCCATGCTTGATCGCTCGTTCGCTGAGAAGCCTCCGTGTGTGTGTGTGTGTGCGTGAGGAACGGCAGCCTCTGGAAGACGACGAGTGGCCAGCATGCCGGCTGTGGAGGGAGGGAGGGGGAGGGAGGAAGGGAATCGGCAGCACTCAGGAATCCAACCATCGAGGAGGGTGGAAGAGCCACACTCCAACGGCGTAAACAGCTCTCCCGCGCGCTCCTCCCTCCTCCTCCTCCTCCTCTCTGGCCCTGCGGCCCGGTGCCTACTAAGCCACGGACCGGCACCGGTCCGCGGACCGGGGGTTGGGGACCCCTGTGTTATACAACAAAACTGAAAGTTTTGACAGCTATACAACTTAGGTAATAGCAAGGAAAAGGCATTCCTGATGCTATCTAATTTATCCCTCTGTTAACTGAGGAACAGCCCCAGATAAATTAAAAATGAAAAGTATTTATCTATCAACTAATAGAAATCTGCTTTAGGCACCACTAAACTTGGTGCCTTATTGTGATTCTGAGCTTTGCTTAAAAATGCTGTTAGTGTTCCTGTTTACTTTTCAGTGTGTTACTGTTTTGAAATATACAATTTATGAATTCATGCAACTATTAAAATTTCAAGTGATCATGAAAGTAATGAGGAGAACCATCCATTTGTATCACACTGAGTTTTTAAATTGCTCATCATCAAAGCACTTAGATGTTGAAAAAGTGAAAAGTAGAAATGACCTGATGGATCCATCAAATAGTGTTCCATTAACAGAATGGCTTAATAATAAACCATAGCTATTAATAGCTAAAAACAGAAAACAGAATCTTTTTTCCCCCAAAAAAAATTCCAATTAACCACTTTTGAAGCATTTATTTTTCTCATAGCATGTTAAATTATGTTGAAGTGATACTCCAGAAATAATTATTTTTAAGATATGCAAAAAGCAATAAATTCACACTTCATACAGTAATACAATTTCATTGTGCTAAATACTTTACTGCTTTCTAGATGCATCATTTTATCTTTTACCCTCATCAGAGTTTTTGTCTAATCTCTTCACTTTCCATATTTATGTGATAAATCTGTGAAACATTTCAGATTCATTCCCAAGGCCATATTTTATAGTATCCAAAGGTGTATATGTGATCTCTTTCAGCAGTTTTTTAAAGCAGCCGTGTCTTTCCCTAGGACCATGCAGCTGCCCTCTTAAGCTGTCCCACAACATATATAGCTGTTTTAAAGAGTTCCATGCAGGGTCCACACTGCTGTATACATTTCTGCATATCCAAAACACATTTTTGAAATCAAGTCAAAAATATTGCTAAGCCCTAGTATCATTCACTTCCAGCATAACATCTTATGAGCTCTTGCTTTACAAAGTCTCAGATAGATAGCGTTCTGTTGTTATGCATCTTCTGGTCTTCATAAATCAGTGTGTGTGTGTGCGTGCGTGTGTGTGTGTGTGTGTGTGTGTGAGAGAGAGAGAGAGAGAGAGAGAGAGCTTCAGCTACAGTTCATAGCAAAAGTCTTATGCATATCAGAAATCAACTAGCAAATGGAGAGACACCAGCCATACCCAAAAAATAAACTATGTGAAACAAACAATAGTTTCCAAAGAGGTCACTGGAAAAATGATGAATCATGTGACCTTCACAATTTCCTTCTTTTAATGCTTTACCTGATTAGAGGCTGCACCTTCAAGCTCAATACCTCTAGGGCAGGGCTGTCAAACACCTGGCCCACAGGTTGAATGTGTCACATGCTGGTCATGTCCACACTTGGTTTAGCAAAGTGGAAAAAAGTCCTGATACGTCACGTGATGCCGCCATGACAAAGTAAGTTTGACACTCCTTCTCTAGGGCATACCTGCTAAACCATCCTGCTATGTGCATATCTTAGAGGAAAAGATCTAAAGGAAGTCTAAAGCTGAGAACCTGATTGGGTGCAAATTTTAAGCACACTCCCTGGCTGCTTCAGATTTTATATCACCACCAGATTGGTGGTGATATACACACCACCTAGCTGCATCCACCATAATTAATACCTACACACACACACACACACACACTCACGCAGGAAAACACTCATGCAGGAATCACGAAATCTCCAGAATCATAAAGTACAAATGAAATTTGGTACGTTCTTCCTCTTGGCTTCTAGGTGCTCGGTAGCAAAGGATTTTTCAAAATGACCATCAGAGCATTAGTATTTCATGTATTATTGTTAACATGCCCTGATGCTAAGGAGTTAGACGTTCTATTCACCCTCCCAACCTGAAACTTGGATATGGGCATGGTCAGCGCATGACTCATCTGGTCTGCTGGCTGGGAGTTTGGAGAGGAGCGTGAGGGAGAGAAGGTGATAAGATAGGTAGGGCTTCAGTGGGGCAAACCTTAGAGAGACAAAGGGATAGGACAGGAGGAGATTTTGTGGGGCAAGCCTGTGGGAGAGAAGGTGATAAGATAGGAGAGGTTTTGGTGGGGCAATACTGAGAGAGAGAAGGGGATAGGATAGAGGAGGTTTCTATGGGGGAAAGAAGGGATAGGAGAGGAGAGGTTTCTGTGAGTCAAGCCTGAGGGAGAGAAGGCGATAGGAGAGGCCGATCATAACTACTCATTAATTTCCAAGCTGTAAGTGTCAATTTATCAAGCCCAATCACATAGTTTCATAGCGGACGAAGTATTCACCTAGTTTTAATATAGAGAGGCTCAAATGTTTGCATACTGATGAGGCGAGATTTATGTTTATAACATAAAGTTATGAGATGGATGGGGGTAAAAGAGTTCAGGGAATCACTATGTAATAGTAAAGGGAAAAGATTGCTTGGAAAAAAGTGATGATATATTGTTATTGTTTTTAAATGGAAAAGAGTATTTTTTCAGAAAATTGGTCAAATGTTCCATAGTTAATTGGTACAGCGTTATGCATATGCATTTCTTTTTATTCCCCTTTTTTAAAAAAAAGTACAGTTTTAGAGTCTTTCTATTTATTGTCTTGTCCATTTAAAACTGCATGATTTGAAATGTATCAAATTTGACATATTTGACAATTTAAATGGTAGGAAAGCATTTAAATGTTTCTCAATCCTCATGTTTAAAGGAGACATTTAAATATTATTTCACCATGTGTGTCTGGCTTGGATGAGGTGATTGAGATAGGATTATCTGTTATGTTGCTCTTTGGTATTCACAATAGCATTCTGAAATAATAATATCTTTGTAAATTTTCTGATTTGGTGAGGCCAACATGAAGGAAAACTTTATTCTTCCTAGTACATTGATCAATAGAAATATCTGCAGAACTTACCATCTTCTGCTCCATCATAAGAAGGTTGTAGGTTTAACACTGGAGATGTCTGCAGGCTACTTTTTGCTAGCCACATTATTATTAGCTATTTTATTCACTTCTTAGTTTTCCTTCCTTTCTTAATGCGTGAATTCCCCATTTTATTGTTACTTTATTGTATTTGTTGTTTTGCTGTTTGGCCACAAGTCAGCAAAAAAACATCAAGTTATATTTCCTTCTTGTTTGAGTTTAATACAGCACAAGAGGAAAAGGGAAAGAATACATTTTCTGTATCATTTATTTTTACTCTATAGTACTTATAGCCATTTCAACACTGTCTGCTGGCTATGCCAGGTCTCAATGGACAGGTGACTGCAGCTTTTAGAAGACTTCAATGAGAATGGCCTGAGAAAGGTATTGGAACCCCAGAATTCTAGGAAAGAGACATTCATTTTATTTATTTATAACATTTAATGGCTGCCCATCTTACCACAAGGTAATTCCTATTTATCTCTTTTCCTATCCCTTCCCTTCCCAATAGGCTTAGAGACCCCGGGACTCAGAGGTGGATTGCTACCAGTTCGGTTGAACCACTAGTAGCCCAGAGCAGCTGAGACCGAACCGATACAGTGGCTCTCTTGCGCCGCCCCCCGCCCACCCATACTCTGTACCTTTTTTATGGCAAAAGGCAAATTGCACATGTCCGCCCAGTGTGCAGTACCTGCATGAGCTCTCACAAATCAGCTGGTTGTTGTAGGGACGGTGGATTGTACATGTTTGTGCAACGAACTGGTAGTGAAGGTAAATGCAACCCACCTGCCAGGATTAAAAGCACAAGTAGTCTTCAATGTACAACCACAATTGAGGCCAGAATTCATATTGCTAAGTGAAAACATTATTAACTGAGTTTTGCCCCATTTTACAACTTTTCTTGCCACATTTGTTAAGTGAATCACTGCAATTCGTAAATTAGTAACATGGTTGTTAAGTGAATCTTATGCGAGACCATCTCTTGCCCCATACATCCCTTCGACTGATCCGCTCCCACAGAGAGGGTCTTCTCAGGGTGCCATTGGCCGGGCAATGCCGACTGGCGACACCTAGGGGAAGGGCCTTCTCTGTGGCGGGTCCTGCCCTTTGGAACGACCTACCCCCTGAACTTCGCACCATCTCGGACCTCCGCCTCTTCCGCCAGTGTCTAAAGACACACTTTTTTCACCAAGCCGGCCTATTTATTTATTTATTTTTATTTTTCACATTTATAGCCCGCACCCATCTCACCATAAAGGGACTCGGGTAACCTCCGCTGTGACTATTTTAATTTTGGGGATTTTTAATTGGATTTTAGCGCAGGATGGGTATTTAATATGTTTTAAATTTTGTATTTTGATTTTGTATGTGTTTTTAAATTCCTGTGCACCGCCCTGGGTACTCTTCGGAGAAGGGCAGGGTATAAATCTAATTAAAATAAAATAAAAAATCTGGTTTCCCCATTGACTTAGCTTGCCAAAAGGTCGCAAAGCGGGCTCCTACAATTCCGGAACATGCAACCATCATAAATATGACAGTTATAAATCACATGAGCTAGGGCAGGGGTCTCCAACCTTTGCAACTTTAAGTCCGAAGGACTTCAGCTCCCAGAATTCTCCAGCCAGCAAAGCTGGCTGGAGAATTCTGGGAGCTGAAGTCCTTCGGACCTTCAGACTTAAAGTTGCAAAGGTTGGAGACCCCTGAGCTCGGGAATGCTGAGATGGTCATAAGTGTGAACAATTAACTTTTTTCAGTGCTGTTATAACTTTGAATGGTCACTAAATGAACTATTTTAAGTTGAGAACTACCTGTACCTACAAGAGTTGCTTGAGCCATGATGGGAGACACTCTGGAAATTATCTTTGAAATTGTCTGTGGGAAACTGAACAAGTATAGTTTGTTAAGCCAAGGCCCCTCCATTGTCCACAAATTGTCTATCAAAAAGTGACATAAAAATAAATGCTGTAACTTAAGAGGAGAACAGCATGTCTCTGTCTGTCCCTATTTCCCATCCTCTGACAAACTGTTGCCTTGTTGTCACACAATATTTATTGCTTTGTAGCACTGGTAGTATACAGCAGTAATGTTTTATAATCCTACGTACTTTTAATTAAAGCAAATCCCTTTTTTAAAATAGACATTACAGCAAGTCATACTATATTCTGGCAAAATTACTTATCATTTAATTAACATTTCTTTTTATTTATTACAGGTGCACCTGCCCTTAACATCCATGTAATTCTTTAGGAATAAGCAAACCCATCCTCCCAGCACCATAAAATGAAAACTATTGCCTTGCAAATAAATTCCGTCTCAACAGGGGCTGAAACACTTCATATATTATCAGAAGAGTCCTTTGGATAATATGTCTTTGAATTCTGTTGTGCAAAAAGCACAAATGAAATGCATAAATGTTTAAAGATATAAAACATGAATGAAAAATTAAAAAAAAAGTATATTACAGAGAGTAGTGGAGAAAGCTCCTGAAACAACCTTCAGTTTTACATGGTGGACACACCAGGAAACTGACTCCATGGCATGATTAGATCTAAACCTTTTTCAGAGAATCATTAGTAATATAATCTTGTAAGTTTGAGTGTTTGCCTTTCTGTCATTTTTATACCTCAAGAAGTCAAGAGGAGAATCAGGTTCAAGTTTCTAATACGTTCCCATTCCTTAGAGCAGTGATGGCTAACCTTTTTTGGCTTGCGTGCCTAAAGCGGGGGGAGCGCAAGTGGGTCGTGCGTGGGTGTGCCACAACAATAATGCTTATGTGCGTGACCCCCTGCTTTTGGCGTGCTTTTTTTACCCTTCCCAGGCTCCAGAGGGTTTCTAGGAGCCTGGGGAGGGTGAAAACAGCCTCTCCCACCTACAGAGGCTTCAGGAGCTTCCCTGAAGCCTCCAGAGGGCGAAAAATGGCTTCAAAAGAAAGCCTAAATCAGCTGGCCAGTGCTCACAAGCGCACTGGAGCTGACAGGGTAATGCCTCGCGTGCCCTAAGAAATGGTTCTGCGTGCCAGCTGTGGCACCTGTGCCATAGGTTCGCCATCACTGTCTTAGAGCTTAATACATGCTTTTTTTTGCACCTGACCATGTCCAAATGTTTTCAGGATGTCATCTCTAAGGTCATTTTTATGGCTCCTTACAATGAAGCCCATGTCTCACTAACATATGAATCTCATTTCACAGTGAGCTCCCAAAATGCCCAATTCTTTCAAGTTCACAGATATAATTTTCCACATATAAACAAGGAAGGTTAATAATTGCAATAGCTGGGAATATGTGAAGAGGTTGCTCTTTGCATCCAGAAGGGTAAAAGTGGAAAATGATATCATTTGACATCATTGTAGCTTACATCCTATATGCTATGTACATATAAAGGAAAGTGTGGCGAGTTGACAGCCATTTTTGAAAAGTTGGTTGAATGTTTCATTAAGGAACAAATAAGTAAACAAAAAACCATCTTGCTGAAAAAAATCAACCAATGTAGTATGTTTTCAACAAATAGAAGTCTTGACTCAATAACATTTTTGAAAGAATCAATAAGCATATTCATGAAGGGATTCAACAAATATTGTACAAGGTCTTTCAAAAAGACAAAGTCCCTAAACAAATTCAGCCTGAGATTAAAGGACAGATGTTCTTAGGAACTGACAACAATTTGTTTAACAAGTGGGAAATAGCACTTAAGAACAAGCAGGCAATTCTCACTCTTCCGAAAAGTGGAATGAATTCCCCAAAGACAGGCATTGGCCTCAGAGCTTTTCAACATGTATATCAAGGAATGAACAATGAGGAGGATGTAAATGCCAATTATAACATTGTTCAGAGTGGTAAAATGAAAACGGGATTGTGATGAGCTCCAAGAGAATCTCCCCAAACTGGATGAATGGACTTCAAAATGTAAACAAATGTCAAATGTTGATGTGTGTACATACGGACAGAATATAAACCCCAACTTTGCCTTAATGGGATGTGATATTTAAATGGGAATTAAAGATAAAGGTTTCCCCTGTCCAGTTGTGTTCTGATTTCAGGGGATGGTGCTCATCTGTTTTCTAGCTGAGAGAGCCAGCATTGTCTGAAGATGCTTCCATGGTGATGTGGCTGGCATGATTATCTGCCAAAGCACACAGAAAACTTTCCCACCAAAGTGATACCTACTTATCTATTTGTATTTGCAAGCTTTCAAACTATTAGGTCATCAAAATAATGGAAATAATGGAGCTATAATATGAGTACTAATACTTTTATTTTCATCTTCAGAGTGATGGTATTAGTAGAAGTAAACATTTTAATCTTATTAAACAATTAAAAGATAATAAACAAATTCTTTTTATGTTATCTGACTGAACTGATATTCAAGCCCAATGTTTCTGATTTCATTCTAAACACACTATTGGGTTGTTTGTGTAATGCTATGCTAATCAATGAGTAAAATAAAGATTTTGATTTGATTTAGAGGGAAAAAGAGAAAAAGTCAAAGAGTACAAAAAAGAAAGCAGTCTATGCTTCATTGATTATAGAACAGGCTTTTATTGTGCAAATCATGCCAATCTGTAGAATGTGCTTAGAAAAACAGGAATCCCAAAACATCTCATTATCATCAAGCAAAATCCATATGCAGGTCAGGAAGCTATGGCAGGGACAGAACAAAATAGATGGGCTTCAGATAGGCAAAGGAATGAGACAAATATACTCTTCCCTTATTTATCCAATCCATATACTGAATTTATATTAAGGGAAAATGCTTTAGAAAAAACATGATTATTTATAAGTTTGTATGAAGAGATATGCTGGTTATACTACCTGATAAAAAAAGAATTAGAAAAGCGTGTGTTAGACAGCATCATCACCAAATGGATTCATAAGTGGTTAACCAACCGCACTCAACATGTAGTCCTCAATGGAACTGCATCTACATGGAGGGAAGTATGCAGTGGGGTACCCCAAGGTTCTGTTTTAGGTCTAGTACTCTTCGACATCCTCATCAATGATTTTGACAAAGGGATAGATGGCGAACTCATCAAATTTGCAGGTAACACTAAGCTAGCAGGAATAGCCAACACTCCAGAAGATAGGCTTAAGATACAGAAAGATCTTGATAGACTTGAACATTGGGCGCTAGCTAACAAAATGAAATTCAATGGTGAAAAAAGTAAGGTTCTACATTTAGGCAAGAAAAACAGTATATGTGGTACCTTGCTCAATAGTAGTAACTGTGAGAGGGATCTTGGAGTCCTAGTGGACAACCATTTAAAGATAAGCCAGCAGCTGCCAAAAAAAACAACACAGTTCTAGACTGCATCAACAGAGGGATAGAATCAAGATCACGTGAAGTGTTAATACCATTTTATAATGCCTAGGTAAGGCCACACTTGGAACAGTGCATCCAATATTGGTTGCCCCAATGCAAAAAAGATGTGGAGACTCTAGAAAGAGTGCAGAGAAGAGCAACAAAGATGATTAGGAGACTGGAGGCTAAAATATATGAAGAACAGGGTATGTCTAGTCTGATGAAATGAAAGACTAGGGAAGACATAATAGCAATGTTCCAATATCTCAGAGGCTGCCACTAAGAAGAGGGAGTCAAGCTATTCTCCAAAGCACCTGAGGATAGAACAAGAAACAATGGGTGGAAACTAATCAAGGATAGAAGCAACTTAGAACTAAGGATAAATTTTCTGACAATTAGAACAATTAATTAGTGGAACAACTTGCCTCCAGATAGTGTGCATGTGAATGATAGCTGAGAATGGAAGTGGCTGGCAAACTCTAGCAAAATGGGGGGAAAGTATTTAAGATTAATTATAAAGAAGACCAAGCCAATGACAATAGCCCTAGTTTCTGCCTTTTAGGATGAGCTGTCAATAATAAAGAAACCAGCAATCAAGGCATATACCACAGATAAGTAGAATAGTCATAAAGGCCTTGGTAAAAAATGAGATATAGGTATATCTATATCTATAAGATCAGAATTGTGCAGATAATGGTTTTTCTCAGGACACTCTACAGAAGCCAAAATTGGACTTTGAAGAAGCAGAATAGAAAGAGTATTGATACTTTTGAACTTTGGTGCAGATGAAGACTCCCAAGAATACACTAGATAGCCAATAAAATAAACAAATGGGTTATCAAGCTAATCAACCCAGAGTTTCCAGTCTTTGCATATATGATCAGACTCTCCTTCAGATACATTAAGTGAATCTCTTTAAAGAAATCTATGACATTGGAAAAGGCAGGAAGTAAGAGAAGAGGATAAACACCAGTAAGGTGGATAGACTCTATTATAGTACCAATGGGTTCATCTTTGGAACAGCTGAAGGACCAGCATGGTGACAGATCCATCTGAAGAAAATCTGTGATAGCTAAGGGATTGTTAATCCAATGGATTGCTAATCCAATGTGATGGAATATATTCATTCAATCAGTTACTATTGCCAGAGTTCATAGGCAGCATATATTAAATCTCAATCTATTGGTAGTAGAAATAACAGAAAAAAGGGGAGGGGGGTATTACCCTCTGGTCCAGGCTTGAGAACTATCCAAATGCCTCCAGTTAGCCACTGTGACACAGAATGATCAACTAATTGTGGACCTATAGCTTGTTCCAGAAAAGTTCTTTATGTGTTTATTTTCTTAATTTTGATTCAATACATCCCCATACATTTGCCCCATACATCCCTTCGACCGATCCGCTCCCACAGAGAGGGCCTTCTCAGGGTGCCGTCGGCCGGACAATGCCGACTGGCGACACCCAGGGGAAGGGCCTTCTCTGTGGCGGGCCCTGCCCTTTGGAACGACCTACCCCCTGAACTTCGTACCATCTCCGACCTCCGCCTCTTCTGCCAGTGTCTAAAGACACATTTCTTTCATCAAGCCGGCCTAGCGTAACCTCCGCTGTGACTATTTTAGATAGTTTTAAATTTTGGGGATTTTTAATTTGGTTTTAGCGCAGGATGGATATTTAATAAGTTTTTAAATTTTTTATTCGATTTTGTATGTATTTTTTAAATTCCTGTGCACTGCCCTGGGTCCTTTTGGAGAAGGGCGGGGTATAAATCTAATAAAAAAAAATAAAAAAAAAATTCATTCTTATCACTGGATTGTAGTGGTCTCATTCTTATTGAGTTACAAATAGGCAATGTGTGGGTAACTCTATTTTTCATTGCACAATCTATTCTTTGGGTATTTAGGTTTCAATTAAATCCCTGAGAAAAACATCATGTGGGAATTTTCTCCATTGAGCTTTTCCAGTTTGAACCATCAGAACTTTAACCTCTAGACTGCGAAGAAGTAGTAATGGTCCTAAGTGTGAGGACCAGTTGTAAGTCACTTGTTTTCTGAGACCCTTGTAACTTTGAATGGTTGTTAAATGAATGGTCTGTAAATTGAGGACTACCTATAGCTTCTTTATCACCAAGAACAAGCTTCAAAAGCTGGTGCTTGGATATATTCAACACCATTTTACAAATTGTCTGTCTTTTAGAAGCCAAAAGAATTCCTAGGGAATAATCACATCTGAAAGCACCAGGGAAACAATCTCCATTCATCCAAAATGGTTTTGAAGGCCCCATCTGGATGGGAACATTGGCAAAGTATAATCTCTGCAGATAAAAATAATAATATTACTCTTAGAAATGTGGGCAGAATATAAATGGATCTGAAGACTGTCTTGCAGTGTGAAGATATATTGACCGTATTTTAGTTAAATCTGCAATAACTGTGGCACTGAGAACAATGAAGCTTCTGCTCTAATGAAATTCTTAGACTATTGAAAAATGTAGTTCAATTTCCTTTGTCACAAAAGCAAATAATAGCCACATAACATTGCATTAAAAAGGGTGCCTCCAAATGAAATATTCCCTCAAACTGAACATGATTTTTTATGAAACAAGATCAGCACTTATAAGCAGCTAAAATGAAAAGTGTAGATTTCACTTTCATTTCTGCTACCCTTTCTCAGAAGAAAAGCTTTCTAAAGTGCAGGTTCATGGATTTGTTTTCAATTTTGCTACAGTTTGGCAGCATTCATGGGCAAATGTGTTATACCGCTATACTAAGTAAAAGCCTAATTACAGATTTGGACAGCCCTGATACGTTTTGAATTGAACTACAGAAATGAAACCTTAGATATAATTTTACCGGCAGGTAGATACATATGAAACAAAACACCAGAGTCTATTGTTGGAAAACAAAACAAAATAAAACATATTTAAAGCAAGTGCCACGAAGTCCTCCTGAGTGAGTAATGGGTACGAATGGATGCATGCTATCTCTTTCAGTTTGTTTCTAATCTGTACCTCATAGTCCAAAGATATGCCTCTGCTGGTTTTTGTACATTCTCAAGTTATACACATGCAAATAAGTTGAGAGATATCTAGGGGGTAAACACGCAGTCCTTGATTTTCTTACCAGAAGCAGCTGCTGTGCCTATTCATGACTGAACCTCCATAGGGAGATTTAACCATCAGGCTCATAAGAGGCAATGTTCTTTGTTTAGATGCTGTGGGGAAATTATCAACTTTAAAATGCTTTTGACATTCAGGAGAAACTACAAAGGCAATGAAATGGAGAACAAACACTGAAAATGCCATCAATAATAAGAGTCCCTTGAAAGTAATTCATCAAAAAATGTAATAAATAATAGGCTGTGTGGATTGCATCACATTTGCTCAAGGAAGCACATTTCACTCTTGGAATAAAGATATTTTGCCTCTGTGAAGTGCAGTCAATGGCACTCGGCTGGTCATCAGAGTTGGGTCAATGTGGCTTTGATTCATCAATGGGTGAAACAAAGTAAGGCTCTTGCCACTCTGCTCCCGTCGACTTTGTAAATGGGGCATCTGTATGTTCTGCAGCTTCTTCAAAGAGGCACATGGGCAAATCTTTGATCAAAATGAAGTATGCCTTTCAAGTTTCGCACAGTCCTAATAAATAATGTCATCGCCTATAATTACAAATTAGTGAAATACATTTATTTTTAATAGGCAATTCGCTGCCCCCTTATGAAATGTACTCAAGTAAGACATTTCATAGTATAAAAATTAATGGACCCTGCGGTGGAGTTCCACAGTACTCTGTCTTGAAGTTGTTCAGATGGAATCCTTTGATTTCTAGGTTCCAATCCATGTTCATGGTCTCTATCTAATGCCTTACCACAATGTTTGAGTGTTTGAGCTTTCTTGAACTCATCAGCCTTCAACATTATCAGCTAAGAATGCTGGGAGATAGAATCCCAACATCCTAATTTGAAGGGCTGTCTTTCTGGAAAAGACACCAATGATAACTTTTCTAAAGTAGTTCTAAGAAAGGCAAGCAGCAATGATTTTAAACTCATATACATTTTTATTTGTTTCTCTGTGAGTTTGTTTGGTTCTAAATGGAAATTAAAGGGATTTTCTCAAAATAATAATAAAATATTATTGCAATGTATTTTCATCTTGGTTTAATTTACTCCTGTTTTAATGTATTTTTTTTATGTCTGTAAGTCACCCAGGATTACCTTATGGTAAAATGGGCATCCAATAAAATTTATAAGTAAAGAAAGGATGGATGGATGGATGGAAGGAAGGAAGGAAGGAAAGAAGGAAGGAAAAAGGGAGGAATGATGAAAGAAGGGAGGGAAGAAGGATGGAAGGAGGGAGGGAGGGAAGAAGGAAGGAAGGAAGGAGGGAAAGAAGGAAATTTGAAAAGTTAATGCTATATCTATTTCACAGGGAACAGAAAAGCCACGATCTCAGTTGGCTCTTGGAAGAATAAAGGCTATCATCATCATCATCATTATCATCATCATCGTCATTATCATCATCATCGTCATCATCGTCATCATCGTCATCATCATCATCATCATCATGTTGCTCCTTGTTTTGTCCTATCCTATTTTATGTTCCAATTGTTTTTGTTCAGTTTTTGTTTTATATAACTGTGATATAAAGGCTGTAAAATATCAGGAGGGATATTGTTGAATGAAAAGAGCGAGAAGCTATAATAAGATTGCATACTAGACTGGAAAAGTGCCTCACGGTAGCAAAAAAAGTTAAATTAATAAGAATAACTACTGTACTAAGCCCTCTACTTTTACTTATCTCATGTATAGTTATTGTTCCTGTTGATAGCTGACAGCCACAAATCATTTACAGAATTGAAAATTCTCTGGAAAGGTAATATTATAAAACATTTGACCCTCTGCTTCCTGAACTTAACTTTAATGATGTTAAAAGAAGACCAAAGAATGTATATTTTAAATCTTCCAGGTTTATAAGCTAGGAAAGAGGAAGTTATTAATTTTATAAAATTTTGATTTAGATACCCTCAGTGGTTTGGTTGGTGATAATTTTTAAATAAAAATATTTAAGTTTTAAGCTGTCCCTAGTTCTTTATCAGTAATTGAGAAATATATCACTGGAACCTTTTAGCATTCCTGCTGTGCTGGATAAAGTCAATCATACTTTTGGATTTTAGAAACTGCAGGGAGCAGAAGCACCTACCTAAGATATATTTTTCAAAACTTGTCAAAGATTAAAAAGGGAAAAGAAAAGAAATGTTGCTGTGCCTGGAACATTGAGATGAAAAGCATGCATATGGCAGCTTATATGCAAGAGCTGATTTCTGATGATGGTAGAGATCAGGAAAGCAAGATGTTATCTCTCTTTTTCCATTCACACCCCAATTCTTTGAAAAGAATACCTTGGAAACAGCTCTAAGTAGAACATTTAAAGTAAGTTGGTGGCATATAACAATTCCTGGTTATCACAAAATTCATATCAAAGCACTCACCAGAATTAATGTTACTTTTTATATTAGAAACATCATGAGAGAGCTCTCCCCCCCTCTGTCCTTCCTATCTATCTATCTATCTATCTATCTATCTATCTATCTATCTATCTATCTATCTATCTATCTATCTATCTATCTATCTATCTATCTATCTATCCGATTTGTGTTCTCGCCCATCATAAAACACAAGTCTCATAACAGCAATAAAACTCAAAGCCATTTTTAAAAACCAATGCAAAACCTGACACTAAAAGACAATGTCCTTGGAGAACCAACTCCAGATATCTTTACTCAACCTAGTGCCTGGGGGCAATGCCGTCTTAACGCATAGACCCGTTGGGCATTTGTCCGGGGGCCCACGATCATAGGGGCCCCATGCGAACATATTGTAGGGTTTCGGAAAACCCGTATAAAATTTAGTATTATTTTATAAAAATCTCATAATTTTGTGTTTATATGCGAACAGGCCCGATAATAAAACAAACCGATAATAAAACAATTTTCTGAAAAGAAATGTCGCAAACGCTTGTTATAATAAAGTACCATACTGAAATTTTTCTAATCTAAATATTTTTTTTTCCATTACGAATTTTAATACCTTTGTTTGACCTTGTGTAATAGATGTAATATGTTATGGTGCTTATTATTTAAAAAACATATGTAAATATCTGTCTTTGTGTGTCAATTTTTTTGTTTTTGTAAATATCATGTGTAATACTATAAAACATGTAAATAAAATCTCTTTTCTCTGTTTTTCATGTTTAATGTTGATTATAGTTGCAGCTGTACAGCATGTTTTAACAATTTTGTTGAAATTAGTATAGTGACAATAAAATAAATAATACATTATTTTTAATATTATCAACCATTTATTTTTTATTCCTGCGGGGGGGGGCAGCACTCTTTCTTTGCCCAGGGGCCCAACACTGTTTCTATACCCAGGGGCCCAAAATGGTGTAAAGACGGCTCTGCCTGGGGGAAAAGTCAGGTCTTGATGGTCTTCTGAATTGCTGAAAGGGTTGGGTCCAGCTGGATCATTCCAGAGGTCTGCAACCTAACAATATAATTTAGTTTTCAGGTAATTGTTGTGGCCCGCCAGCTGCTAGCAGAGCTGGTGGAAGAATTGGATGATAATGAGGTTGGGGAGGAAATTGGGCCAGTTATAGGGTCTGAAGAAGGCTCTGTGTCAGATGTAGAGATAGAGCCAGGGCCGTCCAACATTTCCCAGCCACCGGAGAGGCAGTTGACTTTGGGGGCTGAGACGAGTTGAGAAGGAAGAACAACTGGGGTCTGTTCCAGATGCACGTATGTGGAGAGCAGTTAGGAGAGAAGAACAACAGAGGACAAGGAGTTGACTCAGGAAGCAAAGCAAACGTGGACACTAAATGGCCCCTTCCTGGCTGAAGAATAAATAAAATGACAGAGGAGTAATTGTTGTAGGAGACAACAGTTCATATTTCTGAAGATTTTGCTCATTGCGTATCCTAGATCAGACTGCTTGCCAGAACTTAATTTGCAGCCTTTTGGCTGGCACTCACAGCCTTACAATTATCGCAAGGAACTGATAAGGTCAGTTGCTGCATTTAACTCCTTGCAGGACTCTTGCCTGGACTTTTCGATGGGTGAATGCAATTAATTCACAAGAGAGAAATAAAGAGGGGGGGGGTTGTGACAAGGAATTGTTTCTTGCTTCTGCTAAGGCTGAGTCAGAACACTAATATAGTATTATGATAAAGGATAGATTTGTCTATCTCAGTTTTGTAAAGCTGAGATGATTAACACTGTTCATCTTTGGGTTCTTCAAGATGTAAAGCAATATATTTGAAGATCTTGAAGATGAACAATGTCTCAATGTATACATTTAATAAATAAATAAATGGCTTAAGTGAAATGTATATTTCAAACTTTTTACCTGATCAGTAAGGTGTGATTGCATTCAGAGGTAAACAATTCATATCAGATTGCCAAAACAGATGGAAGGCAGAGAGATTGTCAACTGTCCCACTAGGTTAGACAGCAAAAGGAACTCCTGGGACATTTTTTACCAAGAGTATAACTTTACTGAAGATTCCATATGGTTTCAGAAGCAGAAAAGCCAGTTCTAATGATTTTTCATGAAAACAGCATAGGAAAACTTTCCATTTCCCCCTGCATTGTTCTTTGTTGACCAATCGTTTGCAATCTCTTTGTTTTGGGATTGATCTATCTGCCTTGGACTTCCCCAGATGGCGACCTTGAGGTGTTGGGTCTGTTTCGAGCTTCCAGTCAGCACACTTGCATTCCAAATTTCCCTCCCAGACCTCCCTTACATCCCAATGCCTTCCCATTCCTCTATTGTTACAGTTGTCTAGTTGCAAGCAACTAGACAACTAGTGAATCAACTATAACAATGGCAACTGAGCCTCACTCCCAGAAGAAGGGACTGGCTAGCTGGTCATACAATGCAGGCAGGAAAATGAGGCACAAAAGTTGAACACTGAGATAATTAAATAAAGGACCTGTGTTTGAGTCACAGGAATCACTGGAATTCTTTCATATTGGCTATATTAATCTTTCTGTATAGTAAAATTACTCATAAGCAGTTCCTGGATATTTTAGTAGTTTCCACTCAGGGAAACTTTGCCAGGAAAAAGCCAGACCAACACAGAGTTTCTACAACGGATTTCCAAGTTTTGTTTCTGTTGCTCTTTTGATGCAAAATAATTTGTTTTAAACAATTTACCAGCATTTTAGTAATTAACTTGATGTAGCAAAGGTACATGACAAATGTAAAAATCTTTATTTGTGTGCCTGCTTCTTAATACAATCAATTGTATAACTATAGAACATGGAATCCAGAACATTTAAAAAAAAAATCTATTGTAATTATTTAAATGATGTCCTTTTCTTTATATTCTGAGCAATTCATTAAATTCCATGTTCTGCAGAAATACAAATAAAAGCTGTATTTATTTATCAAGGAATGGGAACATTTCTTGAGAACTTTTCTAGTAGCCATGCCTATCAAGAGTATCTTGGTTGCTTTTTTTCCCCATCTTGCCATGGGGAAAAACTAAGGAAGGGAACAAAGGAAACTAAAGTGTGTGAAGTCAACTAGGCCATATGGACAATTCACCCTCCAATACACTCAGAGGCATATTGTTTCCGTCTGCAACAAATGGGAAATAAATCTGTTAGCATTTTTATAGCTTTGAAACTGCACCTGGAAGCAGGTCATAACATATCAAACTGACAACAAGTTAGCAGCTCATGAAGCACAAAGCTTCACATTGAAGTCCCCCGGAAGCTTAAAAAACATTGCTTCAAAAGAAGGAACAAATGAGCAACACCCTTTCCATGAACTTCATTCATTTTTGTATTGCTTGTATAACATCCCAACACCACTGAAATGAATGAAAATTACCAGTAGAAAATTGTTTTGGTTGCCTGACTCTGGTTTGGTTGAGTCTGTCTGATTGCAAAAAACAAAGCATAGTCATATATGGTTAGTACTTGGGTTGAAGGCCACTGTTGCACTAGACAGGGACATCAGCAAACCTTGATGGCAGCAATTTTTTTTTTTTATATACCGCGTCCTCTCCCCAAGGGGACTCGGAGCGGTGTACAGGGAAAAATTAAAACACATAAAAATATACAAAAATAGATACAATAAGTAAAAACAAATTAAATTTAATTGTTCCTGCACTAAAATCCCCATATTAAAACTAATGTTCCCTAAACCCTAAAAGGTAGAGACTAACCTAGGCCGGCCAAGCAGAAAAAGTATGTTTTTAATTTCTGACGGAAGGAGCGGAGGTCCGTGGTTGTTCTAATGTCGGGGGGAAGATCGTTTCAGAGGGCTGGGCCCGCCACAGAGAAGGCCCTTCCCCTGGGCGTCGCCCGCTGACAAAGTCTAGTGGACGGCACCCGGAGAAGTCCCTCTCTGTGGGAGCGAATCGGCCGTGAGGATGTATGGGGCAGGATCCGATCCCGCAGATAGCTAGGTCCCGAGCCATGGAGCGCTTTAAAGATGATAACTAACACCTGCTAATAACTACCAATGTGTCTTGTGAGATGCCAAAGTCCTCCTCAGCTAAGGAAGAAAACCAGGAAGTGGTCCACTCAAAACAGTTTGTGTTCTGCTTGCTCATGAGGGCTCTCTAATCTGTACACTAGATCCATAAGACTTTGATCCAGATTTGGAGCCTTCTTCATTCAGCACTCAAGTACATTGGCATTTGATGAGAAAGTAGGAAAAGGACAAATGGCACAAGAATGCTCAATTATGTTACAGGGCTAGACAGGAGAAACTTGTGGGAGGAAGCTGCACTTAATGAAGACCATTTGTGCTCAGTTGAGTCACAGAATGGGTCTTAGAAATCAATCTGAGATTAATAAAGCCACAGGGACATTGCTGTCTTTAAAATCATGTCTTAGACTCTACTCATGATTGGATCCTTCCTAGAAATCTAACTTGGTTTGCTTAAATTCACACTCTGCTCTTTTTCTCTTATATGCAATTTGCTCATAAAATGTATGGTAGTCATTGACCTAGAGATCAAGCTGATATGTTGATTGCTACATATCAACTGATGAACCAGTAAAGGAGATGACAAGCCACTTCCACATTTTATTCCTTGATGTCCATGAATACCTGGAACCAATTCAAATGAGACTTTGATTTTTTCACTCCCCCCACTTTGCAGGCTAGTATGAGAGGAGATTTTAAAGGGCATCACCAACCCATTCAGTTATAAATCAGTATCATGCACATCCCTTGCAAGATTCCTATAATGATAAGGAGAAGGAAGAGATGATTTTTGGCACTATTTATTATCACAAATGGATAATATCAATGGACATAACACTATGCCATGAATGCCTTACAGTTATTCAATTATTCTTTATGTATGAATTTATACATTACCCTTCAAAACTAAAATTTTCCCAAGGCAGTTTCAATATAAAACATTTTAAAAACAATATCTAAACTGTTTAAAACTAAGATTAAACTGACAGCATAAAATGAATTCTAATATAGCCTATATATATATAATAAAACATCAGAACACAGATAGATCTGCACCCTACATATGAGAATGGTTTCAAGATAAAAGACAAACACAGAGATCTAAAGTGAATAAAAAATATACGTTTCCAACCTCATCTTCTAGAGAAGTATAGGACAATTTTTCATGGCCAAGATGCCGCAGCCATGTCTCCATGGCCATTTTGCCATGGTCAACCAGCCATGGCCATTTTGCCATGGCCAACTCATCACAGCCATCTCACCACAACCATATCGCTATGAGATGACTCACCATAGGCATTTCCATGTGTGATAACTGTACACAATAGTTTGTCAATGGAAATAATGTCAAAGAAGCAGTGGCAGACAACTTTTATCATGCTGAGTTGCAGTATTCTATGTGGAATTGTGCATAGAGAGTTGTTTTGTGGTGAGTTGGCCACAGGGAGATGGCCACAGCAGGTTGGCCATAGTGAAATTATCCTGGCAAGTTGGCCACAGAAAGATGGCCATGGTGACGAGGCCATGGCAAGTTGTCTTTCTAGAGGTAGATATCCAAATATGAGAAGATTCACCACAAGACTCCATATGTAGTTCAAACAACCTTTCCAAGGATTCAGTAATCAGCAGCTGCGAAAACTGTTTAAAGATTTGACAGTTCAAAAGTTTCATTATTTTGGTCCTGTCATTTGCAAAGGTCATCTTCATATTCATTTTCAAAATGTAATGCATTTATTTATTTAGAGCTGATTGGGTAAACATGTGAGAGAAACTGGCATACCAATATACCATGGACAAGGGATAAAATGTGGACAAAAGCTCTTGCTCTAATTGGAAGCTTGCAGGTTTTTTTTCAATGGTTGGTGGCAAATATTCAGCAAGTATTCACGGCCTGATCATTTGCAGTATGCAAAGTTTTGTAAGTTTTCCTGTGTTTTCTTGGCAGGCCATTTTACTTTCCAAACATTATCTTCAACACTATTCATTACTACTTTCAATGGTTGCATCTCTGTTACGTTGTCATGTGCATTAAGGGTATAACTAATTAGGCTATTTGATACTATTACAATAGTTTCTCATAAAGATTTGGGACAAGCTAATTATATTGGATGACAGATATATTAAATAACGAAAGAGAGCACATTGGTCATTCACATACCCAGCTAATCCCTATGTGGTAATTTCCTTTCCTGAAACAAAGAAAATCTTTCTGGCTTTCACTATCTGCCAACTAAATTTAGTTCTTCATATTCTGCAGTATATGAACATAGCTGTCAGGGACTGAAAAGTGCAAATACATCTTGCAGTACACTGTCATAGGAAATTGGGGCATGCTAATATTAAGATCCAGAGAAATACATTTTTGGCTGATGATGGAGCTAATTAAGGATGATGGGAAAAGTGTCAGTAGGCTTTCAATCTGAATACATTCATTCCTTCTGACCAGTGAAAAAGGCTAATTCACAGTCCCTGAAACCTGCTTCTCTACTCTCATACCCATCCATCATCCGATTCAACAATTTGTCTCCATGAGTGACATTTTACTATTTTAGAACAAGTTGTGGTTGTCCCATCTTTTACAGCATAGCAAGATTGGAGGAAAGGGAAATAACGATTCCAACTTTCTCTCTCTCTCTCTGGTATTTGCATAAAAGAAGAGAGAAAGGAGAAGGGTGTAATGGTACACAATGTGTCACTTGAAACTCCACATTTTGCAATGGACAATGATGTCATTGTCAACTCATGAGCTGATACTCAACAACTGACCAAAAATGGGCATCCTGATCTGATCATCATAACAATTTGAGGTTCAAGAATAGTTCTAGCTAGAACACTGATCCAGTTTACAGAACATAATCAGATACTCACAACAGTATAAAACTCCTCTGGTCCCCTCCACGTCTTTATAGTGCTAGCAGATTTTAAATCTAATAGATCTTAGGGCCACTATTCATACTCTTAACATAAAAATTGGCCAATACTCTGTCAGAAGACTATATTATCCCATGATTTTCGGAAACCATAAATGCCTGTGATAGACCCTAATATCAGGTCTAAAGTTTAATGACCTAAAAAGCTAAGAATTATAAAGTTAGGAGAAACAAAAAAGGAAAAAGGAGACAGATAATTCGGTATATGGCTTTTTTCTTTGGCACTTCAGATCATAATTCTGCATAATAAACAAAGTCCTGATACACTACTTGGTTCCAAATATTTGAAATTTACTTACACGAGTGTTTATTTCAATTAATTAATTAATTGATGCAAGAGTTATTGAGAGCATCAATTTAAATTCCAGAATTTTTCAGCCTGTATCACAAGGAGGAAATTCAGGTATTCAAGTATCTCTGCAAGTTTCCAACTGAAATTATAAACTAAAGCAATAGGTATATGAAATGAAATGTAGATTCTAAGAATATTAGAGATAATCTTGTTTGGGATATCTGTTATGGGTATATTCACAGAAATTAACAGGTTTCAGAGATATTTCTGAAGAAATACTTGAATACCTGAATTTCCTTCTTGTGATGCAGGCTGAAAAATTCTGGAATTAAATTGATGCTCTCAATAACTCTTGCATCAATTAATTAATTAACTCCTATCCTCATGAATATGCTGAAATACCATCAAGGTTACGTTTAGCACAATTCAGTTGCTTCCCTTGCAGCCTGCCAAGTAGCATTTTAATTGAATAGCATCATCCACAGAGCAACCTCAAGGCCAGATTCAGCAGTGCACATTTTGGGCAACAATCCATGATGTGCAGACTGGCATAGTTCTTTAACCATGAAGCTCAGTCCAGGTGAGCATTTATGTATAAGGAGAATCTGAGTCATCCAGGTTGTGGTTGTCCCAAAGGTGCTTTTTCAAAAGGCAATGACTTTATTTTTCCAGGAAAAGCAAAGCCCAGTTGCCTTTAGAAAAAAGCACCTCTGGGACAGCTGACAATTTAGTTCCCTTTAATGGCTTTGAGGCGGCCATTACCCCAGACCATTTTTGGAAATTAAAATGGAATGCAACTGATTGTTCTGCAATTTTTTATTTGTGACTTTAAGTATAGTCTACCACTTGTAAAGATAGGGGGAAGAAGTTCCAAGACAGTGAGTTCTGTGAGTTTTATGACCTTTTTGCCACAGTTATTAAGCAAATCACTGCATTTGATAAATGAATTGTGTGGTTATTAAGTGACTCTGGCTTTCCCTATTGACTTTGCTGGCTAGGAAGGTTACAAATGGTGGTCACATGATCCCAGGACAATGCAGCTATCATAAATACATGCTAGTTGCCAAGTGCCCAAATTTTAATCACATGACCATGGGGCTGCTGCAACTATCATAAGTGTGAAAACTGGTCATAAGTCATTTTTCAGTGCCATTGTGACTTCAGACAGTCACTAAACAAATGGTTGTAAGTCGAGCACTCCTGAATTAGTATTATGCCTGAATTGGTAGGCGGGTAATTCCATAATATCAGTACTGATAGACTCTATTTGACTTTATTTTAAACTACAGTTATTAAATAGCAATATCACTTAGACTTATATACCATTTCACAGTACTTTACAGCTCTATCTAAGCATTTTACACAGTCAGCATATTGTCCCCAACAATTTGGATCCTTATCAGTGGTGGGTTGCAGACGGTATGCTCCGGTATAGGTGTACCAGAGGCTGCCCAGAGCACTGGATACCTTTCTGGTAGGGTGCTCTGGAGGGCCCACCCACCCACCCAAGCTCCTTACCAGTCTTTTAAGTCTTCGACGCTTCTCTGCATGCGCACAGTGCATACAGCGCCTGTGCAATGCTCTGCTGAGCAGCTGGAGCAATGTGGAGGCTCGTGGAGGTGCTAAGATGCAAGCGCTCTGCACGCATGCTGCATGCGCCATATGGACACTGCTGGGCCCGTTCCAACCATATCGATTGGAATGAGATCTGGAACCCATCAATGGTCCTCATTTTACACACAGCAGAAGGATGGAAGGCTGAGTCAACTAAAAATCAGGTTTTTGTTCTGTTTTTCACATAAAGAACTCCACATGCAAAGACAAGTCTTGTTTTTTTCTAAATTTTATCATGTGCTGGAGCTTATATGGCTAAAACCAGTTCACCTCCAAAAATTGAAACAAACTTTCCTTCTGAATAAATTTATTATTGTAATGAAACTTCTAAAACAATTGATTTAAAAACAAACCCTGTAATATTTTTCAGCCTTTTTTCACCCATGCTCAACTGTTTAATGCAATAGTCCAATGTATTTCCAAAGTGCCTTAATTTGTTTTGTGTGTCTTTAACAGACAGCAGTCTTTCTGAGATCCGAACTTGAAAAATTAATTCAGTGCATTTGAATGCAATAGCATTAGCTGGTTAAAAGCTGAAGTTGATAAAAGGAGTTTTGCATTTAAGAGGAGGAAAGAAGTAGAATAAGAACATAAGAACATAAGAACAGCCTTGCTGGAACAGGCCACAGCCCATCCGGTCCAGCATTCTGTCTCACACAGTGGCTCCCCATTTACTTCAGGGTATTCCCAAGCAGATGTCTTCACCTGCTTATGATTCCCTGCAAATGGCATTGAGAAATATCCTGCCTATCTCTCCAACCCGGAGGGTGTCCTTAGGCATCCATAATGATAGCCATGGATACCCTTGTTCTCCATGAACTCGTCTAATCCTTTCTTATAGAATATACAAGGTTGCATAAGTGTTGATATATATTCAGTTCTTTCAGGCAAAACACTTTGTCTCAAGGAGCTAGGATATGAAACAATCTTAAGAGTTCTCTAAGGAAGTTGTTATAAATAGTACAAGAGTAGTCTGGATAAGCATTATGGCTGTCTATATTAGTTTCAGTTTGACCTAAAGACCAAACCAGCTGCATATGAACTGATGTAAGTATAAATTCCTTGTAAACAACAAAAAAACACTATGATAAGTACATTTCATTCTTGGTGCAATTGTGCTTTTATATCCTGTTGGAAAATAACATCTTGTATTAGGAAGAAACAGAAGTTATGCTGCAGAGCAGATATTTCAAACTGATAGTTAGATAGTTGGTTAAAGACTCTTTCACAGAATTAAAAGTAGAAGAACCAGGCACATAAGAACCTATTAAAACGTTTTTTAAACCAGGTGTCTCCAACCTTTGCAACTTTAAGTCTGAAGGACTTCAGCTCCCAGACTTCTCCAGCCAGCAAAGCTGGCTGGAGAAGTCTAGGAGCTGAAGTCCTTCAGACTTAAAGTTGCAAAGGTTGGAGACACCTGGTTTAAAAAACTCATTTCAACAACTGCTTGTCAAATAGATTATTCATTTGCTTGATGCAGTTACTAACCGTTTCATTTTTGTATTCATGGCAGAAATCATCATCTAGAAAGTTACTCATTTATTTACACCATTTACCATACAAACCTATTATAAACTTTGATTATGCTCAAGCCAATCACCAAGGATTGCTGAAAAAATAGCAGTAGGAATTACATAGCCTCAGATATCAAATGCTTAATGCAATTTCATGGTTAATTCCAAAAGCATTATGAACCATAAATAGTTGCAATGAAACTAGCTTAGGAATGAGTTTTGGCTGAGTGGGTTTCATTCTGACTGGTTCATAATCATTTATGAATATTCATGTTCAACATTTAAATAGGATGGAACAGCACTGACTGTCAAGACCCAAAGCAGGCAACAAAGATCTCCTAAATAGAGAATACATTTTTTTTTGGTATTTAAGTTATCTCAGATGTGCCTCCTTCAAAATCCAAGAAAGGAAACCCTCAACTCCATAGTTTTAGAGAAAGGGTACTTTTAATGGATATGAAATAATAGCAACAAAAATAAAGCAGGGCCTGAGGCTAAAAGCATGAAATTTTACATATCAAAACATTACCAAATCCCTCCCCACCCCATGGCCCCAAGCTGAATGCCCAATCTCTAGTTCCCAAAGGTGTCATGTGGGGTGCATCCTCAAGAGGCTTCATTCATCTGGTATGAAGAGACGGTTGACCTTGACCAGCTATAAACAAGTCCATTCAGCTGCGCAGAAGATGATGAGAGCAAACCTTCTTCTTCATTCCAAGATATCTCCACCAGCACGTTTCCCCTCCCAAATACTGAAACCCCCTCCCCCTGTTACTATGGCAGCCAATAGCAAGCAAGCAAGATAGAGGCTGACAGTTATCTTATTAGAATATTCACTTGACGTTTTAAAAAGTGACCAGAAAACATCTACTTAAAAATGAAACATTGAATAATTGACATATTTAATCCAAATACAATAACAACAACAACAACAACAACAACAACAACAACAACAAAACAATAAGACAGAAAGGAAACTATACAAACGGCAGAGGGACAACACATCAACTCCTAACTAACAAGATGATTTTGGAAAACTATAAGAGAAGGAAGATCAACATGAATGTACCATGGATTGTTTACTAGCATTTGGATCCTTGACACATGATTGGTTAATCAAATGCCTGAAAATACCAGGAGTCAACAAAAATATGAGAAACTTTATGTAAAGATCAATGGCACAATGGAAGACACAACTGCTGGTCAATGGTGATAGACTAGGAGAGGTGGACATCAAGAGAGGAATCTTTCAAGGATTCTCACTATCATCATTATTGTTTGTTGCATTGGTTCCTCTGTCATTTGTCAGGCAAGGGGAGGGAGGGAGGGAAGAGGATGCACCTTTTCTAAATGGGTAGTGTTGTCACATACATGAACAAAAGAGATAGAGTGTAAGATACAACCATACTCTATAAATATCATGAACAAAGTATTTCTTGCTATGGGATGATTTAAACACTGGACTGTTAGCTGAAAGGAACAGGAAGTTATATTGAATTAGCCAATTCTATTATAAGAAGACATCTGTTAGGACATAACGGTAGCAAATAAATTTAGTGATACCTGAATATAAGGCAATATCTTTTATATATATAAAAATGACTGTGTGTCTATGTGTATATGTTCCAGCGTAACTGTTAAGATACAGCCTGTTGTGCTTTAAAATGGATTCTACTGTACTGCCCTAAAATGGATTCTATTGTACCACGCAGTGGAGTTGCCATGGTAATGGCTTCATGGTACTCCACAAGGTGGATCCCTCTGATAAGGGGGAATATCCAACATTAGAAATTACATTTGGTCCGGATATTTTCCCCTTATAAATAAATACCCAGGCAATGCCAGGTTATCAGCTAGTAAAGCAATAAAAAAGAAGGTTCTTATGCAATATCTGTTTCTAGTTATAAGTAGTTGATTAGGGCATAAGTTAAAACCAGTGTCTGTGGGGAGTAGCTATTGATAAAATTTCCTTAAATTTAAGAAACTATAATGAACTTAAATGACTAAAAAAAAAAACCCAATTCCATTTCTTGAAGTGAAGTAGCAAATCATTTCCAACAAAATCACCTCTTTGGGGGAGTGTGCCCAGTGAATTTAATAGGATTCATTACTAAGTAAGCAGTTATAGGATTGAATAGAAATTGTTGATTAAATTTGTTTTTAAGGAATTTATTACTTCAGCTGAACGATCACTTTCTGGAACAACAATCATGCTAGTTTGCGCAACATTATGGTGCTGTCTGTGGATTAAATACTTTAATTTAACTCTCATGCTTAAATAATACTGGAATATAATTGCATTATAGTTATTGTATCAAACCCAAAACTTTTTTTCTCTAGGAGAACTGGATTAGAAACGCAGCATATATTACGTACAAAAAATTCAATTAAGGTGCATGCATTTTTCTCAAAATTGCTCTGCCAGCGTTTGATAACTAGGCTGTTTACTTTGAATACAGTTTAAAAATCTTGCCTTCCCATTAGGTAATGCTGTGGCAAAATACCCCAAAATGTAGTTACTTTTTGTTCCCAGATTCTCAAAAATGTAGTATATATCTACACCAGTGGTTCTCAACCTTCCCAATGCCGCGACCCTTTAATACAGTTCCTAATGTTGTGGTGACCCCCCCAACCATAAAATTGGTGTCTCAGTTCCTAAGACCATTGAAAATATATATTTTCCGATGGTCTTAGGCAACCCCTGTGAAAGGGTCGTTTGACCCCCCAAAGGGGTTGTGACCCACAGGTTGAGAACCGCTGATCTACACAAATGCATGGTTCACAATGTATAGAAATAAATCAATTTGCTTTTTTCCAAATAGATAACTAAGCAAATTTATCATGTCTTATACTAATTATACCAGTTATTATAATTAAGAATGACCATACTTTCACTTGATTAGAGAGTCATGGTGACAATCTCAGGGTAGGAATTCAGACTTTCAGATTCAAATACACAATTATGAATTTGTCATCCTTATGTATCTCACAAGATTGTCATACAGGTAAATACATAGGGCATATTTTCTTGACTTCTCCAGGTAGACAATATCTCTAGCTGATATTAACTGTCATTATCATGGACACATGACAGTAGAGTCTGGCTGCTTAAAAATTACAAAAACAATAAATGCAGTTTTCTGACATGTGCCATTGTCTCCTTTCTAGGGCTAACTGGATATCACTGGCCCAAGGACACCCAGCTGGTTATATGCTTAAATCAGGACTACAACTCATGGCCTCCTGGTTTCTAGCTTTATTGCTATTTGCATAATTCATAAACTAGTATCTTATACTTATGAAGAACATTTTTTTCAGCTGTCTCTAATGATGCCAATGAATGATCTCCCATAATTTTGTCTGTCCTTTTAAACAGCAGATTTCTACTGAGGTAGCTTTCTCTTCAGATTTTTAATCTTATACATTGCAAAAGATTTTCTGCTTCATTTCAGGGCATGTGTGTCCATATTTCCTATAAAAACTATTCCAGTAAGCAATGCAAAGGAAACGTATCTTTTGCAGAGAGTATTCTATTTCTGTGGAGCTCATTGAAAAGGAATAAAAGAAAGAAATTTCAAGAAAACTAGCCAGGTCCCATATTTTAAAAAAACCGCAAGTTTTCCTCTTTCCACCCCATAGGCCAGAAAGAAACATTTGCTGGACATTTTCATCAGGATCTGCTCTGAAAAATTAAATGACTCAATTAAATTATTATTGTACATCCATAGGTGTTATTGCAGTTCAGTTTCCATTTATCCTGGAATACATGGATGTTAGGTAAAAGGTGTATAGGATACAACAAACCATTGAAGTGTTATAAATTTAAAGTAAAACAAAATATGTTAAATAATATTCCTGCAAAAACAAAAGTGTGGAAGTAAAAGATAATGCTCCAAAAATAGAGATCAGTTTTGGCATGATTGGGTTGAGTAAAACAAAAATTATAAGGAACAGGAAAGCCCAATTTATTGGAAAGCCTCTTTCTCCTTCCATGACAAGATGTTATAACAAGTCCAAGCTTCTGTAAAGGTGAAAAAAACCTGAAATAAGGTGTGGGGGGGGGAACACAATAATTACAGCCACTGTTTCAAAATATAAGCAAGAGCACTCCAATTTTTTATAAGGACCGCTGGGATGTTGGAACCAACAAATAAGAAAACCTCTAGTAGTATTACTTGAAATCCAAAGGAGAGAGATTTGAGCAATTCCTAATGCTCTCTTTGATACTTATTGTATACCCTGGAAATCAATGAGTATATCATCGAGGACTACAATCAAAGTCGTGCAATCATTTTGAAAACTACATACTTTGAAGGAGAATCTCTTGATCACAGCTTAGAATCAGAAGGGTGGATTATTATAGTGCAGTGCTCAGAAACGTTCAATGATGCATAGAAATTCAGAGACACAAGCATTTCTCTTTCTAATATTTCAGAGCTGAAGCCTGTCATTCTAACAATGTTTTTGCTTTATTTTCTTTTGTTGCATTGTATCTGAAATACAACTCTAGTCACTTGATATAATCTGTACTGATCATTGAGTGATACAAAGTAGCTGAAAGTAAGGACAATTCTTTAGATAATACTATCCTAATTCCCCCCCTTTTTAAAAAAACAACAACTTTTAAAGGTAATACAAAAGTATATTCTCATACCCAGACTATCTGTATATGTCCATGAAAGAAAAAGAATTATGTGCAATTTAGTGCATCTGCACTGAATTATTGTATATGATTTCTAAGAATTGCTATGTTGCTTTTAAAAAGAAACAAATAGAATCCTAAATTTAGCTGCTGGCAGCTGAATTTCTTTCATATAATAATTATCACACATACACAAAAAAACAAGAAAAATAAAATCTGCAAAATTTGGACACCTGAACTTAATTGTAATTTGCCTGGAGATGTTTTCTTAAGTATTTGGGAATAATTTGGAAATCAGTAGCTTCTTGAGACATATTGAATGTATGCTTTGATTACTGACTTGCTGTCTTGGGTATTCATTTTCTTTTGGTTTTTTTTGGGGGGGGAAGTTAACATGCATAATATAGTCTTATGGAGCGCATAAAATCTGGGACGGTATTCCGTTTTGTCTAATTTGGAAAGTGAAAATATAGTTTACAGGAAAATATATGTATTATTTAGGTAATGCTGAGGAATGAATCAAAGTGAAGCATTTCATGAGGAGAAAAAAAATCAGTTAAGATGATAGAATGCTCATAATGACTTAGGTAAGATATTGTTCTTGAATTAAACATCCAGAAATATTACTCCATCAACAAATTAAACTGCACTGAGGCAATTATTTAAACTTATTTTATTTAATTACTAGCCGTTCCCAGCCACCCGTTGCTGTGGCCCAGTCTGGTTAAATGACCAACCAATCTGTGTGTAGATCTACACCTGCACACACTAATACGTACATACAACCACCGTATAACTCCCAATCTACTTACCTATTGTATTTCTCCCCCCCTCTCTCTATTCCTCTACCTACTTAGCTAGCTAGCTAGCTAGCTAGCTACCTACCTACCTACCTACCTACCTTATTTCTCCCTCTCTCTATCCATCTAACTACCTACTTACCTACTATATTTCTCCTTGAATCTTATGGACAGGGTATTTTATGTCATAAAGGATGACATAATACCTGTGGTCCACTGCTCTCTCTGTATCCATCTACCTACCTTTTTTACATTTTTTTACATTTCTGTTGCATGTACCTAGCACGGGTGTGACATCTACACAATATTTTTCATACAATGTTCCTTTCAAGTACGGCACCAATGATATATATAGATTGTGTAGATGTCACACCCGTGCTAGGTACATGCAACAGAAATGTAAAAAAATGTTAAAAAGGTAGGTAGATGGATACAGAGAGAGCAGTGGACCACAGGTATTATGTCATCCTTTATGACATAAAATACCCTGTCCATAAGATTCAAGGAGAAATATAGTAGGTAGGTAGGTAGTTAGATGGATAGAGAGAGGGAGAAATAAGGTAGGTAGGTAGCTAGATTTTTATATATATATATATATATATATATATATATATATATATATATATGTATGTATGTATGTATGTATGTATGTATGTATGTATGTATGTATGTGTATATATATATATACATACATACATACATACATACATACATACATACATACATACATACATACATACATTATATATATATAATGTAGGTCTTTGGTTGTTCGGGTTTTCTCCTGCGTAGATTTGGAAGTATCTTCACGACGTTTCGATGAAGTCTCATTCATCATCTTCAGGCTGGTGCTTCCAGCTTGGTGCTTCCAGGAGAAAACCCGAACAACCAAAGACCTACATACAAACACCCGCGAAAACCTCAGAAAACAAATATATGTATGTATATATGTATGTATGTATGTATGTATGTATGTATGTATGTATGTATGTATGTATGTATATCTCATTGGTGCCGTACTTGAAAGGAATGTTGTGTGAAAATTTGGAAGCGATCGGTGCAGTACTTTCGGAGATTAGAGGTTTTGAACAAACTCTTGTTACATTTTTATTTATATAGATTTAAAATATTTATTTGGCCATCCATCTTAAACAATTCTAGGTGGCCCACAGCAACAGTAAAACCAATAACTGTAGTGGAATCTTCATTTCTATTCTATTCTGGTCTGGTCTGGTCTGGTCTGGTCTGTCTGGTCTGGTCTGGTCCGGTCCGGTCCGGTCCAGTCCGGTCCAGTCCAGTCCAGTCTAGCCTAGCAAATAAGGTAGGGCCAGTCACACAAAAGAAATACTCCTAAAGGCATAAAAGATGACAGGGTTTCAAGGAAGGAAAGAAATAGGCAGTCCCACAAATAACCAAGTTCTGGGCCAGACTTTATGTTACCTATCTCCCATTCCCAAAATTTTAGGTGGCTCAGCCTAATAATCACACTTGCTTCTGCCTCTTTTTGCTAGATGGATGCTTGTCAATCACTTCCCCTAGAGCTGAACTCTGAAGCTCTGTTGTTGAAGTATCTTCAAAGTCTAAAGGAGCCTTTTAAATTGCTCCCGAGTTTTGACATGTAGAGCATAAATTCTTAGTGCCTTGAGGTGATTATAAATTATTATTTTTTTCCTTCATCCCTCATTATTTCCCTTCTCAACCATTCATTCCTTCTATTCTTTTGTTCATTTTCAATATTTCATTCATTTTCAATCTTTTATTCTTTTCCTTAACTGCTCTAGCAAGTGTGATAAGATCAGATTCAAAAATGCATGGTAGAAACCAGAGGTGGGTTCCAGCAGTCACTACTGCCAGTTTGCTCATCGGTGTTTCGCTGCACATGCATGCATAGTGCAAATAAAATTGTTCTGCACACGTGCAGAAGCAAAAAACAAGATGGAGAACCGGTTTGGAGGCATGGCAGGCCTGGGTCACTGCCGGTTCCAGTCACCCAGGCTGCCAAACCACTACCAGTTCAGCTGGTCTGAACCCACCACTGGTAGAAACAAAATCCTTTAACTAATCAACACAGAAAAAGGGAGAAACTCCTTAGCCTTCAGCTAGTCAGAGCAGAATTATTGACGAAACCCTGAATTATCAGTCAGCCAAAATGAAGGGAAGAAAAAACTCCTTACTTCAGGTGTTTGGGGAAAGTTACTGGAGCAAGAACAAGGGTTTTGTAAGCCTTGGTAAGTATCAGTTGGATCTGCAGTTGGCACTATCTTATGCCAAGATCAGAGACAACCTTAGGTCCCTCTATCATATTAAACACTGCAATTCAATAACAAATCATGGATACATTGTGGGGCTTTAAAGGGCCATAAATTGTTTACTTCTGGGCTAACAACATCTTATTTATTTGTTGCTGCAGTGCACAACTCACTTGGCTTTTAAATGGCATATTGTGGTTAAACTCCAGAAGTAGTGCATGGATTTGAGTGGGGGAGGGATAGGTTTTGCATGATATTATTGTACCTCTCAATATGTGAGTGTCAAAGTGACACTAACTCCTAACATGGAAACATCCTTGTTATTTTATTGACAACAGCCTAAGAGCACTTTGGCACAATTTCTTTGAATGTGTGTGATTATTCTGGAATTCCCAAGAAGCATTCCATTCAAATACTAAGAGCAGTATGGTAGCCTAGTGATGGAGCTCTCTAGGAGTTTGATCCTTGGTAGCAACAGATGTTTTTCTCTCTGGACCCAAAGAGAAAATACCTGGTGTGGTGCCAGTAAGGGCATCTGTATAGATGTCAGTAAGGGCATCTGGCCAGTAAACACTCAACTCCATTCAGTCAATCTGACTCCGTCTAAGTATAAGGAATTACAAGGTCATTAAAAGAAAAAAAAATTCCAATCAACTACTAATAAGGTCTGGGTATGCTTAGTTTTTCAAGATCAACAACAGCCAGCTAGGCTTGTCACCTGATAAATGTTAATTAAGATTTAATGCCCCTAATGTGTTTATTTTCCAGTCATGTTCTTAATAATTTTTCCCTCCTGTCACATTAAACATTATTACTCTTGAAGCACAGTATAGAGGCTATCCAAACACTCTGCAAAGAGGACTGAATGTGTCCCTAGGGCTTAAGGTTGTGTTATTGATTATATATATCATGTTTCACCATTATTTTCTCAAGTAAACTTACTAGAGTAATAACATAATAATATAAAAGAGGGAGAAAAGATTCAATTATTACTTAGTGTTAGTTTCATTATTCAAAAAAGTCCTTCATCTAACCTCTCTCTGTCTCTCTCTCTATACAGGTGGGTGGGAGGAAGTATGTATGTATGTATGTATGTATGTATGTATGTATGTATGTATGTATGTATGTATATATGTATGTATGCACATCCTACCCATCTTCATATTCTTGTTTTTTCTTGTCTTCCCAGAACCAGCTTGGCCTCTAGAATGCTTTTATCTGCATTTACAAGCTCAAATTCCTTTTTCTTCCCAGAGACAGATTGTCTATAAAGAGTACTATTTATCATTCTTTTCCTAGCTTGCAAAAGTTACAGTATTACTCCTAGCGAAAGGAACAATTTGTATTTTTATTGTTAATCATTTATACATTCAGACACTAATTATGCTGAAGTCACAATAAAACAAAGCTATAATTCTTTGGCAATGCTTTATTTCAACGATGCTGTAATATGTTGTGTCGTGCTTTCTATCCCCCTTTTCTAATCAGTTAGTGCTTATGTATAGGTATAAAATGTATTTTAACATGTGCAAATGTGAATCAATAATTATACTGCAAAAATTATAAAGAATAATTTTCTTGTCAGTGTTAGGCGTGGCATTGGGTTGATGGATTGATTCTGCTGATATTTCTCTGTTTGGAAAATAAAACTGATTCTTGAGTCCATTTAGTTCAGTGAACATTGCACAGCATAACAAGAAGGGGATGTAAGAGGCTCCTAATAGGCATATCTCAGAAAGGTTGTTATTCCATTTTATTTTGGGGGATTGGAATATATGTGTTAGGGGTAGACTCTTATAGTTGGGTAGACAATATATAGTCATTGTAGCTTTAAGGATGATGTAATGTTAGAGTGCAATTAGTAAGTGCAATTATCTATAACTATAAGAAAAGGCAAGGAGAGCGCATATCTCTCTTTCGGCTAGATTTGCTGTGTTTGATAACTGTTTGCTGTGAACTGTGATTACTGAAGAAGACTGAAGATTGTGTAAGATATTTGATATTATTGAGACTTTGTTGTTTGACTCAATTTGACATCACTGCTGATTGATCAGTAACTTAGTTTAGTAGTTTTACAAACCTAAGTAAAAGCTATTCTGTTTTACTTAAACAGTGTCTGGTATACTTATTGTGTGTACATTAGCAAGATTCCTCTGGCTGCATACTCTGCTGCACACTCTCTGCTTGTCTCCCAATGGAGATATCTCCTAACAATATGAACAATATTCTCTAGGCCCAAATATAACCAATCCCTGTTACTTAGTTGATGTTGGACATGGACATGCTACAGGTGGCATTTTTCAAAGGTTGAGCAAATTTAAACATGATCTAGAAGTTGTGTTTCAGAACTTGGGCAAGATCAGTACCCATCGGCTATATATAGTGGTACCTCGGTTCACGAACTTAATTCGTGAACTGACTCTGGTCGTGAACCGAATTGGTCGTGAACCGAGGCACAGTTTCCCATAGGGTTTAATGTAAATCCGGTTAATCTGTTCTGATCTTTTTTTTGGTTTGTGAAGCACAAAAAATATGAAACAAATTACAATACACATTAGTACAGTATAGTAATGTATAAAGAGAGAACGCTAACCTTGCTTGAGATGACTTCTGGCATGGATGAAGGCTGAAAGTACTCACAGTGTACTTTTTTCTATGTCTCCTTCTCTCCACGATCTTCCTACAGGAAGTCACAACCAGGTGACAGCCAGGAAATAGCATTAAAATGGCCGCGGCTCCTGTTCATGAACCGAAGCGGAGTTCCTGAACCGGAGCATATTTTGATGAACTTTTCTGTTCGTGAACCGAGTTGTTCGTGAACAGAAGCGTTCGTGAACCGAGGTACCACTGTATTAAAGCAGTGAAATTTGGCAGGGTTCTACATAAGCCTGTAAAAGTGTTAACTCTTAATGCAACTGTTTTCAAATTCATGAGAAAACTTATAACAATACACACTGCTTTGTTGTATAGCAGGAAGATATTGAAATCATTTAAATGATATAATCATTCTCAAAGTATGACTAGCAAGACAACATTATTGGGTTGAGGAGATATTTGTCAAAACATACAGTATCTGTGGATTTGCTACTGTTGATTCCCCCCACCTTTATTGTAGGGAAAATATCTATTGTTACACTATACGGAGAGCATCTTGCATCTCCATTAACAATGGTGATTGATACTATTTACTATGTTATTATTCACAGTGGGTTCTAACATTCATTTGCCGTTCAGCTTAACACTCTAAATCAGACTCCAAATTAACTGGCTAACATTTATGCAATGCTTCTAGCTTAATGCTATACTTTCGGTGGCCAAAAGAGAAGGTGATTTCAGTTCTTTAGCTTTTCACAAAAAGCAAACTGTGTTTCTGTGGATTGCCACATCAAATTAAACGATTGTCCCTACTTTGCTGAAATGCCTGAAAACACTTATCAATTTTCTTAGCAGCTTGCCGAGGTCCATAGTTTATAAAAGGGAAGTATTCTTTCATTACAGTATTAAGTTGTAAATCTGTTCAGTGTCTGTCTTTATTTTGTGAGCTTTTCCTTTCTAGGAACTGCAGGGTAGAATGAGTTCTCTATGAAATTAAGAAGCTACACAGTGTTCTCTGTAGTGCATTTAATGAAGTGCTGTGATCATTTGACTTTTTGGCTAAGGTTATTGTCCTTTCCGTGAACCAGTAGCAGCAGCGGAAGGCTCCGAATCACCTATTCAGACACTTCTGCATATGCAGAACCCACCACTGCTACAGATGACATATTGGGAAGGAACTAATTAATTTCAGGGTGGTGGAAAGGAATTGCATTATTTTTAATTGTGAATATTAAAAAAAATGTTGTTGTTTGTGGAGTCAGAAAAAGTTAAGCAAAAATAACAACAGCCACCCCCACCTTTGAAATAATTCACACTTTGAAAGACAGCTGCTTGGTGCAGAGATAAGGGAAGGATGCACACTTACAGGTGTACAATTATAGCTTATTTAAAACCTCAAATTTCAGTAAAGATCTCTTTTTCTCTCCTATTTAAACTAGAAAATAATCTATTCAAAACAATATGCACTCCAATCCTACAAATATCTCTGTTCTTTGCTTCTTAGATTCGGTCTATCAATTAGCAGAATGAGGCAACTGACCCAAGTTTTGTCCTGAATGTTTTAATAACCCCCCCTTTATTAAAAAAAACCACCCCAAATTCTGAAGTCCTTTAAATTAATTTCCATACTCAGATAAAGTTAAAGCAAATATTTAAATACATTTCAGCTTCTCCTCTGGCAATATTTTGTCTGTAGGATGAGAAGATGCCATAGAAGGACTATCAAAACATTTTGATTCAAAAAGAAACCTGAAGCTATTGGCCTGTTTAAAGAGTAATGGCCTATCCTACTTCCAAATAGACCTCTACTTCCAAGGTACTCTTGTCAATATCTAGTACTTCTCCATGTTTGGGCTTTTGGGGGGGGTCTATCTCCAAATAATAATTATTATTGCAACTTTACTGTGTTTCCCCCCCCCCCTGGAATCTGCATCCACAATTGTAGACTTGGAGATGCTAAAAGTCAGCTTTGACAAGATCTTGTCAAGATCTCAAATCTTACAGGATCCCTTGACCCATCAGATTGGTTTTAGAGCCTCATTTAGTTCCTTCTCTGAAAGAAGTTTCATCCACAGGGGCCATCACATCTGTGTTTCAGATCCTGGTTTCTCTTGATAGAATGGAATAGATTTTCTCTACGAGAATTCAGAAATGGTTGTTACTTATCTCCGATTCTGAAGGATGAGGATTCTCCTAACTATCAAAGAACAAACAAATATATTAAATATATATTGTTTTGTCTTTAAACCTTTTGGGGCTCTTTGACGGCAAGCACTAAAAGAAAAGAATGAAAGGTGCTTTCTCATCCTAAAGAGCAAAACAAGATCCACTTAGTTATTAAATGCTTACCCATTCAAAATAAGCTAAAATATTATTTGGTCTATTTAAATAGAATATTGTGCATATATGCATTATCTCTTTCATTCCAATGCTATGCCTGTCAAGTAAACATTTTGAGTGGGAATGTCCAGAGGTGTTCATTTCTTCCTATCCAGCTGGTTCTGATGACAAAATTTAGCTGAGGTTATTATTCAAAAGATAGGATGAACACTTTTTTCAATATAAAAGGAAAATAAAGGCTCAGAAAGAGCAGTTTATAGTGTCCTGATATACGTAACCATACAAAATTCATTTATGGCTGTACGGAAATGAAATATGCTATCAAAAGCAACTCAATGTTTGTTTCTCCCATTGAAAACTAAACAATGTCCATTGATATAAGGGTTGCTAATAATGCAAGCATTTGAAGGAAAATGACACTGATATGTGTATTGATCTTAATTCCTTTGCAATGTCACAATTGTTACTTTTTTAATTGAAACATCAATTCATGTTTTATTTCTTTGGCACATTAGAATACATTGACTGATTATTGTTATTATAGTTGTAAAGAAGAAGAGGGTGAGGAAAAGGGAGAGGAGGGAGAGGAAGAAGAGAAACCATTAGATAGGCCGTACCTTAGATAGCCTTGATCCATTTTTCTTTCTGTATGATGCTGTCATTTCTCTGGATTCAGTAAACTATTAAACTACACTGATTATCCCTGCTACAGGAATACATTATTCATGAAATTGACACCAGAACATCTTCAAACAGCCTGTCATTTTCCATTAGCTTCCATCAACAAAACCATATGCTCTTCTCATGGTATATTGCTGTGAGATCATATACAAAGGAAACAAACAGGCATTATTCTGTTGTCAGGTAAGCGTTGCTTTTCAAACAGCAGTTCTGAAAGATAAATTTTATGGTTTGTTTGATTATTTAGTGCTGCCATTTTTCTCACAGGGGAAATGATATTCTTCCCATGCAAGATTATGTATATCTTTTTGACCAATGGAACTTCACTGAGTCAGTTTAAATGATAAAAGAGGCAATTGCAAGATTATTACCTTATTAAAATCCCTTGAACATTTTAATGAGATCTTACTTATTTACGTTTGTTTTAAAATGCCATAGCTAACGTTCTCTAGCATTGTCTCTTTTGACTTCATGGGTTTGGAATAACCAGAAAAATTGACTGGATTGAATCTATATAATATCTAAGGTATGCAAGTAGTATAAAAGAAAACAACAGCACAATAATAAAATTAGTACATTTGTTTACGCATTGAAACCTCACATAATTTTATGTGGGCATGCTTTTAAGTTAGGTTTCTAATCCTGATAATGGAATGGAGAAGTTCCTGCAGTTTTCATGCTGAGATTTTTCAGCAGTGTTTTGCTGTTGCTTCCTTCCTAGGGCTGAAAAAAATGACTGGCCGAAAGTCACCCAGTTGATTTTGTGCCTAAGGCAGGACTAGAACTCACAGTCTCTAATGAGTTACCCACTGCACTATACCAAGCTTGCTTTCCCCCCCAAACATTTAAGAGTTGCTTTGTGGCAAGATGGGCAGCAAATAAATTTAATAATAAATAAAACAAAAAATGTTTATAAATAAATATAATCTGAGATAATTTAAAAAGGTTGAATATGATGCTGACCAAATTAAGTACTATTATATCAGAACCATGATATAAAGACCATGAAAAAATAGGGCAAAAAAAGGCTGCGAGATCCAGTCTGGGCTGATCACTGGAATGAGAGGTTTAGACTTTTGATCTTTCGGACTCATGCTGGAACCCATCCTCAGGGAACTTTTCTCTACCAGAATGTGGGCTTTGGGCTATTCTATGTGTCATATTAATGTGGCGCCTTCCTATTGGTTGATTGATGTGTTGATGACTGTCAATTAGCTGTTGTTTCCTTGTACTGCTAAGTCCTCGGCTCCTAAGTACCTGATAAGCTAGTGGGTAAATCAGCACTCCTGTTGATTGACAATTGGCCTATTTCCCAGGTTTAAATCTTTTCCCTGGCTATTTTTGATTCTGAATGGCCAACAATCTTAGTAGCTGTGGCATTGAAGATAGAAAGTAATGCTACCTAGGAACAGCTAGGTAAGAGAGGGCACAGCCAACAGCTGCATAATTGGAAAAGAAAGAGGCTCAGAAGGGACCTCTCTGGCTTCTCAAGCTGTTAAGTAGATGGCAGGAAATTTGTACTTTCAGACTTACAAGCTTCATGACAGCCTTCCCAAGTGGTTGACAATGAGCTAATGAGCTAATTCTACTTTATTGTGTGTAACAGAATATTGCATGTCTAAAAGTATAAATCTCCTGCCACCTCCTTTATAGTCCAAGAAGCAAGGAAACATCCTTTCTGAGTCTCTTGCCTTTCCCATTACGCAGCTGCAGACTGTGTTGTCTCTTATCTTATTGTTCCCTCGGTAGATCTCTGCCTCATTTCTCTATATTTTTCTCACGTACCAGGACTGTCTGTGTGGAGGGGGGAGGAAATCAACATGGTGTCTATGATAACACACAAAAGAAGGTGGGACCTTCAATTATACTACGTCCTGCTCTTGTTTTAAGGTTTCTGACCTCACCTATGAATACTATCAATTAAAGTCTAATTTAGTTCAATAAAAAGTTAAGCATGTGATTACATAACTTAAAAATATTTCATGGTAATCATTTCTGTCTCCCAGCCTTCTAATATTACTTTTCATTTTAAGACTTTGGCCCTATCCTGTTCATTACCAATGAATTAAAGATAGAGAAGAAGAAAAAAAGCTTCAATATTTGCTCTCACCATGTCCCTTTATTTTCTTCATTCTTGCACCTAAAACAAATTAGTTGAAATACGAAAGAAATCCAGCAACTAAGCAAAATGGCCTTTTTGTTGTTGTTGTTGTTTAAATACTGGAACACCTTGTCAACTGCCAGAACAGGCAACCTAGAAAGTTTTTATGACACAAGCTTTGTGTTCTGCTAGGCTTTCTAGATGCCATTGCCTATCATCCTTTGCTTTTTATTTATGGGACTGTTTCTGAAAGTAATCAACAATGGAATGCATCTCCATTTCCTTTAGAAAAAGAAACACCAATCTTTCGCCCCCTTTCCCAATCATGTTTCCCCTGGAAAAAAATCACAGTGATTTTCTGTTCTTAACAAAAAGGAATGCTTAGGAGCACAACACATGCAGTATTGGCATTTCTCAACAAATATTTTGTTTGGAAGAACATTCAGGGCAGTATGGTGAAATACAAAAATAATACAGTATAACACAATGTGAATTGTACATCTATTAAAAAAAAAGATTGCTAAGCAAAAGGTGGAGGAAATAATTCGCATCCTCCCAAAAAGAAAAAAAAGAAAAGAAAAGTAATTTACCTCAAAAACCATTTTCTTTCAATTTACTTTCGGAAAATAAATAAATTTCTACAAGGAAAGATGTCTTCATAGGATAATTTTGCAAAAACATTTCAGTTCTTTTTGATATCACCTGTTTGCTCACCTGGAAGTAGACCATATGGAGTAGCTTTTTTGGATTGATTTCATGGGATGGTTGGGATAGTAAAAACATTTCATTCAACGTAACATAAAGCATAAACATAACATAAACATAAAAAGTTATAGAAATTGGTCTAGTGTGGTCATAGTTTCCCAGTAGAAACTATGGTTTAGTCTGTTTATGTATTGTGAGAGTTTTGGTCAGGATATACAATACATGGACAGATTTAACCATAGTTTTATGATGTGTGTGATCATCCTAGACCAGGGGTGGGCAAACTTTGCAACTTTGCAACTTTAAGTCTGAAGGACTTCAGCTCCCAGACTTCTCCAGCCAGCAAAGCTGAAGTCCTTCAGACTTAAAGTTGCAAAGGTTGGAGACCCCTGTCCTAGACCAAGCCAAGTCCAAAAACCAGTAGAGAATTCCCAGAAGCTTGGCACTCTGGCAAATTGGCACTCAATAGGCACAAACAACATCTACATTCCAGGCAAAAGCAACAAGCCAAAAAGGCCACAAAAAGATTAAAACAAAAAAGTTTTTTTGCTCTTAATTAATGAAAAATCATTAGGAAGTATTTATTTTTTTTGACATTTTTTATTCCAAGTCTTAGTTTAGCCAATGTAACATTGCAAGCAATATTCCCAGTACTATTTAGCACACCGTGCATTTCTAACTATTTGGAATGCAAATGATTTCACTGATGTGATAATAAATGCCTCTTTTATTTTCTACCTAACAATTCACTTTATTGAAATATAGCATATTAAGTCTTTGAGTCAGGTCAGCACCTGCAACTATTTATTTCCAGCTGAACTGCAGTATTATTTGAAGCCACAGTAAAGCAAATCTGTAACTCAGAAACAGCACTGCCTTTTACCGCCTCCCTGGAAAAGTAGCTCGATAATTTTCATTTCATTTACTAGGAATCTCTCATATTTTTTTCTGGTATAAAGGTATGTTAGGTAAACACAAATAATTACATGCAACATGAATATGGTGGCAGAAGGAGGTTGTGTGTTTGTGTTTACCTCCATTCGTTTTACATGGAATAAGCAGATTTTTATTTTTGTGTGCTTTGCTATAAAGCTTGGAAATGCAGGTATTAAATGCTGTTCTTTTTGATCAGTGTTTCAAAACTGGAAATTTTAATAATAATTTGACAAAGTTGGAAGGGACCTTGGAAATCTTCTAATCCAACCTCCTGCTCAGGCAGGAAATCATACACCACTTCAGAAAAATGAATATAAAATCTCTTCTTTAAAACTTCCAGTGTTGGATCATTTATAACTTCTGGAGGCAAGTTGTCCCACTGATTAATTGTTCTAACTCTCAGGGAATTTCTACTCAGTTCTCAGTTGCTTCTCTCCTTGATTAGATTCCACCCTTTGCTTCTTGTTCTGCCTTCAGGTGCCTTGGAGAAAAGTTTGACTCCCTCTTCTTTGTGGCAACTCCTGAAATATTGGGACATTGCTATCATGTCTCCCCTAGTCCTTCTTTTCATCAAACTAGACATATCCTGTTCTTCATATGTTTTAGCCTCCAGTCCCTTAATCATCTTTGTTGCTCTTCTCTGAACTCTTTCTAGAGTCTCCACATCTTTTTTACACCAAGGTGACCAATATTGGAGGCAGTGTTCCAAGTGTGGCCTTATGGGGGCATTTTTGCCTTCCCCCAGCCCTGCTGAAGCCTGTACAGTGCTTCTGGGGGCTGGGGGAAGGCAAAAACGCTTCCATTTTTGCAAAAAATGGCCCATTTTTTCGCAAAAATGGGATGTGGGGACAAGGCTTTGGGAGACCAAAAATGGCTGTATTCAGTGTATAAGATGCACCAACATTTCCATGCACTTTCAGGGGGGGAAATGTGGATCTTATACTCCAAAAAATATGGTACTTTTATTTCTATTTGGAGTGAGAACAAAGTAGAACACTAAAGTGCATTTTTCTTTGTTTGTAGAAAATGGCTTATGTCTAAAATGTTGACATTGTTATGAATGTCAATGTCACCATTTTAGAACACTGATAGCACAATTAGCACATTATTATTTTCTTTTGGATAGTAGATAGTTTTATATAACAGGAAGAATAGAGAAAGAAACATTAAAGGTACAAAGTTAACTTCTGTAAGAAAGCACATATAAGGCTGATGCATGTATGAAAACTTTACTTAGGAAAACAATGGGTGATAGCAAAGCTTAAGTTATTCAGTTTATTTATAGCCAATATCCAGAATCTGTAGTATATATTCCTGCATTATGGAGAGAGTATGATTTGGTTTAAAAGTACTTAAACCAAAGAGGTCTGAATCAGAAGAAGAAGGAAATGAAATGAATATGTGTTGCTGTTGTTGCAACAGTTGTAAAAGTGAACAATGGTCATAAGTCACTTTTTTCAGTGCCACTGTAACTTTGAATGGTCAATAAGTGAACTTTTATAAGTCAAGGACTACCTGTACTCGTAGTATTTAAGAAAGGTGGTATACATAAAGTTGAATCCCAACATTCTCAATCAACTTAGAGTAGTAGTGCAAACAGTAAGGAAATCTGATTCCCTTATTGCAGGGGAAGCATTTTGGCAACACTTTTACCAATGGACATGCAAATAATATCGATTGTGTAAAGTATTATCCCAACCACTCATGTTATACCCTCAATTCATGTTGGATATTTCTATAATCTTCAAGAGTTTTGCATTGATCTGTTGCTGAAGTCACATCTCTCTTTAGCCAGCAGCAACTAGAAAAGGAAGTAATGCCCAGAATTCTCCATACATCTCAGTTATTTTAATACCAGTAATACTCACATTGCTTAATCTGAATTCAATAGGACTGAATTGGATTTCAAACAAAATATTAATGATCATTGTGAATAATTCATTAATCAATAAAAGTGACTGCACAATAATTTAATATATCACAACTATTTTCTCTATCCAAACTCGAGTGATCCAGTTAGATTTTTTTCTCCTCTATAAAATAGTAAAATCAAACAAGAATTTGCAACATTAATGTTAACTGCACAATGAAATCATGAAAGCTTCCTGATGTTCAAGCATTCTGGTAAATTCACAGGATATCAGGAGAGTATTGATAGAAATAGCACCTAGATTCTGAATATCTTAAAGAATTATCCTATCCTATGCTATCCTATCCTAGAGAGGATAGACTATATTATCCTAGTCTATTCTCCAATTTTTTTTTATCAATGAGAACAATTAATCAGTGACAGTATACCTTCAGACAGTGTGGAAACTCCATCAATGGAAAATTTTAATATGAAATTGGACAGCCATTGGTCCAGAATTATATAGGCTCTCCTGCTTGAGCAAAGGGTTGGACTAGAAGGTCTCTTCTCCCTTTGTTATTCTGTAATTATGTTCATGCTACTACTTTAAATGGTTGCAAAATGCAACTAGCTAGATTTCATTTAACTATAAGGAAACACTTTGTTAAGGTAAATTCTATACAGCAGTGGAATCATCTGCCTGGTGGAGTGGGGTGGGTTCTCCATCTCTGGATGTTTTTTAAAAAGGCTGGATAGCAATTCTCATGGATGGCTTGATAGGTGTCCTGCACACTGCAAAGAGTTGGTCTAGCTAATCCTTATAGTACCTTCCAGTTTTATTGTTTACATAATTTGATTTACTTCTGTCCTTTGGCTTATTAGAAAGGTTATATTCAGGTGCAAAGATTGGATAGTTGCCCAATACTTTTTGACCAATAGCTTTAGAAACAACTTGTTGGAAACCATCCTAAGACTACTACTATATAATGATCTATATGAGCTTCTCTGAAAGCAAAGCCTCAGAGAATGAAGAATGTTGCCTTGCATGCAAAAAATATATCTGACGGCATATTTAGACGGTCTCCAACTGCATGGCTCTGCATAAAGTTCAAAAGTGCAACAGTCCTGCCTGCAGATTTTCACACTAATTAAAGAGAAAATGTAGGTTGGAACATACTGTATTTATAATAGCTTTACCTGGGCATTGCTTGGTGCTTTCCCCACATGGTCAGTGTAGGGCCTGGGTGTTAAACTGAAGGCCCATGGGCCGCATCCAACTCAAAGGGTACTTAGATCTGGCTCATTGGGCCACCCTGGAGACAGGGAAGGATCAGATTATGGTGCCTCTGCCAGGGAAATGGATATGGACCTCTTGAGCTCCGTTTTCATAGGCAGAGGGTTGTAGGAGGCCATCATAGCCAAAAACGGAGCTCAGGAGTCCATTTTCGCTGGCAGAGTGCTTGAGCCACCACAGGCATCCCTGACATGAGTGGCCACACCCATCCCAGCTGGAGGTCAAACACAACCCTTATGAGGTGGTGGCTGTTATGTTATCCCCCCACACACACACCAGAGGTGGGTTCCTACTGATTTGGCCCAGTTCAGCCGAATTAGTTGTGATATGCTGGCCTGGGTCACAGAACTGGCAGCAACCCAAGCTGGACATGCCTTTGAACTGGTTCCCGGGTCACCGCTGTTGCTGTCACCATCTTTTTTTTTTTAGTACTATGCATGTGCAGAACAATTTGAATTGTGCATGTGTGCACAGTGCATCCAGCACGCATGAGTGAACCGGCAGTAACACTGGCCAGAACCCACCCCTGCCTACAACCCATACTTCTGAAAATGCATAGGCTCTTAATTTCATGGTATCAGCTTTAAACATAATAGAGCAGCTGTCTTATTACTGTAGCAATTGTTGTTATAATAGAGTAATACAAATGGACAGCATTGTTCGGGGCGACTAGGAACCCTGAAAGGCATTTTGAGGCAGGTGGGAATCTGCATGGAATTAAAAAAGTAAGTATGTCTACAGCCACTACAATTTTTATTTGCTATATAAAATCCAACAGTTTTTCATGTCTCCATAGGAGTGCTTTAAAGCTGTATTCATGGAGCGAGCTTGTTACTTTAATTCAATTTAGGAAAGAATCCTTATAAGATAAAATGGCATACTTTTCCAAGAATGTACAGCATGAAGCTCATATGTGCACAGTTAGGAGCATGACACTCAGTTATAATGTAAATGTCTAGTCCATTAGCATTATTATAATTCAAAGAATAGCAATAGCAACAGCAATAGCTTCATAGTGTTTTGCAGCACTCTGTAAGCGGTTTACATAGTCAGCATATAGTATTGTCCCCAGCAATCTGGGTCCTCATTTACTGGAAGGATGGAAGGCTGAGTCAACCCTGAGCTGATCAGTATCAAACTCCTGGCAGTGAGCTTAATTAACCTGCAATTCTGCATTCTAATTACTGTACCATCACGACTCCTTAAAGAATCATCCCTAAACATAAACAGTACATTTTCAAAAATAATATTATAAGTAGATAACCCCCCCTTTTTTTTACAAAGATAATTTGATTTTTTTTAAAAAAGGAAAAAATGCCTTAGAAATGACTAAGATTTTTGGTCAGCAAAACTGAAGGGGCTCCTTGTATTATTTACAGTTGTCTTTTTTGTTCTAGCACTTTTGGGCTCCACTCCTTTACAAAATTGATTCAGATTTAAATTCTATCTCAGTTGCATTAGCACTTGAAAGCATCCATATAATGTTTAGGACTGTGGTGGCTCACATGATTAGGATGCTGGGTTGATAAGTCACAAATCTACGTTCAAAGCCCAAGTGCTGCTTTGTGATGGGGTGAGCTGTCATGATTTGTTCTAGCACTGCTGGCCACTTTGGTAAGATAATTAACAGGGACATGAAGGGAGCAGGGTAAGGTAGGGTGGAGTAGGATAGGGTGGGGTAGGGTACGGTAGGTAGAGTAGAGTAGGGTAGGCAGAGTAGAGTAGAGTAGAGAAGAGTAGAATAGAATAGAATAGAATGTCTAGGGCCTATATGGAACATAAATCTATTATAATAACTATACTTTATGCTAGGGAGTCCTTGATGCTCTCTGAGCTTGGTTGTTTTCTTGCTGGCATTTTATTACCAAACTAAGTAATATAATCAGTGCTCTACTGATCAGCGTTCTGCAAGAATACAACCAAAGATCCCACCGTTCAACCCTGGGCTACAAACATTTTCTTTTATTGATACTTTACGCTGTAAGGATATTTTTAAAAGTTATATAAGTTTTCATATTCCTTGACACAAATAGCTGTTCAATATTGGATTGAACAGCTTCAATAAGGAGGAAGAATGAAAATCTCCAGGGTGAAGCTATGTATATTTTGATAAGGCAATATTGCATTTTCTCTATACAGCCCTTAAACTGGAAATTAAGGAAGTGTTCGTTGACTGACAGGGTAGTCAACAAATGTGGTTAATAAATTTTGGGAACAGCACATTTGGGGACAGATATTTTTATTGATTTGGATTGATTTTAAAAGATAATTGAGGAACCCGAAGCCATTATCAACTTCTTGCAATTAATTATGTAATATAATCTTATGTTCCTTCTCTTTCAAACCAATATTAATAACTGTAGAGAGACTGTTTTCTGTCTCTATTGAAATTATTGTTCTATGTCTACAACAATTTTTACTTATATTCAAATGGTGTAATATCCGGCATATTGAATTGATAACAATCCTATGAATTGCTATAAAAAATGAACAGTACTCTCAGTCCTTAAAAAGCTGCAGGCAGCAGATCTTTACAGTGAAATCTAGATGCTTTATTAATTAAAATGTATGCCCTGTGTGCAAAACACACAGTGTCAAATATGTAATTGTCGTGTCTTGTTGTGTTAAGGATAATTTCCATGGGGCAGTTCTGTAACTCATAGCTCATATCTTGGTTCAGTTTAAGTTGCTTTGAATTAAGAATGAATTACAGTCTGCTCAGATGTTTGTCCACTGCTTTTATTTCTGCACTGACCCATTTCTGCTCTTCTCTTTGAAGTGAAGAAAAATGGAATACATTTGGCAAAAAGAAATAAAACCTAAGAGATAATTAGTCTTTCTTCATATAGAGAGTACCTTTTAATGTCTTCAGAGCCACTCTGTTATACACTTTTTTTTTTTGCATAGCTGTGATTTTTGAAGCATGTTTCCTATGAGAACATGTACAGTCAGAAAAGCAAAATTATTGGCTTGAGGTTAATAAAGTCTCAGGATTCCTTTATCTTAAGTTCTGAAGCATTAAAGGTGTTTTTCATATGATAAAAATCTATAGAAGATATGTGAGCAACATTCAGCTTCAGGCCATGGCCATGAGTCCCCGATTAATAGTGTCTTCTATTTCTTCTGACCATTATTGCTGAAATCTGAAAACCCAATTTCTCATACAAGCTAATACTTAGATAGGACACTGCCTAAAAATCTCAGGACTGCTGGATAGATTGGGAACTGATGCGTACTCACTCATTCAGTCACACACCATAACATTGATACATTAACACCCTCTTCAATTAGGTAATGTAAGGCACTTCTGCATTTTTCCCCAAGAAAACAACATATAGTCACCAAGAGTCAGATTTACCTTGTGATCATAGTCCTTGACTTATGATCACAGTTGAGTTTGAGATTTTGGTCATAAGCCATTTTCAGGCAGGCGATTTACCTATGTGACTGCTTCACTCACCAATTACAATCCAAGCTCACCCATGTGGTCATTGCATGGGTTAAGGGAAGCATAGGGGTGCCTTAAGGGGTGGAGAAAACTTTGGGACATGAGGCATAGGTCATGAATTTGCTGGGGGATACTGTGTTGTACAAAGTTTCAGTTGCCCCAGCCCAGCCCTGCACAGCAGCATTCAGCGGCAGCATGAAGGCTGAGCCCAGCGGTGGGTTCCTAGCAGTTCAGACCAGTTTGGAACTGGCAGCAACCCAGGCCTGCCACAAACCTGAACCAGTTTTCCTGGTGGCACTATAAACACCACCATCTTGTTTTTGGCTTCTGCGCATGCGCAGAAGCATTTTAATAGTACTGAGCATGAGTGTAAAGCGCATCCCTGAGTGAGCTGGCAATAGCAGCTGCTGGAACCCACCACTGGCTGAGCCTGAAGTAGAGGACCAGGCCTTTAGCAGTCTCAGGCAGCTGCCACCATCCCAGGGTTCTTTGTCAGCCTTGGTCTACTGCCACTACTTAGAAATACTGCCTCTCACCATTCTCTAAAGAAGATTGTCCCTGCCACCCAGTACTTCTGAGGATCTGATGCACTCCACTTAACCTCGGGTGTTTTGGTTTTTTCTTTGTGGTTGAGAGGACCACACAACATATCTGAGACAGATCCCAATCACACTAGACCTTCTTTCTTTGCACACAACTTTGGAATATTCTGGAAGCCCTATGTAAAGAGTTTTTATTCTTTGGAGACATCTGGAAGCCCACCTGATTTCAAGAGCCTCTGTGTCCCTTTGGAAGCCCTGAGAGAAAACAGCCTGTTTGTGCAGGGATTCTGAAGGCTTCCAAAACAGGCTTCTAGGCATCTTGGAAGATGCACAGAGCTTCTGGAAGTTTCTTAAATCACATGAGGCTTTTGGAGTTGTGCAGAGTTTCCAGAGATATCTAAAGGGCAGAGCCCATTCATGTGTGACTTTGAAAGCCTTCCAAAGCTCCACACAAACAAGGTTCATTCTTTGGAAGCCTCAAGAATGGAGGCTTTGGAAGCCCCATGAGAATTGAGCCTGTTTGCACATGACACCCAAGTGTTTCTGATGTGACACAGGGGTTGGACGCTTCTGAGGTTGTGTGGGTTTCTGAAGAAAAGAACTGTTTATGTGAAGCTTCTGGAGGCTTCCAAATCATATGCAAACAGACCAGCAGGCAGTATGCCCTGGTATGGGTGTACTGGAGCCAGCCTGGAGCACAGAATACCATTCTAGTATGCCCCCCCCCCGAGCTCCTTACCAGTATTTTATGCTTTTTGCGGTTTTGTGCACATGCATAGTGCATACAGCACCTCTGTGACACTCCATTGAGGAGCTGGAGCATTGTGGAGGCTTGCGGATGCCTCGCTGACAGGTAGGACACATGCACGCACTGCGTGCGCGCGTGTGCACATGCATTGTGCACGTGTATGGGTGACGCCAGGGCTGTTCCAACCGTACTGGTTGGAATGGAATCCGGAACCCACCACTGAAACAGATTTCAGGAAAGAAGGCTTGGGCCAGCTGGTAATTGCCTCAGATAGGCTATGCAAGTCTTTCAACGGTATCAGACAAAACGCCTAAAGGTAATTGGTGGAAGGCAGATCCTCAGCAACACTGGATGGCAGAGGCAATTGCACTATTCCTCAAGTCTTGCACACCTTGGAGAACACAATGAGTGAATGGCAGCAGTAACACTAGGAGTGATGTAGAGGCCTAGGGCAGTTGCAGCTGGCTCCAAGTGCTGAAGGCCCTAAACCTCTACTTCTAAGGACAGGTAAGAATTCAGACTATGAAATATTAATTGAATAATTAGAAGCTCATTATAATTTCAGCAATTTTGGAGATTTTGAAATATGGTCAAGGGTTCTTACATGTTGATTTCTGCCCCAACTTAGACAATCATGGATCCCTCTTTTTGCTAGCTTAGTTTATCTCCATGTTTTCATTATTTATATAGCTGTTTTGTTATGATGGGGTTTTTTCCCCTCACACTTGTATGAGAACTAACTTTTCAACAGGCAACAAAGAAAACACCAGAGTATTTTATTCAGGGATGGTTTGACAATAATTTTCACTTATCCTTTGATACAATCTAACAGTAGTTATCTTTATTTCATCACCTTATTATACTTTGAAAAATAAATAAATGCAAGAAGTCTGCCTTTGCTACATTGTTAGCTATGCAATGAAGAGAGATATCGTGCTAGCTTCATATTCTTAGGTGAATTCCTTCTGAATTGTTTACATCTCTATTAATTTAGGATTACTTGAAAATAACTATAGGGTTTCACAGATGACTGGACTGAATGCAGTTTTCCTGTTCTTAATTTATACAAGAGGGAATTATTTGAAAATATGTTTGCTGAGGAATTGCTTATCAATCCAATGTTTAAAGAAATACAATTCTTGATTATTTGCCATTGTTAAATAAAACAAAACACCCCCTCTCTATAAATTCTTATCACTGACTCTTTAATACCTTTCACTTCCTGGCCACAAAGAGTATAAACAGAATAGAGATAAAGAATTATGGATTTATTATGTCTCTCTTTAATTCCTCACTTGCCTATATGTCTAATACAGTGTTGTTGTTGTTCTTAAACTTCTCCATTTTATGATGTATGGATATCAAATTCCAGACTTCCGTACCAGCATGCAGGAAGAATTCTGGAAGTTGATGTTCCAGTTAACAATTCCAACAGTACAATTCAGTGAAATATGTGCATTGGCGAAACAAAACAACCATTTCTCAAATGCATGGCACAACATAGGAGAACAAACCAATCAGGACAAGATTCAGCAGATCATCTCCATTTCAATGACAAAGCCCACTGTTTGGAAGACAGCAAAGTCCACATTCTGAAGAGGTATCTATGGAGATTTTCAGTCATCCAGGTCATGGCTGTTCCAAAGATGCTTCTTCAGCAGGCAACTGGACTTTCTTATTTTTCTTCTTGGATGAGACATTTCACTTCTCATCCAAGAAGCTTCTTCATCTCTGATGGGATGGTGGGGAATGGAAGGATTCTTCAGTCATAGCTGAAGAAGCTTCTTGGATGACAAGTGAAACATCTTCACAAACAAAAAAGTCCAGTGGCCTCCTGAAAAAGCACCTTTGGAATAACCATGACCTAGATGACTGAAAAATCTCCATAAACACTTGCAGGCAAGCCTTTACTTTGTATATAGTCTGTGCTTTGTCTACATTCCTTGTTTTCCTGCAGCTTTTTCAGCTTAGTAATAAACTGATACCAGTAATCATCCAAGAAACTTTGTGGCTAAAGCACCCTAGTCATTTTACCAAGAATAAGATTATACGGTATGTTCTGTAGTGCTTTGTTTTTTCAAGGTGGAGAATAAAAAGACTTAATCATTATAATTCATGTACAAAAGCATCCATCTCTTCCTCCTCATCCTCAAAGAATCATTCGTAGAAGCAATGAATAAAGTAAAAAGACATTGGTCTTTTGTTCCCTTGACATCTAAACAATATTCAATTAACAGTATAAGCAATAGAAAATGTTGTTATGACTCAACTGTGATGGTGATCAGAATCTTCAAGGACTAAGCTGTCATAATTTGTAGGTCTTCAAATCCTCTTTTTCAATAAATCATGATTATTTGCCACAGTTTTTAAAGCTCTACAAACAGTTTTTCCTTCAAACGTAGTTAATGCATTAATTTAAAATTTTTACTTAAGATCACAAAAAGTTGTTTTGACTTTTATGTGGGAGGGTATGATTTAACACACTAACAACATCAAAGGACTCTTGCATTGTAATTTAAAAAGAAAAATAGGAACACTATCACAAATCACATTTTGCAGTGGCACTTAACACTTACATAAAATTCATGAATGTAACATAAACAAGTTTCAATGAATACGAGTAAGATTTCTTTGTGTTTTGAATAACTTGATGAACTTGTCAGAAACATTATAAAAATATTCTTGCTGTACAAAATTAAAGTCTTTATAGTAGCTTATATATATACCACATTATAATGGTTCATATAATACTGCTTTATAATGCCTTGATAAGACCACACTTGGTCGCCATAATGTAAAAAAGATGCTAAGACTCTAAAAAGAGTACAGAGAGGAGCAACAAAGATGATTAGGGAACTGGAGTCTAAAATATATGAAGAACGGTTGCAGGGTATGTCTAGTTTGATGAAAAGAAGGCCTAGGGGTAAGAGATGATAGTAGTATCCCAATATCTAAGGGGCTTTCACAAAGAAGAAGGATTAATCAATTCTCCAAAGCATCAGAAGGCAGGACAAGAAGCAATGGATGGAAATTAATCAAGAAGAGAAGCAACTTAGAACTAAGGAGAAATTTCCTGACAGAACAATTAATCAGTGGGACAACTTGCCTCCAGAAGTTGTGGGTGCTTCAACACTGGAGGTTTTAAAGAAGGGATTGGACAACCATTTGTCTGAAATGGTATAGAGTTTCCTGCCTGAGCAGAGGTAGGATTAGAAGACCTCCAGATTCCTTCTAGCTCTGTTATTTTGTTATACTTAAGACCAAGTATGCAACAATGACAACAGAAATTGGGAAATGGTCAGAAATATATCTTCCCTTATTTCTGTGTCCTGCAGTTCTAAACAGCTGAGTAGAATCTTGAAATTAATCTTCATTGATCTTAACTGCACTAACTTTTATGTATTTATATTAGTTTTTACAAACTTATTTAGGAGGATAAAACTGCAGTTCATTTCTTTTGCAACAGCTAATGCCCAGGAGGAATTCCAATACCCATTTGATCAAATGCCTATATTTTATGCATGGATGTATTCATTGATTGGATTTATATATGCTAGTTTATCACTGAAGCATGGTATTCAAGATTGTTAAAATAACATAGCAACATAAAAACAGAAACAAATTTAGAAATATAATTAAGGTGCAGTCAAAGCACATATTATCAATTATGTCCAATGAATTTAAAAAAAACATTCAGCAGCTGTTTTAATTTAATCACCAAAGAAGGAATACCTAGACAAAATGTGTAGGTGAACTGCCATTCTGCACATGAGAATGGGTAATTAGCAAACAAAACACAATTTAGGAAGTCTGAATGAAAACATGAAGACCAGTGGTAGGATTTTTTTACTACCGGTTCTATGGGCATGGCTTGGTGGGTGTGGCATGGCTTGGTGGGCGTGGCAGGGGAAGGATACTGCAAAATCTGATCAGCTGGGTCTTGGGAGGCAGAGAATAGATGAGGGCGGGGCTAGATAGAGGTGGTATTTACCGGTTCTCTGAACTACTCAAAATTTCTGCTACTAGTTCTCTAGAACTGGTCAGAACCTGCTGAATGCCACCGCTGATGAAGACCTTCCTAAAGTTAGTTGAAACACTTACTCCATTAGCAAACAATATCATTCTCCATTTAAACACATGTCACGCTTGTGTCTAAGGAAAAATACATTTCAAATGATTATACTTTAAAGCATGAAGCAAAGATCCACAAAGGATATTTTGAACTAATTTATTTCTACCACATACCACTACCAATGGCATTCACACACACAGGGAAAAATGCTTTTCATTTGGGAACAATCTAGCTGTGTATTGTTCCCTGATGAAAATCATTTTTTTTGCTGTGTGGGAATACCATTGGTAGCGCTATGTGGTAGAAATAAATTAGTTCAAAATGTCCTTTGTGGATCTTTGCTTCATGTTTTAAAGTTTAATCATCTGAAATGCATTTTTCCTCTGACACAAGCATGTTATGTGATTGTTTGAATGGAGAATGAGGGTTGCTAATGGAGTCTATTCACTACTACTCATTCGTAACATAACTTTGATTGGAATGCATGGTGAGTAGCTTTTACAACTGAGCAAGGTTAGGGAGGAAATTTCCAGGATGAAATTATCTGATACTTAGGGCATGTTTGCTGAAGAGTAAGGGCTCCTAATGAAAATATCCGAAGACTGACCAGCTAATATGAGGATAATTTTGAAGCAAATATTTTTTTTAAACAAAAACAAATCAGCACCAGCTTTTAAGATCATCTGCTTATCATCCTGCCCCATACATCCTCACGGCCGATTCGCTCCCACAGAGAGGGACTACTCCGGGTGCCGTCCGCTAGACTCTGTCAGCGGACGACGCCCAGGGGAAGGGCTCTCTCTGTGGCGGGCCCTGCCCTCTGGAACGACCTCCCCCCCGATATTAGAACAACCACGGACCTCCGTTCCTTCCGTCTGAAATTGAAAACGCACTTTTTCTGCTTGGCCGGCCTAGGGTAGCCTCTCTACTATAGTATTATAGGGTTATAGGGTTTTAGTGAATTGGCATTGGGAATTTTAGCGCAGGGTTTTACTGTTTAATTTGCTTTTAATTGTTTTGTATATTTATGTATATTTATTGTTTTAACTTCCCTGTGCACCACTACGAGTCCCCTTGGGGAGAGGGAGCGGTCTAGAAATTAAAATTATTATTATTATTATTATTATTATTATTATTATTATTATTATTATTATTATTATTATTATTATTATTATTATTAGCTTTGCATGCTTACCACAGCTTCTAGAAGATCTCCCCACCCCTAGCATGCCTAATATTTTCTGCAGAAAAAAAATATTATGAATGCTATAATTTATCCATGTAGAGAGAGACCCCTCTGGAATAAACCAGAGTCTTTTTTCTGTAATAGTGAGGCTAATACTGTACATCAGGGCTGTTAAACTTGTGGCTGCATATGTCACATGCTAGCCCTGCTCTCCTCTGGTTTAGCGAAGGAGAAAAAAGTCCTAGCACATCACATGGCACTGCCATTTGACACTCCTGCTATATATGATAAAAAATTGTGCATTGGTTTTTTCAAGTGAAAAGTAAACAATTGCCTTGTAAGATGTTGCTTTCAGAAGGACAGAAATGGGAGCGTGGCACACATTTCTGAAGAACCGATCTGCAAGGTTTTATGGAATGCCAATCAGCTAGAGGTCACATGGATTTTAGAGGGGAATCTCATAAAATGTAGTGTTGCCTTTTATTAAATTGTTTCTTTAAATGCCAGTGCTTTGAATGCAGAATACTATAGCAGCAGCAAAGTAGAAGGAGAATTTAAGCTCCTTCTGATGGCCTGAAGTATCTTGATCTGAAAGCTATTGCTTTCCAACCACAGAACTATTCGAAGTACCTTCTGTAGGCTACTGCTTTCAGGCCACAGAACTATTGGAAATGATATTAGAAAAAAAACTCCTCTGCAGATGAGTTTGCCATAACCAAATATAGATTTTTAGTACTGAAGTCTGAATCCCTACATCTTGGGATGAGGGGTTAAGAAGGCCATTTAGAAAACATTTCAGAGAAAGCAATGGCACAAAAGACTAATACGAGCATGGCAGGGCTCATGATATACTAGATTCACCACAATGTCCTTCCATTTTCCTAATGTTAAAGAATGTTTTATGGTCAGGATGCACATAAACAACAGATGCAATAACTTCTACAGAAAGTACCTGGAATTTGAAAAAAGAATGGAAGTTGAATGGAATATAATTTAAGAAGGAATGGAAGTGGAATGAAAGTGGGAGAAGAAGATGAATGTTAAAAACACTGGGAAAATTGGATTAACATTGACCAAAAGGTTGAAAAATCTGAATTCCTTCATCCATGTCTCTCAAAGCTGCTCTAAGATTCTTTCTTCAAAATATTGTGATTGCTGGATCTCTAATTACTGTAAGCTATTTCCAAGTCATTAGATCTGATTATCTATGTGGCTATGCAACTTCTTGTGGTTTTATTTCAATAAAAGTATCTGCTTTTCTACATAAAGAATCATGTGATTTCTCCTACGGCTATTAGAAGTTCCTGACAGTTTTGGTCACCTCAGAGAGAATCCCAGTGCTCCTTGTTCCCCTGTCAAATAGTCCAGTATGATCTGAATCCTCTACATTTTCCAATATTTGATGACAATCCACAGGACGTTAGTGAAAAAATGTCATTTCTTGGTTACTTATATGGAGACTAGGTGAGTCATATTCTTAATAAGGACAGTTCCATCCTCTTCCAGAAATCTGTCCAGTGTGGAGTCCCTGATTTTAATACATCATAATGCCTCTGATTTTACTGCAGTATATTTAACATCAAATGGTATTGAAACAATGATATAATTTAGGATGAGCCAGATGGTTTTTCTTAACAATTTAAACCTTAAAGGGACAACATTCCATAACTGCCATTGCTCTGGAAATTTGATTTCATAAATTACTCTTCATCTCGGCATTGAATTATAGATTTCCTATTTCAAAAGCAAATATATTCAGTCAAGACACTTGCCAATTCACATTCAGGATAAGTTTTGAGCTAATCACATATTGTTTCTCAAACAGTATGCACTGTCCTTGCTGCAGTCAATGGAGCCAAACCAATTTATATTAGACTGTTCATTTTATTTTGATATTTTATACCATTTGAAAATGACCTAAACAGATTTTCAATGTCTGTAGTAATTTCCCAGAGTACTTCATTTCCAGGCTATATCAGAGCTCATGAAATTAGAATACTAATGTTTGAAATGAAAGTACACTTTTAACTTTTAACATTTATACAATTCTTTCCAAACATTTACTAATTCAGAAGTATGTTGCTAAATTTTGGTCAATAGTTTTAGTTTTAAAGTTTAGTTTTAAAGAAACAACGCAATGGTTTTAGCAGAAGATAAATAATTAGTTTAATATTGATTCTAGAAGACAAAAGAAATATTCTGGGTATAACAGCATACATATTTTGTTTGATCTGAAGTATGCTAGCCCTTAGATTTCTTACATAGATAAAGGATATATGAGGCAATAAGGTTATTTGAAAGTCATTATTTAGATAGGTTGACACAGCAGCTTTTCTAGTTTGAAGTTTGCCACTATATCAACAGTTTGACACCTGTACCATCCAATTAAAGTATCTGATGTTTGCCAATGACTCTCATTCAAAATCTAAGGTGTATTCTACCAGACAGATAATTTTCAAGGTATGATGATCTGTGTAGTTTTAACATGGAGATCTTTAGTTCAAGAACTGAAAACTTTGCAGTATGATACATATCTGAGTGACATGATTTGACTTGGAAATATGACATTCATATGACCATCTCTCAATGAACTAATGAGGAGAAAATCAGATGAAAGCACAGGTCACTCTTGGGAATCTAGGTACCAAGTAGGTAGGACCTTATCCTGCATGAGTAAATAGAATTTGAGGGAGATATTTGAATTAGTTTTGTTTTATTTTTAGAATTATTTTAGGATTATACTACAGTCTCCAGCTGTTCTCCCCTCCAAACAGTGAGAACGTGTGCTGTCAGATATCAGCAACCTGAGTTAAAGTGATTTCCAAGGTGCCCTGTATCTGACTTGTATTTTTCAATTAACACCTGGGAGATTTTTCAGACAAGCCAGCTCTTCCTATTTACTCTTGCAAGTTGTGAGATAACTATTTTTTTTTTTTTTTGCTGTTTGCTGTTAGATAATTATTTCTCTCTTTTGTCACTGCAGGCATCTAGTGTTGGACACTTAATCCCAATTAATATGTAACCTTCCTTTATTGATGTCTAAACTAAGCAACTCTGGGGGTTGAGGAAAAAGAGAGGTTATAGAGCTATAAAATTTGCCCAATAAGAAACAATCCTTTAGTGAGTCAAATTCTGGAAAATGTTTTTGCAATCCTGGTATATTAAGTAGTGATTCCCTGGCACTGTGGTTCTATATTTGGAGGAAATTTCTTATAAACTTCAATGTTAGCATCTCCTGACATCTCCCTTGGTGTTGTCATTCTTGTATCCATACCAAAAGCCTAAATTAAGAACTGATGCACAAATCAAACAACAATACCAAGTTTCCAAAAAGAAAAGTTGTAGGTCAAATGTGGCCTTGGGAACTCTATTGGATCATTGAATTTGCTAAATAAATCTTTCATCAGGGGGAATTCCTTTGAAATTCACTTGGTACAAAATGTCTTCATTTGATCTGGAATTATTCTCTGCCACAATCTATGACATTTATATCTACTGACATAAGAGTGACCCATGGCACTACTAGTTAAGCCATTATCCCTTTGCCAGAGAAGGAAAAATTAAGTATAGCAAAGGAACAGTGGTTATGCTCTTCAGAAACACAGCTAAGATCATAACATATTCTCTCCCTTGAGAAAGTGAGGGAAAAATTTGTATGTTCTTTATCAGAAAACTATTAATTTGTTCAACATTTGAGGTAGATATCTTCAGAATTCAGCCCTCAACATTTTTCATGGTAGCAAAATAGGTGATAATTCTTCTACAACATTATCTAACAACCAGGGGGACAAGGATTTCAACCCCATTCTTCTTTTCTTGGAAGAATATTTCTGTATGTCTATCCCAAAGTTTGCTGGACAAAATTTGATATATAATTAGATATACCACTTGACATATGGCTATGGTGGGGAAAGTTTCTTAGAGAGGACAAATAAGTACAGGTGTGATGGGATGGGATGGGATGCTAGTTTGCCTCCTCGTGCTGCACCTTGGGTAGCACTGTAGCGTGAACTAAATGACTAGCAACAAGTTACAGTCAGACTACATTGAAGAATTGGCAGTTATTGACACTTGGCAGCCAGACATCTTTCTAGAACTCCTGCTCTCTACGGATAAACAACGATAAGTCCATGTATTTGCCATACACTAAATAAATAAATAAATAAATAAATAAATAAATAAATAAATAAATAAATAAATAAATAAGTACAGGTGATTCAGGTTGCAGAGCAATTGTTTTCCAATCTATTGCAATGGAGGAACTATGTCATGTACTTATCGTACATAAAGGAACGTCAATGTTCTTATCTGTATATCAGTAGGAACCCATCTTGAGCTACCAAGTACCCAGCCAGCCTCGTATAGGGGAAAAAATATCAGAGGGCAGAAAAAAAAAAGAGTTACCTGTTTATAATCAATCTCACATTAGAAACATTCAACACACAAAACAAATCTATTGGGATTTTTTTCACCCCAATAAACAAAACATTTATTCTAATGGACTTCATTATACAACAGCTTCAATAGAAGCATATATCAAAATTTCTTATGCGATGAAATCAAACTTCTCTTTTTTATTTTTGAAGCCAAGTAACTCATTCTCTGGCAATAAATGGAAATGATCTTTGCATCAGCTTAGCTAATGACAGTGTTTTTACTACTCTACAAGGATTTTACAGGAAAGAAGAGGCACTGTATCTTTCTGCCAATAAAGGTTAAGCTGACTATTAGAATGGCAGCCAAGAGATATTCCAGGAACAAGTTTAACTTTTTTTATTTTGAGATAGAAAATGCAAAACCTCGACCATCAATCGCATACATATTACACAGAACGTTTGCAGAAATTTGAGGCCTGTTCAAATAAGTAGTATTAACTTGGTATAGGAAAGAGACTGTGTATCTTTAATTTAAGTTTAAGATTCATGATACTCAATTTCATAACAGTGTCTTTGGTTGAGAAACCTTCTAATGTCTTACAAGAAGTGTCTCACTTTAAGGCAACGACTCCAAGATTAACTTATTTGTCAGGGGAATTTTCTCATGTTTCTCACATTATCAAATATTTTGAACCGGAAATCATCAAAAAAGATATCATTGTTAACTTTTCAGTCAAATAATTGTGTCAATCAAGTAATTGTGCCTTGCACCTATTTCATTATTTTCTATAAGAACCCAATCACTTCTACTTTTAAGCTGTAATATTTTCATTATTCCAGCAATTCTCATTTATTTGGGGTGTAGATGGATTTATTTAGTGTTTATGACATGCATTTTAGAATGAAAAGTTGCAGGTATGTTTCCATTTTTAGTTATTTAAAATATGTGTAAGTCTTGAGTTTCCTAGTAACACTTTAATTGTCTCATAATTGTAGCTGAAACTCTATAATAAATAGGAAATAATCATGTGTTTTTCCATGCAATGTACAATAGTTTTGTCTTGTAGATCACAAGTACAGTCAAAAGGGAAAAAATGTATGCCATTATATTGAAAAAAACATTATTTCTGACGGTCCCATGGAAGAGGATGTTTTGTTTTGCCTGTTTAGTACCATTTTTTTCTCACTTTCTGCTGTCATGTATTACATTGAAAATATACAGTAAGGCAATACTTAAACACAGCATCCAGAGTGAGAGAAATAACACAGTTAGGGATATTTGGTTCTGGTTATGTTCACTGGATATAAATTCTTTCAGGAAAACCAGATTTACTTTGCTTTGCAAATAGTCTACATTGGTTTAAAAAAAAGATACACAGAAATCTTACGGGATTGGTCCAATTTAAAATTCACCATGCATTCAAGGATAAACAGGCTGTATGAATCAGTGATATGCTACCATGAACCTAAGAGCCTTTTGAAACCTTTCAGAATTAACTTGAGAATGTAGTGCAATGGCTAAGATACCACCATAAGGACATGTGTAGAATCCAGTGTTAAATGAGGAGATGTGGGATAGCCTAGCTTGTTACTTTTCTTGCATCAGGTTCCTTCGGTCTTCTCAGAAGAATTCTCCTCCTTTAAAGATATTTCTGAGAATAAAAGGAAAGTAACTACGTCTACCCAAAAACAAGCTAGATTGTATAAGGAGGAATATTGGCTGCTACTCTAAGAAAATGCACCTGTCATTGTAATCATAATTGTGGTTATCAATTGTTCCATTAGTTCCAACTTTGTGGGCATCATTTTGCCAGGACAGTGTGTCATTGACTGTTGTTGTTGTTTTTTGCTCTGTACTCATGCCTGTGTCATCCGCGACAATATTAAGTCACCTTGTCTTCTGTCAGACTCTTTATCAATTGTCTTAGATGTGTTCCAAGCTTCAGATCTTTTCCATTGACTCTCTTCTTCATATTATGTGTCCAAAATAGTTAAGCTTTGGATTTATGACAGTTCTTTCAGTGAACAGACTAGTTTTACCATCAACATTAAATGGTATTGACATTTACTCTGGTTTTGGTAGCAATGGACATAAATCTGGGTGATACAACTTAGCTAGGAACAGTCTTTCTCTAAATCTTCCATGTGTTTAGGCTTCTGGAGCCCTAAAATACAGTGACTAAATCTTTCATAAAAGTGATTGATATATTATGTATTAACAGACAGTTCAGCCCATAACATTTGTACTCACCTTGAGTGCCCTCTCTGAAAAAAAAACCCCAAAACAAAATATATAGCATCACCTTCTTCCTCATTCTCTTTATCTATCAGCCGCAAACATAATATATTTACAATGTTGGCAGTATGACTTGATTTATAAGAATGTTTTCTATTTGAGAATCTTTTTTGACTGATATGAATATGAATTTGCCTAAGTGGATCAACCAAAGGGAAATATATTTTCATTAATACAAATCTTGGTCTAATCTAGCATATGCTATCATTGTTTATAACTTGACATGCAATGATTTTTTTTCATTTGTTTTGCTTGTATTTTTGAAGAGAAATTATCTTTAGGAAAAATGTCAGAAGCAGCAAAGTCCCAGTATTTCAAACATCAATGTATTTAAACTTCCAACTGTCTAGTAAATATTAACTTCTACTAGCTGTTGTAATTATCTAATTCTTGCTTCCAGGTAATCATTACCACTTATGCTTTTACAACCCACAGTAAATGAAGATGATAGGATTCTAGATTTAAATTATCTACTGTAATTGTACAAGATCTCTTATTGGGAAAAATGCAATATAATCAGTTTATGGCAGTACTTGTATAATATTTCTGGTAACATTTCTCAAGCTTACATATCATTAAAAGCTCATCTATCTTATAGAGGGGAGCACACTGACCTTATTTTTGCAACAAACAGAGAATATGAACTTGAAGATACTGGTGCAAAAATTAATAAGGAACACCTGCCAATTAGATATATCAGAAAGTATTAAGCTTGTATGTCATTAAAGGTTAGCTATGATGTATTATAGTACATGAAAGAAGGCACTGATAAGCTACATATATAAATGGAATCATAGTTGGGAATTAGTGCAAGTTCAATATAAAAAGAAGATTCTAGTTAAATTGGTAACTCTGTGCAAGACAGATGTAACACATTTTTTTGCCCAAAGCTAAGGATAGTAATAGTACTAGAAACAGGACTTAGGCTTATATACAGCCTCACAGTGCTTTATAACCCTTTTTATGCAGTTTACGGAGTCAGCATATAGCCCCCCAAAATCTAGGATCTCATTTTACCAACCTTGGAAGGATGGAAGGCTGAGTTAACCTTGAGCCTGGTGAGATTCAAGCTGCCAAATTGCCAGCAGCAGCAGCAACCAGCAGAAGTAGCCTTTAGTCCTGCATTCTAATCACTGTGCCATCATGGGTAAGATAGTGTTCCTAGTCAGTTCATAAGCAAAACAATTTAAGCCCTTTATTCAGCCCTGACAATCTATGTAAATAAAAATGTAAAAACGTTTGTGCAAAGCCGCTAATCTCAGAAAGTACTGCACCGATTGGCACCAAATTTTCACACAGTTCCCAAGGACTTCCGATGCAATCATACGTACATTTTGTGTGGCTGGCACCCATGTGTCATGTGCAAGCAGCACAAACATAAAAGGTACGCACTTCTCAGGTTTTCACCTCCCTGTAGCTCCTCCCACCCGGCTGCTGCGTCACGCACATGTCACATTTCCAACAGTTGCAAGTCCCTGTGGCCATGCAGTATCGTGTGCTGACGCCCTTCCCCCATGCTTTCAATGTCTTTCTTGCCACGACGATCATCTCACAGGCCAAAGGGAAAGACCTGTGGGGGGGAAGGGAAGGAGGAGGAGATCTGGAGCGTGGACCCGGAGCCCTCTGGGGGAGGGGAGGGAGGACCTGATGGTTGCTGGGAGGGAGGGGGGCCTGGAGCAGGTTGACTGGAGGGGCGGTCTTCCGACATCTCATCACCACTGCTGCTGCACTCAGCCTCCTTCCGGCCCTCCAACCATGAGGAGAGGACTCAGAAGAAGACACCTCCACCATTCCAATCGGCCTACAATGCCCACAACCATGCCGGCCAGCGCCCACACCCGACAGGGAGCTGAGACTGCTGCCCCCGCCCTCCTCCTCCTCCCTAAGGCCAGCGGCAGTGCCACAGGACACTTGGCTCTGCCCCTTCCCTGGCCATGGAGTGGGGTGGATTGTTCTTCTGGGGATTTTTTTGGGGTGGTGGGGAAGCAACAAGGCAGTAGCTCCTGTTGCCAATTCCCCCATTTTCTTAGGTCAGGAGCTGCTTTGTGGTTGGGGGGGGGGAAGAAAAAGGGGGGAAAAGGGGGATAGAGGGGGGAAATGCTGTAGGTAGGTAGGTAGGTTGGTAGAGGGAGAGAGGGAAAATACAGTAGGTAGGTAGATAGGTAGAGGGATAGAGGGGGGAAATATGGTAGGTAGGTAGAGGGAGAGAGGGAAAATACAGTAGGTAAGTAGATAGGTAGAAGGATAGAGAGAGGGGAAATACAGTAGGTAGGTAGGTAGGTAGGTAGGTAGGTAGGTAGGTAGATAGGTAGGTAGGGTAAGAGAGGGAGGGGAGGGAGAGGGAGGAGGTCACTGAGAAGGTCTATGGGGGAAACTTTTTCATTTAACCAAACTTCGCCACAGCAACACATGGCAGATACAGCTAGTAGAATCATAAGCTTTAACAACAGAGGCAATTTAACAAGTAGGCAGCATGCACAACTATATTTTTCAGCATTGCATCTAAGATCCAAGAACATCTAAAAAATTGATAGCTGATATAGCTATTTTACTGCAGTTGATGGTAGAGCTTTGATTATTTAACATATTAATAGTAACAGAATAACAGTATGAGTTTGGAGGGACCTTGGAGGTCTTCTAATCCAAGTCCCATTCAGGCAGGAGATCCTATACCATTCTGGATGAATGGCTATCCAACCTCTTCTTGGAAACCTCCAGTGATGAAGCAGCCACAACTTCTAGAGCAGGGGTGTCAAAGGCCTTCAGGCCAGATCTGGTCACAAGGTACTTAGATCTGGCCTGCAGGGCCACCCTGGAAACAATAGAGGACTGGCCCATGGTACCCTGCCAGTGAAAACAGAACTCTATTTTCACTGGTAGGGGGTTGCAGGAGGCTGTTGCAGCCGAAAATGGAGCCCAGGTGGACTGTGCATTCCCCCCCCCCGCCGGGTGTTTTCATTGACAGAGGGCTGCAGGAAGCCATCATAGCTTCATTGACATTAAGGCTGCAGAGCCTTAATGAGTGATATTGAGCTGATGAGGCCCACCCTCCCCATACCTTCTCCCACCTCCCTGAGATCAAACACAATCCTGATGTGGCCCTCAATGAAATTGAGTTGTTTTAGAGAATTACATTATACTACATAACACACGATTACATTACCTTCTAAAGATGATGGAATTGTCTTCACGTATCCTACAGGAGACAACAATAGGCATAATGAAAATAAATTAGGAACTACACAACTACAATGATGTATTAATTCCTTTAAATTGGTATAGGGCCAGAATTGGTATCTCTAAAATTTCTATTGCCAAAAGAGATTTGAGTTGATTTCACAAAAGTCATGATAACTTATATGTTATTAACCTATTTATTGCTCAATGTGAGTTTGCTCTATGTCATATTGCTCTTTATTAGAAAGTTTCCAATTATTATAAAAAATATTTTAGCTTATAAAGATTATATTCTACCAAGAATTTGATTTTAACTGAACCATAATAATTATCTTGATTAGATAGAGATAGATAGATAAATAGATAGATTGATTAAAGGAGAAGCATCCCTTATAAAACAATGTATTTACTCTTTGAGAATTGTTTTAGTAAAAACATTTTCAATCTGTTTTATTATATAAAATATTCTGGGTGAATCATTGATTTATATACATATCTGGTTCTAACATAATTTCAGTTTGAATCCGTTGTTTAGAAAAGTCTTCCATAATAAATGGTATCATATACCCTTTGCCACTCCATTTATACTTGATGCCTCTTCACTACGTGGACACAAACACTTGCTATATTTAGTTGTGTGCTAAGATTCTAATCTACTGTAACAGACTAATGAGAGTTTTATGGGGCATCCACAGACCCTCAAACTAGCAGATTATCATCAATTTGTCTAATCTACATTACAGCTCCATTTTGCATCTTGCATGGTGTAATTAGTCACACAAATTAGTTTAACAATGTGCCCCACACCACCTTTTTATACCGTCTTCCTGCCAAGAGACCCAGAACATTGATTTGGCAGAGTCGAGAATGATTAGTCAATCTCTGTAAAGTAGACAATAAATTGTGTCTTCTGTATGTATGACAGCATGTTTCCAGGAAAGTGAAATGAATGAAAGGTATCAGTGATCATAAATAAGATCATTAAAAATATTTTTTTCAGACTGATTAAAATATACTACTTAATGCACTGTTACCTCTTACCCCAAGGGATGAACTAACAACATCGTGAACAAGGAGAAATAAGGATTTGACTTTTAAATGCACAAGGAAAAGGGTATGCCATCCATGAATAAATTGTTTCTACTAGAGCATTTTGCTAGAGCAGTTGAGCCAACAAGACACTCTTTTTTCCTTAGTACAGATTTGACAACTGGGATCCTTCTTTTATCGACAGCAGTTAACATTATAAGTCAACATAAAGGCACATTTTATTAATTCTAATTAAATTTTTCCTCATAGCTACATAGGTTTCATGTTTAGAATCATCATCTGTATCCAGGTTATAGATGATAGGTAATAGTCATTTTAGATTTCAGTCCCATATGTCATTGAGGATAGAACAGATGCTTCTGCAAAGTAAGTACTCTATACGCAGGACCAGAGGTGGTATTCAGCAGGTTCTGACCAGTTTGGAGAACCGGTAGCAGAAATTTTGAGTAGTTCGTGGAACCGGTAAATACCACCTCTGACTGGCCCCACCCCTATCTATTCTCTGCCTCCTGAATCCCAGCTAATGGGGAGGGAATGGAAATATTGCAGCATCGTTCCCCTGCCACCCACGAAGCCATGTCCACAGAACTAATAGTAAAAAAAATTGAATCGCATCTCTGCACAGGACTACATATTGGACTGACAAACCATTATATGGTTCTCAGGCTTATGTAATAAGAAACAATCTGAAAAATAAATATGATTAATACTCAAATGCAAGATTTTTTTATCCTGAGATGCAACTCAAGAAAACTATTTATAGTTTATATTAGTTTATATTATAATAGTGTGTATATAGTTTATATTATAATTTATATTAAACTATTGCAATTTATTTTTCTTTAGCCTAGTTCTACTAAAGTAAATTCTATGCCAATCTGTGATGCAGTTTTGCTATTTTCAGGCTTGGGGTAACCATAAACAGCTTTTAGATCTTTCTAAAAATAGAAATATAAAAAAGACAAGTGGTTTTTTCCCCCCAGTGAGACCGGTCTATAAGGGCAAACTGGTCTACCCAATTATTGGACAGAGCATACTGTGTCCCATAATTGGATAGACGAGGCTGCTGTGATAGACCAGTCTCACCAGAAAAAAACACCACTTAATCTCTCCCCTGGTATAGTTGACAAAGTAAGAAGAGCCCATGACTTAGAGGTGAACACATCTACCTAATATGCAAGTATCCTGGTTTAGAATCACCAGAAGGATATGGCTAGCTGATGAGACCTGTACACCTTGAAATAGAGCTATACCAGTCTCCCTTTATTTCTTTGTTGGTAAATATACATTTAACATTTTTTTTAAAAGACAACTTTGTTTCCTATTATATAATATACTCTCTCTCTCTCTGTGTTTCATATCTCTTGGAAGTTTATTTCTGTATGTTTAATTAGTGTATAGCTAATTGTGGAGGATGTTGTGCACAGAGTTCATCAGCAAATTGTTGCCATTGCCTATAGATTGTGTAGATTTTAAAACTGTAACTATAGTATTTCTGAACCTACTCTTGAATTCCCAGAAGTTATACAAAATTGAACAATTATTTGCCTCTGTAAGTCTTTCTAAAAAAATAAAGCAACTGAGGGGGAAGGTCTAACCCCAAATTGCAAGCAGTTTCCTGTTCATTAGTTAAAATTCCCGCATGCAGAAATATAGAATGGATTTTCCCAATTAAAGCATGTGAGGAAAGTGAAACCAGCTTTTCTATTCCCATTTCATATTCAGTCTGAATGGATAATTTAATTATGCGGAAGAATGAAGAATAGAACTCTTATAGGATATTTGGTTTGGTAGAGTTATTTTTCTGGATGTTTGTTTTTGTTTGGTTTTGTATTATATTGTCTTAAATTATGCCATGTCACAAGTCAGCCTGTGTCATGATGGAGGTGGACAATTGATCAAATGAATAAATAAGTAATAAACAAATCTTTTAAATCTACCTTTAGGAAAATACCAATCAACCTTACAAACTACAATTTATTTGCTGAATAAGCTATTTGCTTTTTATCAGCTTTTTGGATGTCACACAAGAACGAAACAATGGCTGAAATTTTATCCCTTCAACCCAGAGCGGATTCTGTTTGGCTTCTTTTGAAGTAGCAAAACTCTTAGAAAGAACTTTGGCATCAGACATCATACAGCCTTTGCATTCGGAAGAGGAAGGGATGACAATGTGAGCTTCTGCCTGCCTTGCTTGTAATTCCAGCTGCTGTTTTGCTCCAGCTGAGTAACTTATTAAATAAATCTTCCAATCAAAATGTATGGATGGTGAACAGATGCTGAAAAGATGCTGCCCTGCTGTAGAAGATCTGTTCCATTAGAGATGAGAGAATAAAGTCTGCTGTCCAAATGATCTTGTAGCACAGTGAGAAAGAAGTGCTAGGAAAAGGGATTTTTCTCTTTGTTCTAGACTGAAGGATTAATCTAGAAAAAAAAGCTAGAGTGTTTACAGATTTACAACAGTCCATTGCAAAATAAAGCCGATTTAACTATCCTGTGACTCTCAGCATTATTGAAAAATAATTTGACTCCAGGCAGTGTACAATCTAAAGAAAATCAGAAAAAAACCAGATCAAATATAAAACAACATAGCCCAAGCTAAAATGATCTTAAAAAACAACAAAAATCAGATAAACAGCTACCCAAAATATAATAATACATTAAAACAATATCCCCAGGCATTGGACCAAAGCCAGGTATTAAACGTTTTCTAAACCTAGAAGAGAGGGTGCAGTCCTTATCTCTGGAGTAATGCTGTTCCACAGACTGTGACGATTTAAGCACTATTCCCCTTCCTTTCTATTGCTCTCTTTCTTCTGCGTGTGAATGCAAAAAAAGTGAAAGCAGTGGAAGTGGAAATAGATGTGTTTTAATTTCTTAGATAGGGCAAGCAATCAACAGTAACAATAAAATAAGAAGAAAAGGCAGGGGCTAAAACAGGGTTGCCAAACTTGCGGTCCATGGGCCAGATGTGTCATGCACTGGCCACCCCACCCCCATTTAAGCAAAGGGGAAGAAACTTGTGATATGTCATGTGATGACAATGTGACAATGTGACAATGTGGATTTGACACCCCTTGGCTAGAGAGTTTGGGGCTTATCAATGGAATATGGATCTTGTTGCTCAGCTGTCAACCACTGATACTTATCAACTTTTTCAAACATCAGCAGATTCCCTGCACTTCGTGATATATACCTGTTATTATCTGTTATTATGGATATTTAAACAAGAAAAGATAGTAAAAAGTTGCACCAAACACATTCTTCAAATGAAAGTCCAGCATTAGCTTTGTTCTTGTTTGGTTGCCCTCAAAGCATCCTTGGATGGCAAAGGAAAAGGGTTCAATGACATCAAGATGATGGTCACAATTGAAGCCCTGCCCTTGTTTAGCATGTGTTGTACATCACACAAATGTAAAAAAAGAAACATGGGCTAATTATCCATTCTGACCACTGTTTTGACATCATTGACCTCCTAGAGATACCCTGATTATATTTCATGACTTCTCATCAGACATATATACTGTTTCATAATACATAAACAGCCTTCTCTAAGCGGTTTACAGAGTCAGCATATTGCTCCCAACAATCATTTTACCGACCTCAGAAGGATGGAAGACTGAGTCAACCTTGAGCCACTCAGAATTGAACTCCTTAAGTGAGCAATAAGTTAACCTGGAGTACTGCATTCTAACCATTAGCATGGAGTACTGCATTCTAATCACAACTTTTTTATTCTTAGTAATCCTGTTTTATCCACAGTAATCAGATGCCAAGAAAACATACCAATTTCTCCCTGGCCTTTAAGTTCTGTATTATAAACAGCTCAAGAGTGACTTCCGGTATCCGGCTCCAGTGGCGACGGGCGAGCCTAGGGCTCGCTCGCCGCTTTGTTGCCTTTTCTGCCCCCCCACGGGGGCGAAACTCTCCGGTTACCGGAGGTTTCCCGTAGGGTCGGCTCAGAGGGAGCGTCCCTCGTCACGGCGGTGGGGAGAGCGCTCCTCTCTGCGACCTAGGTGGAGAGGAACATGCTGCGGGGTTTTTTTCCTTCGCCAACGGCTGTCGGCGCCATTCGCTTTAATGGAGAGGGCTGAACGGAGAGACCGGGCGGATCACCGAGGCTTCAGCTGCGAGGGAGAGTGAGTTTAAAAGCACACCTTTTTTTTCCTTGCTGCCAGCCAGGCTGAACGGACTGGGAGGGGGGTGTTTATTTCTAAAAAAAAAACCCTCGGATTTAAGCGGCACGTTAAAATGGCTTCTCTGCAAAGAGAAAGTGGAAACTTTCACTCCGGACGGTCTTTAACAAGGGAAAGTGGAATGCGATTCTTTGCAACATTGTTTCTAGGTCTGGCTGGTTAAAAAATTCTTATTTTGCTACTCTCTCCCTCTGGCTCTGAGATGGGCGGTGGAAGTGGCTTTTCTTTGTCCCTGCCTGACTATTTCAACTAAGGAAAATTTCCAGCGTCTCTTTGAAAGCAGGACTCTCTCTGGATTTTTGAAAAAAAATTTCTTTTGATGGATTTGTGATTTCTTCTCTGGAATACCTTCGTTATTACTATTTGCTGACCTGGGAAACTGTGTCTCTTTTGGTTTCTGAATTGTTTGCAACTTCACAGCCCTGAACTGAACTGAGCTCCTGATTTGCCCCACCAGCCCCACCCGGAAAACGCCATCTTGGTGGCAGTGACTCTAACTTTTAACCATGGCACAAGAAGCAGCACTTGTAAATTTGGAACAAAGGATGGCTTCTCTTGAAACCTCTATGCAAACTTTGATATCAGAAATAAAGGCCCAGAGGGCTGAAAATATTACCTTCAAGAAGGAGCTACTGGATACCCGGAAGCAAGTGTTGGAGAACACACAGAAGAATGAAGAACTGGAAGGGGGGTTGGAGGGGGCTAAGGGAGAGATTAAAAATGTTTCTAATGAGGTGGGGGAAATAAATGGGCATGTGTCTAGGATAGATATGGAAAGAATGACATATTTTTTGAGATTTCAGAATGTTCTTGAGGAATCTGGTGAATGCCTGCCTGATCTTATGAGTACAATTTTAGCAGACTATTTACATAAACCTAAGGATGAGATCAGGGGGGACATTGACCTAGCCTATAGAATTAATTCTGCATATGCCAGGATAAATGAAGTGCCTAGAGAGATACATGTGAAATTTGTTAGAAGGTCAACCAGAGAGGAAATCCTGAAAGCGCAGAGAGAGAAACCTCTAACTCACCAACAAAAAACGGTCACTATCTTGAAGCAGATCCCTAGAAAAATTAGAGATGCAAGAAGGAATTTTTCCTTCTTGTCTAAAACCTTGTTTGATCACGGGATTTGGTTCAAGTGGATGACACCTGAAGGGATGCTGGTGTTCTGGGAAGGAGGAAGAGTGAGGATTAAAACAGTTGCTGAGGCGGAAGCCTTTCTTAAAAAATATTCCTCTGTCCTGGGGGAAGATCCAGGGGGGACGGAGGGGGCCACGGCCCCGCCTACGGGGGGCCAGGGAGGAGAGAAAGAAGATACAATAGCCAAAAGACTTAGATCAAAAAAATAACTTTGCCTTGATTTTTCTTGAACAATTTTGCATAATATTTCTATCTGGACTTTTTGTAAATGTCTGACAGCATGGAACGGAGAATTTAGGTAAATGTACTTGCTTTCATCTTGTAGTGGTATGGAAAATATTTTCTATGTTAACTTTTTTATTGTGTATTTTGAGGTCTCGGAAGGTCCGACGACTCTAACGTGAATGCTCTCAAAATTTCTTTGTAACCATTACCCTATCCTGTTAAAAAATGTAAAACCAATAAAACTTTTTCAATATAAAAAAAATAAACAGCTCAAGAGAACTGATTGAATCTCAACTGGTTGCTTTAAAGTGACATCTATTAGGAACATTTTGACACTTGAAATGTGGAATGCAATAAGACTTGATCTGAAAGAAAAATGTTTTCCAGAAAGTGAATCTGTTCTGCAGTTTTCAGAAAAGTTGTTAAAATACTTCAGAAATGTTAATTGCTTGCTGTTTCTTGTTGAAGTAACAAGTTGGTATTCATCCTGAAAGAATACTCAAGAACATTTTCACCAGTTTTGAAGACTGAATCTATGACGATTAAAATGCTTATCTGGATGGTACATCAGATCTATGTCAACCTTTCTGATTTGATTGAGTTCATTAGAAAAATATGGCAACTAAACTTATATCTCTTACATTCCTGTGTGTAGATATTGCAGTTCAGAAAATGCCTTCACTTACAGGTGAGTAAATAAAAAGCAGAAACTGCAGCAGGTTTTTACTTACTTTGCATATGATTGAATTTCCTTAATCTGTGATACAAGGTATAGTTGCCAGAGAGTAGGTCTCTTGGAAAGTATTGGCTTTTATTTCTAAGTAGTGGAAAGGGTGGAGAGGTGTCAGAAAAGTCATGATGGCAGTCAGTATCATGTGAATGAAGCCCTAATGTAAACTCTCATGATACACATGAAAAAAAAAAGTACCAAGTGGCAAAACTCCATGGGATCATCTCTTACGGACCTCTGCCATATATATATGGTCTTAGTTCTATGTTTGGTATGCTGTTTTAGTTATTATTAACTACCTACAGACATGAATGTAAGATGTGTAGTCATATTAATTTAGCAAACGAGTGAATGAATGATTTAATGAATACATGTATGAATGAATGAATGAATGAATGAATGAATGAATGAATGAATGAATGAATGAATGAATGAATGAAATTATAGCATGGATTCTCCCAATATGAACTGTTAACTTGCAAGCAGGATTAAAGATTAAAAATAATTTGCAATGAGGTTTAAAGATACTTTTCATAGTCAGAACTTACCTCTCAGATGTTTTGAGGGAGGAGGAATAGTGAACAATTGTGGTAGAAAAAAATCAACCCATTCTTTCTTCCTTTAATGAAATCCTAATGTGGACCAGCTCCTCCCATTCTCCAAAGTTCACTTTTGATTAAGAAAAAGAACTATACGTAGCTACAGATTCCAAATTAAGATTCTAATTTATAGTGTTAATTGAAAACTGAATAGGGGTAGCTCAGATGTTAAAAGACAAAACAGCCACAGCAGTATATCTGAAGCTCTTTTTTTGTGTCTGACACATACAAAATAGGTAAAGTTGTAACCACACCATCAAGACTGTGTTGTATTGACGTTCTGAACCACACCTTGTAGATACCCTTTGGGCACCCATATCTTAGATATATAAATCCAGATGACAAACAGAATGGAGACAAGAGTTTAGAATTATTTGCATGCCTTTGCTATCATCCATTGGCTGCCCAAACTTTACAGCCAAAATCTGCTAATCCTAATTTAAGATTAAGATCACAGGTTCACTGCTTGAACCACTTTGTTTAAAAATGAAAAGGGTGGACACAGAACATGGAATGCAAAACCATTACATCCCATTGAATCCCCTGAAAACCACAGGAAGCAACTTCAAGATGCTTCATTTTGGGAAAAAAATGCATTAGCTATCCCTGCTTAGGTTATCCCATTCTAATAAACGAAAATATTACCTGTGATTAACAAGATTCCAAGTATCATTCAAAGCACAACCCTCAAAAGTTGCTTTCAATATGTTATTATACAGAAACATTTGTATTGGATGATCCTATTTTTCAGTTATATTACCCTTAGATGGATTATATCATTTGAGTCAGCAATGCATCCTAGTTAGATGAGTTCAAGGATAAACAGCAGCAAAAGAGTTTGTAAGAGGACTGTAATATATTATAATATATTATATTAATAATATATTATTAATAATCAACAGCATCCAACATTTATTAGTAATACTTTAATATATTGCTAAAAGAAGCAATGGAACAGAAATATATTGACAAATAAATATCCAATGACTATATTATCTACTATATAGTATAATATAAAGTTAAAATGAATGGCTGTGCATTCCTAAAAACATTAGGAAAAATAAATTTCATTGAGTTTATTATTTTTTGGTAAATGGTACTATAATTTTGACTTCATATCAGAGGTCAAAATTGAATTAGTGTCCCTCTGCCTTACATGTGTGCTGTGAGATCAAGTGAAATGCTTTTTAAAAAAAACAATACAGCTTTAAACAGACCCCTGCTTAAGTCACAGCACCTAACCAACCTTAATTGAGTTAGAATTGAGAAGATTCAGATCTAGCTAATATGACCAGAGGTCACTGTTTCATCCCGATACTATAGGCTAGAATAGGAAAATAAAAGGTGGGGGGAAGGGAATCCATCCTGAAAAAAAGCAACAAAAAACTTTCATACTACTGCCAGGAGGTTGTCCATCAAGTCACCAGGAGACAAGATTTTGAAACATATTACAGCATGAATGTGGGTTGAATTTGGAAAAGCTAGAATGATCTGTTCCTCAGAGTATAGAGTGATGTCAGATATGTCTCTCACTGTCCAAGATTGCAGAATAACAACACATAACAACCTATCACACGTGGCAGAAAAAAGCCTGTCCACTTCATTCCTAGATGTTCAAATCAGTTTTGTTGATACAGTGAAGACATTTTGGAAGTAAGGAAATGGTCAAATATGTCATTCCCACCAGCATTCTGAAATGTGTTGACTAGTGCATTCTTACCGTTCAGAAATGTGGGGCTTCACTCTGTTGATTTGAAAGACCAGTTATAAGATTTAAAACAAGTGGCACATTTGAGTCAAGCAGCCTTAAATCTGCACCTTTCATCTTCTTGGTCTTCTGTATATCAAAATGGAGTGAAGAAGAGTGATTCAAAACATTAGGGTTTGCAGCTGTTCATCAATTCAGTGGTAGATGGACAATTTAAGCATTGATATTAATTGATGTTTAACATTTTAAAAACCATACTGATATTGATCTAACCCTTTCCCCCTTATCTTTGAAGGATTAAGTTTCCTAAATCAACAAAGTGTTAATGATCTCTGGTTAATGCTTTATAAATAACACTGTACCCAAGTAATATAATGTATTACTTACATCTTATAACACAATAAAAATGTTTTTTAAGGAAATCAGTGCTTCAAAAGATAGAGGAATCTTCTGCATATTGTTCAAGGCACTGTTATATCTGATTTCTCTTTGCATGTACATGTCACTAACCTAAACAGTTCAGTGTGTGTGTGTGTGTGTGTGGGAGAGAGAGAGAGAGAGAGAGAGAGAGAGAGAGAGAGAGAGAGAGAGAGAGAGAATGGGGGATGGGATGGCAATGAGTATTGAACTGATTTGTCAAAGCATGTTGTATTAAAGACATCTCTCTATTAATCTGATACTCACTATACATAATGGGTTCTTTGCATTTTCAATTTTTAAGTATCATTTTAGGGTTCTTCGAAGAGGGCCTGTGCTAATATTCTGGCTTTCTACAATTTGACTAATATTTGATCTTCAGTGCAGATCCTCCTCCCCCCCCCCCCCCGCCTCCTTTTTGAAATGCAGGAGCATAAATTCTTCAGATTAAGCTGAGATCAAACTCTTGTAAAATAATCATGTCTTAATCCAATTAATCCTTTAGCCATTATGCAGCAGGTGTGGGATAGTTTGATTAGCTTGCACACGGTAATGACAAGGGAAGAGCAGAAGTTCTCATTTTTTTATAGTCTCCTTTCAGCATGCAAGCAGTCTTGCAATCCAGTCACAAAGGACCTCCAAGATTGGCAGGCATTTGACAAGAATCTAGGAGAGGGGGGCGGGAAAGAATGAGAGAAAGAAGGCTTCCCCAGTGCCTTTCTCCCTGCAAGCTTCCTAAAAAAAGTAAATGGGATGGAGGGATAGAAGGAAATAATGACAGAACAACAAGGAGAGACAGAGGAAAAGAAGAAAGCAGGGAGGGAAGGAGGGAGGGAGGGAGGGAGGGAGGGAGGGAGGGAGGGAGAGAGGGAGGGAGGAAATTTAGATTTCAAGTTTGATTTATTTTTATTTTTAATTTTATTTTTAAAATTTATACCCCGCCCTTCTCCTTGCAAGGACCCAGGGCGGCACACAGGCAATATTTCTTATGACTTTGTGTATATCTTCTAATAGTTTCTTTGCAAATAATGCCTTTTATGGTCTTTTGTCTACTCAGACTGAATTGCAATGCAAGTCAGACCCAACTGACCTATTTTTCAAAACCAAGCAATGTCACTAGGTGCTGTTTCAATTATCAAATAAAAGATTTTCCATTCAGTCATGAAACTGAAATGCAAAATTCATAGCAGAAGAGAAAGAACTGGAAAAAAAACACAACATACAAACACTTGAAGTCAAATGATTGTGGCAAAAGAAAGCAAAGATAGTACCAATAGTAAAGGTCACCTTGGGTGCAATCCCAAAACATCTGGACCACCAGTTGAGCATCAATTGGCATTGAGAAAATCATCATTAAATTATAAAAGGCTTGGTACATCCTACCCTTAATACCATCAAATAACAATTTCTGACTACCCCAAATCCTTGAGAAGTACTCAAATGCCCAATCTAGTTTAAATATCTGGCTGACTTTGCAACCATCCATTATAATAATAAATGCAGACAAGTTGTGGAACTGAAGAAAACGAAAATCTGCTCCAGGATTTTGAGGATAAAAAGAAAAAAAAGAAAAACATAGTTTGGAGAAAAGAATAAAAGAAACAAAAAAGTACAGAAGAAAAAAAACTGTTATGAGGCTACTGTGCAAATAATTAAAAGGGATGAATATAATATACACTATATTGCCAAAAGTATTTGCTCACCCATCCAAATAATCAATCACATGTTCCAATCACTTCTATGGCCACAGGTGTATAAAATCAAGTACCTAGGCACGCAGACTGTTGTTACAAACATTTGTGAAAAAATGGGTTGCTCTCAGGAGCTCAAGGTGGAACTGTGATAGGATGCCACCTGTGCAACAAATCCAGTTGTGAAATTTCCTCGCTCCTAAATATTCCACAGTCAACTGTTAGCTGTATTATAAGAATGTGGAAGTGTTTGGGAATGACAGCAACTCAGCCACGATGTGGTAGGCCACATAAACTGATGGAGCGGGGTCAGCAGATGCCGAGGTGCATAATGTGAAGAGGTCACCAACGTTCTGCAGAGTCAATCGCTACAGACCTCCAAACTTCATTTGGCCTTCAGATTAGCTCAAGAACAGTGCGCAGTGGACCGATGTCATATTGAACCCTATGGATTAGGAATGGGATGTCACTTACTGTAAATTCATATGCGAGGAAAGGCAGGTGAACGAATACTTTTGGCAATATAGTGTATCAACAGAGAGATATGCAGGTCAGCCAACCACAGAAAGTAGAGTAATAGTATAGAACAAAAAATATGATACAGACAAGAAGATTAGAGAACTGATTGCAGACAAAAGCATATTATAGTTGTGGATGAAAAGGAGAATTGATTGCAGAAATAGAAAGCTTCTTGTTCAAGTACTTGTTGATAATGTGTCTTTGCATTAGTAAAAATTCACAATTGTTTGGGACTGGCACTTCATCCAGTAGGGGTTTCATCTTTCTATTGTGTTTCAAACACAGGAGCAATAAAAGCTTGTGTCAGGGCTGCAGCCATCTTTTCTTTGGGATCTTTGGCCTGCCACACTTTCTATTATTCTACTATGCATTTTCTATTGTGGGAAAATGGGAGGAGGGATTGTATGGAGTTAGAAAACAAAATTTTGTCATAACAAAATTCTTTATAGAAATCCAAGATCATCCTTTGTCTTTGCACTTCTGCACCTGACTGGAACTGGATGGGTGGAACTACCAGAATGGCAGTGGAAGATTGGACCATGTGATGGACCTGTGGTTGTGGGGGCAAGATCTTGAACTTTCAACTGGGTGGGGAAAACCAGGAAGCTTTCAGATTCGGGTTTTTACAGATGTGCCAACATGGTTATCTTAATAAATTGGAACTTTGAGGAATCCTTTGCCTCAGACTCTGATTTAATTTTGGATGCTATTTGGAACCCTGACAGCTTGATTACCTTTTCAAGATGGGAGTCACACAATGCACATGAAAAGGGAGGCATTCCATCTTTTTTTTTTTTTTTACCACAACTGGATATTTCTCTGGCTCTTCTCCTTTTCCATTGCATTTTCCTAATGTGAAATTTCTCAAAGGTAGAACCTGTCTAGTCACACCAGCAAAGTCAAAGTATTAAGTTAATAATTTGTGGAATTGGACTCTCCAGTATGACTTGAAATGTCATTGTCCTTACCATCAGAAATGTGTCCCTTTAGCCCTAAACAAGTCCTTGTCAAATTATCAGGTTTTTGAAACCTTACCACATTGGCTGTTTCACAACTAAGGCAATAAATGGAAACATCCTTTGACAATGAGGCTTCATCAGTCCTGAGAACAGATAAAACAACTCTCTCTTTTTAAAAAAAAAATCCTGAACTTTAGAACTGAAACATGGACTAAAATGAAGTTGCTCATTTTGTGGGATGAAAAGGTGGGTGTCTAAAGAACACTGTATCTTCACCATTTATTATGCTTGTTTGACATATGCACACTGGAAGACTAATTGCACATTCAGCTCCCCCATGGCAACATCTGAAAGTGTTATGAATGAATAACGCACAAATTGTCATACAAATTAAAAGCAATCATACATGTTAGTCTCTTGACTTATAGCTGGACTTTACAAACTCTATTCATTGTCATTTATGATAATCCTCAGTAGGTCTTCCTGTTTAATTACTAACCCTCTTGTATGCAGATGATTTAATAATTCATGCAAACTATCCTGCTGTTTGGTGTGATAAAAATTTTATCTGTGCACACTGGGAACAGATGAGGAGAAGTATTATAGCTCAGTTTATTCTTCCCCAATAGTTCACGACATTTACATCAGTCTCCTGTGATACTTAATATGCCAATCCAACAGCTATTCTCAACCATGTTTGGGATGATTTGCAGGCTGTCTATAAAATCTGTTTTAAGAAACAGGAGCTGACAATAGTCCAATTTATGGCAAACTCAACATTTTCCCTGTAGAGAAGTCCAATTTGTTGGTCAGCTGTTTATGCTTCTTCTTTGATCTTCCTTTATTAGGTGACAAGCTTAAGGATTCATCTCCAAAGTGAAGTTATTAGCATGTTGATACTAAATAAACTGCCTTTATCATAAAAGTACAGCAGGAATATATTAAACAATAATAAAGAAAATGGACTCATTCATTCTAAACTTGGTTTCCATGTGGTAGAGTTTCTTAGGGCTACCCACACTGGTGTTTGTCATGCCTTGTGTTTTTAGACATTGGTACTCTTTATTGTACTGATAGAAGATAATATTTATTACTCAGGGCTAACATGTGGGATGCTTGATACTCTCTGAGTTTGGAGGCTTTCTTGTAGATGTTTTATTACCAAAATATGTAACATCATCAGTGCTGTGCTGATGATGTTACCTAGATTGGTAATAAAATGTCTGCAAAAAAATAACCAGGGTCAGAGAGCACCAAGGACCTCATACTATTTATTGTTTCAGTGGTAAATAAACTAAGAAAGATAACTCAGTTTTCCATTATATACAACAATTAGTCATTTAATTAAGAAGAATATTAAAGTAAGAACCAGAGAAAAGTGTCAGGGGTATGTATGGAAGGGATCAGTGGTGGGATTCAAATTTTTTTACTACCAGTTCTATGGGCATGGCTTAGTGAGCGTGGCATGATAGGCATGGCAGGGGAAGGTTACTGCAAAATCCCCATTCCCTCCTGAAAGGCTAAGGATTTTAGCTTTTGGGTTTTAGCCTTGTAAAAACCAATTGTCTACTTCTGTCTTACTCCATATCCCCCATATCACTAAAATTGTTATTGACTAAATAGAGAACTTTGCAGTAAGTCTTCGAGAGCTATAAGACCTTTAGGAAATATAAGAGAGAGGCTGTTTTCCATTAGACAAGGCATGCAATTTGGGAAACAAGGTTGGAGCCCAATACTACCATTTCTACTAACCAACACAGGAGAAAAAAAAACTCAACATACATTCTCCCTGCGAGAGGAAAAAGCTTAAGTATAAAAATATATTGCATACTAGTTTATTGTTTATTATTTATTTAATGCGTGATGAACCCCTTCATATGTTTTTACTGCTGATTTTGTAACAAGTCCATAAAGAAAGCTTGTTATGCTGCTATTCTTTTATATTAGTATTGTAATTCTATCATTATTAACCATGTGGAATAGATCAGTGGTGGGTTGTGGGTGGTACACCCCAGTACGGACATAACAGTGCCTGCTGGGAGCAACAGGCACCGTTCCAGTACGGTGCTTCGGAGGACCCGCCTGCCCGCCCATGTTCCTGCGCTGTATTTAACCCAACCAGGCATTTGCACATGGGCACGCAGTGTATGGCACCTGCACCGCTAAGCATTTGTAAGGAATCAAATTCTATTCCAGTGGTGGACGCCCAGCCCTGTTGCAGAGTACTGATTGCAATGGGATCCAGAACCCACCACTGGAATAGATGGTGAGAAATGATAACCAAGGGCAGGTTTCATGAACTAAACAAAGTAAGCTTTGAACTGGTTCATCTCAGCTATGACATTGTTTGTATCACCATCATATTGAGCCATGGTGACACAGTGGTTAGAATGCAGTACTGCAAGCTACTTCTGCCGATTGCTGTCTGCCAGTAATTTGGCAGTTTGAATCTCACCAGCACCATCCTTCCTAGGTGGCTAAAATGAGGGCCCAAATTGTTGCTGACTCTGTAAAGAGAGGGCTATAAAGCACTGTGAAGAAATATATCAGCCTAAGTGCTATTGCTATAGTTTTTTAAAAAAAAAATAGAAACATTTTTTTAAAATTATCAATGTATCTGCTTCTCCTCAACAAATGGTGCAAGCAATCATACATTTCATACTTAAATGTGTTTCAGTTTGCTGCCTTATTGTTTATCGGCACCTTTTCTTCTCTTTGTACTGTAGGTGGATTTCAGATTACAAAGAGTCAGGCAATGTAGAATGTGCAACTCACTAAGTCAAACATTATACAATGACACTTCCATTTTGTTCCAAGTAATTATACTTCATTTTCACAGCATTTTAAATCACTGTGAAGTATAACATTTAATTCTGCTTTCTCAACCTTCAAGGGAGAAATGATACTCAGACACAAATATGACATCTGAACCAAGTACCTAATTTTACTCTGCCATTTTGCCAAGTGCGAAGCTGCATCAATGTGACCTTTGCCAATGGGTGCCACTTCAAACCAAAAATGCCCATCATTTGGATGGGCATTTTTGTTAGTAAATCCACCTATTTCAGATTATTAAAAGTTATAATATAACTTAATATAATATATAATATAATTGGGCCACGAGGGAGGACATCCCCTCGTAGAAATGTGCCCACCAGGATACCGAGCCTTCCATCAGCCTAGGGCCCTAGGGAGGGGTGGGGGGGTGGCGATTATGGTTAGGGAAGGTCTTGAGCCAAAGGAGACCACGATCCCTCAGACGACCGGGTGCGAGTCCCTCCTTGTGAAGTGGGGCCTAGGGAGGCAGTTGGGCATGTTAGTTGTATACCTGGCTCCTCGCTATACAACAACAGCCCTGCCCGAGCTCCTAGAGGTGATAGCCGAGGCGGCGGTGGAGACCCCCAGACTGTTAGTCATGGGGGACTTTAACCTGCCGTCAGCAGGCAAAACCTCTGGGTTAGCTCGGGAGTTCATGGCTTCCATGACAGCCATGGACCTGACCCAAGTAGTTGTAGGCCCTACCCACGAGGGCGGACACACCCTGGATCTAATCTTCGTCTCGGGACAGTGGAGTAGTGATCTGGGAATAGGGGATCTAGTCATCACACCCCTGTCATGGACAGATCACGCTCTCCTTCGGCTCGACTTTCCGATCGCCGCACCTCACTGCGGGGAGGCGGAACCGGACATTCCTATATGGTTCCGCCCCAGGCTCCTGATGGACCCGATAAGGTTCCAAAGGGAGCTTGGGCCAATTCCTGTGGACTTGCCCCGCGACTCGACTGAGGACCTAGTGGCTGCATGGTTAAGTGCGGCCATGGGGGCCTTGGACCGAGTCGCACCCTTGCGGCTTCTCTTGCGGCGATGAACCACCTGGGCTCCTTGGTTTACCGAGGGGCTTAGGGGGATGAAGCGCCACAAGAGACGCCTAGAGAGCAGATGGAGATCTTCTTGCTCCGAAGCCGACCGAACACTAGTGAGAGACCATATTAGGACTTACTTAGTGGCGATAAGAGTGGCCAAACGTGAGTATTGTGCCACTCTTATTGCATCCGCAGATAACCGCCCTGCCGCCCTGTTTTGGGTGATCCGCTCCCTCCTTCAACAGAGGCCGCGGGAAGCCCCTTTACAGGGTCGAGCAGAGGAATTTGGGATTTATCTGCAGGAGAAAATCACTCGGATTCGGAACGAGCTACCCTCCATCGACAGTGGCCCAGTCGAGCGGGCCGAGGCTGTTCTTGTGACACCATCTTGGGAGGAATTTGATTTTGTTACCACCGAGGATATGGACAAGTTGTCAAAGAGACTTAGGGCTACCACATGTTTATTGGACCCGTGTCCCTCCTGGCTTGTACTGGCATCCTGGGAGATGACACGAGGCTGGCTCCAGGGCATTGTCAACGCATCTTTGAGTGAGGGGTCCTTGCCTGCCGTCTTGAAAGAGGCGGTAGTAAGGCCCCTCCTCAAGAAGCCGTCCCTGGATCCAGCATTATTAGAGAACTATCGTCCCGTCTCCAATCTCCACTTTCTAGTGAAGGTTGTTGAGAGTGTGGTGGCTCAACAGTTTCCGCGACACTTGGAGGAAGTTGATTATCTAGACCCGCGCCAGTCCGGCTTCCGACCCGGGCACAGCACCGAGACGGCATTGGTCGCGTTGGTTGATGATCTCTGGAGGGCGCGGGATAGAGGATATTCCTCTATCCTAGTCCTATTAGACCTCTCAGCGGCTTTTGATACCATCGACCATGGTATCCTATTGCGCCGACTGGGGGGGTTGGGGCTGGGAGGCACCGTTTTGCGGTGGTTCTCATCCTACCTCTCTGGTCAGTCGCAATATGTGTTGACAGGGGGGCAGAGGTCGGCCTCGAGACCCCTCATATATGGGGTTCCTCAGGGGTCGGTCCTCTCGCCCCTCCTATTCAACACATATATGAAGCCGCTGGGTGAGATCATCCGTGGTTTTGGGGTGGGATATCATCTGTATGCTGATGATACGCAGTTGTACATATCCACCCCAGACCACCCCAACGATGCCGTCGAGGTTATGTCCCGGTGCTTGGGAGCCGTACGGATCTGGATGGGTGGTAACAAACTCAAACTCAACTCGTCCAAGACTGAGTGGCTGTGGCTTCTGGCGCCCCGGTTCAGCCAGATTATTCCAATTCTGGCCATTGGGGGCGAAACACCGGCCCCCGTGGAGAGGGCGCACAATTTGGGTGTCCTCCTGGATTCCCGGCTGTCTATGGAAGATCATGTGGCAGCCGTGGCCAGGGGGGCGTTTCATCAGGTTCGCCTGATGCGCCAATTGCGCCCCTTACTGGACCGGGGTGCCTTACGCACAGTCACTCAAGCACTCATCACCTCTCGACTCGACTACTGTAATGCTCTCTACATGGGGCTCCCCTTGAGGTGCACCCGAAAGCTGCAGCTAGTCCAGAACGCAGCCGCGCGGGTGATTACGGGAGCGCCTAGACACTCCCATATAACACCTATCCTGCGCAAGCTGCACTGGCTTCCTGTGGTGTTTCGGGTGCGCTTCAAGGTTTTAACGACCATCTTTAAAGCGCTCCATGGCTCGGGGCCTAGTTATATGCGAGACCGCCTCCTGCCCCATACATCCCTCAGACCGATACGCTCCCACAGAGAGGGCCTCCTCAGGGTGCCGTCGGCTGGACAATGCCGACTGGCGACACCCAGGGGGAGAGCCTTCTCTGTGGCGGGCCCAGCCCTCTGGAACGACTTACCCCCTGAACTCCGCACCATCTCCGACCTCCGCCTCTTCCGCAAGTGTCTGAAGACACACCTATTTCATATAGCCGGCCTAGCGTAACCTCCATACTGACTATTAGATAGTTTTTAAACTTGGGATTTTAATTCGGTTTTTAGCGCAGGGTTTATTTATTAGAATAAGTATTTTAAATTTCATATATTTTATATATTTTGTATGTATTTTAACATCCCTGTGCGCCGCCCTGGGTCCTAACAAGGAGAAGGGCAGGGTATAAATTTAATAAATAAATAAAATAAATAATAAATAATGAGACTTCTCATTTCCAGAGTGTCTGTGGAGATTCTCGCTCACCCAGATCCTGGTTACCCCAAAGGTGCTTTTTCAAGAGGTATCTGGATTTCTTTGCTTTTTCCTTTAAAGTTGTTTTGTTTGGAAGTTTCTCTAAATGAGATTTAGGGAGGGGCGAAACAGGACTTACTGGAGGAAATTAAGACATTGGTACATTTTACAGGTAGAAGGCTTTTTTGTTGTTGTTGTTGTTGTTTCTGGTTGGCTGGAATTATTTGCAACACACCTTAAGAGACTTTTAATATATTTTTGGTTTTATTATTATTATTATTATTATTATTTTCGAATTTATACCCCGCCCTTCTCCTTGTTAGGACTCAGGGCGGCGCACAGGCATTATTAAAAAACCATTACAAAACAATATATACTATTAAAAACATATTAAATTAACTTAAATTTTTTTACTAACATAGCATTTCTTTATTTGCATTTTCTGGCTTTTTGACCACTTGTATCACAATTCAAGATTCATAATGTTATTGTAGATTTTTTTTAGTTGTACTTCTGTTTTGTTTTGTTTAGAATAGTGCGTTCTATACAATAGAAACAATGGACTGACACCCAGTGATTTGTCTGAGTAAACCACGGTGCTGTCGCTGTATATTTAACAACTTAAATTGTTGTAGAAATTGTGCTTTTAGAGGAAGGAAATTGCATAAAAAGATAGTGATTTCTCAAATCAATATAAATAAGGTTATAAAGATGGAATTGGCAAACCTTTAGACCCACAGAGGGTTTTTTTGGGGGGGAGGGCGAGAACTACATTGTATTGAGAACTACAATAATGATGTAAAGTGGGTGGCTTTGTCAGGTATATGATACACAAACACACAGTTTAATTAGGTTAAAAATATTGTAGAGTTACACTGCAATTCTAAAGTGATTTTTGCTTGTAGAAAACTAGAAATCACTGATACAAATCAGGAGGGACAGTGGGGTTGAGAAAAATGGTTCTGTAGGCCAGATGTTTCAGTCCCTCTGTATAAAATTCATCTACATCCTTACATGTATTTTATCCAACAGTCTAGAAAACCATTTCATGCTTATTATCAACCAAAGTGGATTCTAACTCCAGAAAATGTGTGCTGTATCTTTAGAAAAGATGTACTGGCTTTTCAGATGCCATCAATTGTCTGTATCTGCCATTTTCTCTGTCAATGACTAACACAATTAATTTGCGAGAACACACAACTCTGGAAAAAGTCCCATTAGAGATAATGTGGATTTATTTGAGGATATACAAAACAGAGATACTAATTAGAACCTAAAGTACTCTCAGCATGACAGCTTTAATTCTTTGCTATCTATACTTCCCCACTGGTGATGACAAGCAATAGAGGGAAGCTCACTTTTTTTTAATCAAACCTATTTTTGTTTGCTTTTATTTCACCCTCCCCACATTCTGTGTCAACCGTTTTATGATTTCAATGGAAGACAATCAACTGAACATTGCCTTTGACTCATGGGGTTCCATTTGTTTTTGTGTTTTCTAGCAGAAATGCACGCACCAGGTGGCTTCCACAAGTAATCAGCATTACAATTAAGAGGCTCAAATAAAACTTTTGGGGATCACATAGCCTCAGTAACCTGAGGCTAAATTCTTCCTATCATGACAATGTGATTATCCAGATATGGCTCACTATAAAATTAGTCCTATACCCATCTTCACAAAAGAAGGCCTCATTAAGTTCCATGGGTTGTATTCCCAGGCAAGAATGAATAACTCATGTGGATCAACATAAGCCCAGGTAAATCTTTTTAACCATCATTGATCACTGGAACAATTAATTAATATTAGCAGCTAGCCAAATTAAAAAAATAGTATTCTAGCAAAAGACCTTCAGACATATATTATGTAGGATGAAACAGGGGTCCCCAACCCCCGGGCCGCGGACCGGTGCCGGTCCGTGGCTGGATAGGAGCCGGGCCGCAGGGCCGGAGAGGAGGAGGAGGGAGGAGGGGGCAGCCGACGGTGGGACTCCTGCGCACCGCAGCAAAACAGCCCGCGGATTCCCTTCCTCCCTGCCCCCCCAGAGGAGGAGGAGGAGGGGGCAGCCGACGGTGGGACTCCTGCGCGCCGCAGCAAAACAGCCCGCGGATTCCCTTCCTCCCTGCCCCCCCAGAGCTTCCCCAACCGGCATGCCACCCACTCGTCTTTTTCCAGGAGCTGCGGAGGTACCTCCCCCCCACCCCACCCCACGGAGCCTTCTCAAGCTCCTGGAAGGAGCCTGACCGAGCGCACGAGGGACCAAGCGCGGCAGCGGCCGCCCAGGCGGGGCAGGCTAAGGCTAGTGAGCGAGTCGAGCCGAGCTGAGGAGACTCTGCGGTGGGGGGGGGGGACGACAGACCGACAGAGAGAGGCATAGACACAGAGAGAGACAGGGTGGGAGGGAATCAGAGAGAGTCACACACACACACACGCGCGCGCGCGCGCGGAGGGAAGGAGGGAGAGAAAGATAGACAGAGGCACAGAATGAATGATTAAGTGCCTGAATGCGAGACAGACAGACACACACACACACACACACAGAGTGACAGAGATGGGCGGACGGAGAGAGACAGAAAGAAAAAGAAAGAAAGAGAAAGAAAGAAAAAGAAAGTGGGAGAGAGAGAGAAAGTAAGAGAGAGAGAAAGAAAGACAAACAGAAAAACAGAAAAAGAGACAAAGGAAGAAAGAGAAAAAGAAAGAGGGAAAGAAAGAAAAAGACAGAAAGAGAAAGAAAGAGAAAGAAAGAGGGAGAGAGAAAGAGGGAAAGAGAAAGAGAGAAAGAGAAAGAAATAAAGAGAGAGAAAGAGGGAAAGAAAGAAAAAATGAGAGAGAAAGAAAGAGAAAGAGGGAGAGAAAGAGAAAGAAAGAGGGAAGGAAAGAGAGAGAGAGAGAGAGAAAGGGAAAGAGAGAAAGAGAAAGAAATAAAGAGAGAGAAAGAGGGAAAGAAAGAAAAAATGAGAGAGAAAGAAAGAGAGAGAAAGAGGGAGAGAAAGAGAAAGGAAGAAAGAGAGAAAGAGAAAGAAATAAAGAGAGAGAAAGAGAAAGAAAGAGGGAAGGAAAGAAAGAGAGAGAGAGAGAGAGAGAACTTATGACCACAATTGAGCCCAAAAGTTTGGTTGCTAACCAAGACCATTGTTAAGTGAGTTTCACATTTTCCAAATTGGCCACGCCCACCCAGTCACATGACTGCTGAGCCACTCAGCCGGTCCGCAGAGTTTTCTTTAAAATGAAACCGGTCCCTGGTGCAAAAAAGGTTGGGGACCCCTGGGATGAAACACTTTTGGCCTCGTATCCTGGCCTGCCCCAACTTAAATCAGCTGGTTTTCCAGTTCTGAAATAAGGAAATTACAATAATAATTATTTTCATCGGATGTCCACTAAGTCATCATGCACGTGAATTGGTGCTTAGTTTTCTAAGGAGCAATTCTATTAAATAGTTCTAAGCTTTTTTTAATTATTATTTTGGGAAAAATAAAATGCATATAACCACACCTGAACATCACTTGTTCTGCAACCCAGAAATCCCTAGGCATTGTTATCTAATAGGTAACAATGGTTTCACTTCTTTTTGGTACTGAAGAATCGGCAAATGAAGTCAAATTCACTACAAGCAACCTTACTATTATTTTACGCACTGATAAAGACTAGTGATTTATATGGAAAGCTGTGTTTTCTCTCCTTATGCCAAAGAAAACACGGAGTGAGCAACAAGCCAAAGGGACAGTCAGACAAGCTTACAAGCTTTTCTCTAGACCGTATCTTATCAATAAGGGCAAAACAACTCACATATTTCACTCTATTCTTACTGTTCATGACAAGTGTTGGAGATGTTAAGCTGGATCTAGAAGTATAGGTATGAATCGGCCTGTGAATCAGCAGATAAAGAAGTCTTTGCCAAAAGAAGAAAATAATCAATGATTTTAGAGCAAAAACCCAGAGGAAAACTAAAAAAACCCTGGACTTTACTCTTAAAAAACAAAAACAAAAACCCAGGGGGACAGTTTACCATATGGCTTCCCAATCAAGACAAAACTAGAATTCCACCAGGGCTGCACCCTGGTGATAGACACCACAGTCCATCTTCAGGCCACAGCCCTGATGATAGAGTTTGAACAAATCTTTATATGGGGTTTCACTTCCTCATGGCACTATGCTTGTTTCTTACAAATTTGGTTTTCGTCTTCGTTTTGATAATAGAATCACAACTCATCTGCACTACAAATTTCTTTGATCAGGTATAACTAAGTAAGCTTGCATAAATCTGTGTAATGGATTATGAATCTAAAACATAATCTTGCAATATGTTATTATTACACTATAATCAATATTTCACTATCATTTTGCTTACCATATTATGGCCTTTTTATCTCCAGTAAACCTCCTACTCCAGTTAGAGTGTTATAGCTAGCACTATGAGCACAAATATCTTCAGCTATTTACATGTAACTCTTCTCTATTAAGGATGGAATTATTTTAATGCATTTAAAAGTATCTAATATTGTTTTAAGGTACTAAAATAAGACAAATTACAAGGATTGCTTGCAGTACAATTCTGAGTTACCATAAATTGCTAATTAGTGTACATTCAAAGTGACAATAAAGTATCCTATCCTATCCTATCCTATCCTTCTATTTTGCTCTACTCTACTCTTCTCTACTCTACCCATTATTGCATACAAGTATTTCATAATTTTATGTGGGGTGGTTTTTTTTGCTCATAGAAATATCAGTTATATATACAAATAACCCTTGATTTATATCCATAACTGGAATCAGAATTTCTGTTATTAAGCAAGATGATTTTTAAGTGAGCTGCACTTGATATGATAATCTTTCTTGTCCTGTTTATTAAGCCAATTACTTTAGTTATTAAGTGAATCATATAGTTGCATTGTCTTTGCTTGTTGGAAGACAGTTGTGAAGGTTACATATTGTAATCATATAACACTGAGATGCTGCAACTGTCATAAATACACCCTGGTTGCAGTGCCCACATTTTGATCATGTGGCTGGCAATGCTGCAATGGTCATAAAGGTGAGGATCAGTTGTAAGTTATTTCTTTCAATGCCATTGCAACTTCAAACAGCTGCTAAACAGATAATTGTTAAGTTGAGGATTACCTGTGGTTGTATTTTATATAAGATGTGGTTTTCTCCAAGTCTTTATTTTAAAATTTGTTTTAAAATGTCGAATATAAATGGAAAAATGAAATTAATGTTTGACTTCTTTCTGTTAAACAAAATGGGTCAACTTTGGAAAAAAAAATCCCCCCTTGCTTCTAACAATTTGATTTTATGCCATTGTTTTCATTACTTATGTGTGCATTTTTCACCTTACTTCCTCTTTATGAGATTCCATATTTTCTTCATTATTTTGTTATTACGTTGTTACTTTAGTAATCCTCATTATTTTATGAAACCATAGTGTTATGGTCTTTTTCTTGATACTACTGCTATTGGATAAATCTTTTTATATTTTGCATTTGAATCCTCAGGTTTTGCTAAGTACTTTTTCCTTTTATATTCTAAACTATATTCTTCTTTTATATTCTATATTTTAAAATTATGACCTAATTTGATAACTTTCTAAATACTTTGCTTTAAAACATATAATCAGAAAAAGTCATAATGCCAATACAAGATTATCTCATCATCATAGATTATTCTGCACGAGATGAAAACACTAAATGGCTTCTTAAATGTTTAATAATTATTTGTCTTAATTAAATGAATCATTAAACATTAGAGTTGTGCCTTGCACCCACAAAATGAATGGATTTCCTGTGCTGAAAACAACTCTGTCTGGGTAGAAGTGTTAATAGAACTGGAAACATTGATATTTTCTTAGGTCAAGTTTGATTTGGTGTTCATGAATTAGTTCTTTGGAATTATATTAAATTACTAAGACTAGCTGCATTATATTTATGGTTTACACTCTCAGATATAATAATGAAAGTTGTCGTTCTTTGAAAGCATTTCTTTTAGTAAATTCAGTTGGTTTAATATAATTTAATTGTACTTAATTTATTTTACCTGTTGTATTAAAAAAAACCTTGTAATTTGGTTACTGAATCAATCCTTTTTCCAAGTTCTTACAATATTCTGAAACATAAATTAACTTGGGTCATAGGAATCTATACAGAGTTGTGTACAGTTATAGAACACAATCATGTGGAATACACCCAGAGTTGTTGAATTATTCAGTGCTTCTGGCTTTTCATCACCTGCTGGACAACATTTTACCAGGATTTCTCCTCAACAATTGTTTCCTTGAGTTCTTGAAAATTCATGCCTGTGTCATTACCTAGCCACCTTGGGATTGTCTATGAACATATTGTTATTATTATTTAATATTGAACACTAGACGAACCTTGCTTCCAGCTATCATTTTAATACCCATTTCTATTACTTCTCATCCTGCATTGCTCATGATATTCTATACATAAATTAAATAAATGGGACAGTATGTAACTTTGGCACACCTCTTGCACTATTTTAAATAATTTATCCTTTTTCTATGCTAATTATTGCTTCCTGATCTAATTCAAATTCTTCAATCTATATAAATAAAAATGTAAAATAGTTTGTACGAATCCACTAATCTCAAAAACTACTGGACCGATTTACATCAAACTTTCACACAATGTTGACAAGGACTTCTGATAATAGAATACCAAATCATTTTGTGCCTAGCACACGTGTATCGTGTGCAAGGCATGCACAAATAAAAGTTACTCACTGAACACGGTTTAAGCTCCGTGTAACTCCTCCCATCTGGTTGATACGTCATGGACACGTAATGGCAGAAAACCACCTTGAAGGAACGTTGCCAGGGGCAATGTGGAGAGCAACGCATGTGCCTCCCTGTCTGCCTGCAGCCGCTCTCTTCCACACACACACACACACACACGCACGTGCATGCACACGCACGTAGGGCCACAGGATCAGAAGCGTCCAAGCCCTGTGTGGTAGTCGCCTGGCGGGCATGTTGGGTGGGGCAGCCGGGTGCGTCTCCACCAGCTCTCTCCGATGGCCACCAAGGTGCACTTTCCGGAGCCGTTGGAGAGAGCTGGTGGGGGCATGGCTGGCTGTCCTGCCCGGTGCGCCTGCCGGGCAGCCGGGGCTGCGTGTCGTGGGGCTCAGGGGCGGAGGCAGCAGTGGCGGTGGCGCGGGGCTGGTGGGGGTGGGCATGCGGTGCCCAGACGGCCACGCTCACTGCGGGAGGAGGCAGCCCTAGCCTCCTCAGCCTGACATGCAGGCCTTTACGCTGCTTGCGGAGGGGGGGGGAGACTGATACACAGAGAGACAGAGACAGAGAGGGAGGGAGAGACAAACAGAGAGATAATGAATGAGAGAGATCGACAGGCACACACACAGTGACAGAGAGAAAGGGAGGGGAGAGAGACAGACACACAGAGAGAATGAGTGAGGAAAAGATAGACAGGCAATCATACGCAAACAGAGTGACAGAGATGGGGGAGGAAGGAGAGAGAGAGACAGAGAGAATGACAGAGAAAGACAGAGAAGGAGGGACGAACAGAGGGACAAAGAGACTAATGACTTTGCCCACCACTGTGTTAGGCACAAGGGAGGGAGGAAGGGAGGGGGGGCCTGGAGGGGGTTGACTGAGGGAGTGGTGGTCTGGGGAGGGGAGGGCTATTTATTTAGGTAGAGGAATATAGAGAGAGGAAGAAATACAGTAGGTAGTTAGGTAAGTAGAGGGATAAACGAGAGGGATGAATACAGCAGGTAGGTAGATAGGTACAGGTATATAGAGATAAATAAAATAGGTAGGTAGGTAGGTAGGTAGGTAGGTAGGTAGGTAGGTAGAGGTAGAGAGGGAAGAATACAGTAGGTAGGTAGGTAGGTAGGTAGGTAGGTAGGTGGATACAGAGAGAGGGGGAAATATGGTAGGTAGGTAGGTAGAGGGATAGAGGGGAGAAATACAGTAGGTAGGTAGGTAGAGGGATAGATAGTGGGAGAAATACAGTAGGTAGGTAGGTAGGTAAGTACAGGGATAGATAGAGAGGGAGAAATACAGTAGGTAGGTAGATAAATAGAGGGATAGATAGAGAGTAAGAAATACAGTAGGTAGATAGGTAGGCAGGTACAGGGATAGATAGGGTGAAATACAATAGGTAGGTAGGGGGATAGATAGATAGGGAGAAACACAGTAGGTAGGTAGGTAGATAGAGGGATAGATAGGGAGAAATACAATAGGTAGGTAGGTAGATAGAGGGATAGATAGGGAGAAATACAGTAGGTAGGTAGGTTGGGGGTTATACGGTGGTTGTGTGTATGTGTGCAGGTGTAGATATACACACAGATTGGTTGGCCATTTAACCAGACTGGGCCACAGCAACGCGTGGCCGGGTATAGCTAGTAGACAATAAAAGTAATCTTTTTTAAAAGCTACCCACCATTTTTTATTGTCTACAGAGTCAAAAGCCTTTGTGCAATTAAAGACACAGGTATTGAAGTAGCTTTGGAACACACATGCTTTTTCCATTATGCATTTGATGTTAAAAGTGTAATATTATGTATCCATAACTTTTCTGAATCTAGCTTGCACAATTGGCAATACTACTTCCTTGGCCTGTTGAAGTCTGAATTATAAAATCTTGAATATGAACTTGGATGTGAGATAAGTGCAGTTTTTCAGAACATTGAGCAGCCTAGAAGATAAAATATTTTTCAGCCCCTTAGCTACTCCTGTGAATGTCATACTTGCTTACAAGCTCCGGTAGAACTTTAATTTCATTCTCTATTAAGAATTCAAATACATTTGCAGAAGCTTCCTTGTTAACTATTTTTTTGAGAGTAAATTTAACCAAATGTTTGCATATAGTTTTGTGATCAAACCTTTATTTGTATCATCAGCTTTGGCAGTTTATAGCATATAATAGAATTGGAGGAGACCTTGGAGGTCTTCTAGTCCAACCCCCTGCTTGAGCTGAAGACCCTATATCATGAGTGTCAACCTTGTGTTGTCACTGCATCATCACATGATGCATTGAGACATTTTTCCCTTTCACTAAACTGGGCATGGGCGCAGCATTCGCCAGCTGGCTGTGAGTTTGACAGCCCTGTCCTATACACTTTTAGACAAATGATTGTCTTTTTGAAAGTGTTCCATAATGGAGCATCCACTACTTTTGAAGGCAAACTGTTCCATTGGTTAATTGTTCCCTTAATTGTGAATTTTTTGAACAGTTTGTCTATACCTTCACACAATCACTTCTTTCAATCTTTCAGGTTTTTTTTTTCTTATTCTTGTCTGAAATACAGCATTTATTTGAGCAAATTGCTTCTCTGTTTGTTGTCTTTTGCTTTCTACCTTTCCTACAGCTGAGGCTATTTTTCCTTTTGCTTTTTGCATTTCAGACATTTTTGTTTGGTTTGACTTACTGAATCACAAATTCCAGTCCAAAGTTCTTCAGACACTTTAATCTAACTATTCAATCCTCTCTATATATTTATGACATAACTAAATGGAATATTGCTGAGGTTCTATCTTTTTGGGAGGTAGATTTTATTTTCTTTAAATTATAATTTTGCAAGAAGGAATTTGTAGTCTGAGCCAGTCGGCATCCAGTCCTGTTTTTGCTGATTGAATCAGTGGTTCCATATTTGCCTGCAGAGTATCTAAACAATTTGATTTTGGTGCTGTCTATTCAGTGATATCCATGTGCAGAGTCATCTTTTAAATTCTCGGAATAAGTTATTTGTTATAAACATTGTTTGCTTGGCACACTCTTTTGGTCTCTCTCTTGCTTCATTTCATACACTAATTGATTTTTTGCCTGTTATTCCTGATGTGACTCATTTCCAACTTTAGCATTTTAGTTTTTCTTTTTTTATATATAATTAGCATGAGCTCTTTTTGGGTGTTGTGTCAACAAGATGTTGCAGGTCATTTCAGAGCTGCTCGACTATTATTTTACATCCCTTAGACCGATACGCTCCCACAGAGAGGGCCTCCTCAGGGTGCCGTCGGCCGGACAATGCTGACTGACGACACCCAGGGGGACAGCCTTCTCTGTGGCGGGACCAGTCCTTTGGAACGACCTGCCCCCTGAACTCCGTACCATCTCTGACCTCCACCTCTTCCGCAAGTGTCTAAAGACACATCTATTCCAACTAGCCGGCCTAGCGTAGTCTCTAATACTGACTTGTAGATAGTTTCTAAAATGGGGATTTTAATCGATTTTAGCACAGGTTTTGAGTTGAATAAGTTTTTAAAAAAATAGTTTTATATGTTTGTATGTTTTTAATGTTCCTAATGCCGCCCTGGGTCCGCTTGGAGAAGGGCGGGGTATAAATTCAATAAATACAAAAAATACAAATTCTCTCTGCATCTGTTTCTTTGATCAGATCACAGCCATATTGATTTATTTGCCCTGGAACTTGAATTGAAATAATTTGATCGTGTCAGGGGTGGCGGCATATCTGAGCATTGACTTTGACTTCCTTTGGTTAATAATGATGGCTATATCATTTCTTTTATGATTTTCCTGATCTGTAGTAGAAAATTTGATGTTCCTCTGATGTGAAATGACCCATTTCAGTTTGCCAGTTCCAAAAATGTCAGTATTAAGTCTTGACATTTCAGCTCTGACAAAATCAAGTTTGCCTTGGTTTATGATTTTGACATTCCACATACCGATTGTATGAATATCTTTGCAGCATCTTTTTTTTTTTCTTTTGCTTCTTGGCACATTAGCAGCTCGGCATCCTTTTAGTGTTAATCTAGCCACAGCATATGCACTAGTGCTATTTATTATTGCCCTGGCTCTCTCCCCGCCCCCAGTACCTTATTGGATAAGTTATAACCCTAGAGGGAGTCATCTTTTAAAAAGCACATTCACATTGTTCCAATTGTGAATGTCAGTTCAGTTTTCTGGACAGAATATTATAGTGCAGTGATGGCTAACCTTTTTTGGCTCGCGTGCCAAAAGCGGGGGGAGCGCAGGGGGGTCATGCTTGGCCGTGCCATACCCATAATGCTATGTGCGCGACCCCCTGCTTTTAGTGTGCTTTTTTTTGCCCTCCCCAGGCTCCAGAGGCTTTCTAGGAGCCTGGGGAGGGTGAAGACAGCCTCCCCCACCACCTCCAGAGGCTTCAGGAGCTTCCCTGAATCCTCCAGAGGGTGAAAAACAGCCTCAAAAGAAGTGTGCTGGAGCTGACAGGGCAATGCCTCGTGTGCCCTAAGAAATGGTTCTGAGTGCCGCCTGTGGCACCCGTTCCATAGGTTCGCCATCACTGTTATATTGGGTTACCATTTGTTTCTCAATGGATAGTACTTGATTAATCATGGCTTACCTTTCTTAGAATGTACATTCATAACAATATTGTTCTTAGCAAAAGTAAGGTATTAAAGGCAACAATCCACAAAAACCAAGTTTAGCATACTGTGTAAAAACATCTGTAAACATATTGCCTTTACACTGTCAGGGTGGAACCCCTCAACCAGATTGTGAATAGCTTGGTTTATTACCTTGGCTGAAATTTCTGGAATGAGCTGCAGTTCTTCTCTGGTGAATCAATGTATTGGATTTACAAAAGAAATAATTTTATTATAAAGTCTTCCTGAACTAGTAGGTTTAAAGGTGTCATTTATAAACACAGATATAAATTGGAGATTTCTGCAAGCTCAGAGATGAAATAATGACCATCTGAGGAACATTTTGAAATACTTGAAAGGTGTAAAACTTTCTGAATTGTTTTTTAGTCATTATGCTGAAAATCTGTCTCAATTAGTTGTATGTCAAGATGAAATTTACTATGAGACATCAGGTAGTTTCATGAAATTGATCTCTGTTGAGTTAATAATTGTTGTCAAATGCATGTGATTCAACCATCTTATTTTATGTACAGCTTCCTGAAATAAATAGTATGTTCTGATTTCTGTCTTGATTCTTTCTCAAACTGATAATGATTGACATAAGTGTGACTAGGAAAGGGGCAATAAGAACCTGAAAACCTTGACAACGTAAACACGTTTTAAACATAATGAGCTCAAAAGTTTTCTAATTGGCATCATTCTCATGCAGGAAAATAAGCAATACTCCAAGAGGCATATAATTATTGTCAGTTGTCTTCACCCTATTGGAAAGGGGTGATTTTCACCATTTGGAGAGAGAGGGGGGGAGGGAGGGAGAGAGAGAATTTTGAAACTATTTTGGCACAGGTATACATTTTATTTTAATGCCACTTCTTTGCAATAGGTCTCTTTTCTTGAAACAAACAGATGGGCACTTTTTGTTTAAAGATATGAATGAATATTCATTCAAAATTTCTGAAAAAAATCTAATTTAATACTCAATTGACTTAGATATAACAGCTGTATTAAGGTAGAAGTGATTTGTTAGCTCACTTCTCAATATGCTTTCAGGCTAATAGTCACTTTAATAGATTTGTTGAGTATACGAGGAGGGCATGGGTATTAGGTAAGGGCAGTTTAGAAATAGGAAATAAAAAATATAATTAAATGTCTATGGAGTTTCTCAGTCATCCAAGTCATGGTTGTCCCAAAGGTGCTTTTTCAAAAGACTGCTGGACTTTTGACAGACAGACAGGCAGGCAGGCAGGCAGGCAGGCAGGCAGGCAGGCAGGCAGGCAGGCAGGCAGGCAGGCAGGCAGGCAGGCAGACGGGTGGGTTGGGTGGATGGATGCATAGATAGATAGATAAATAGATGGAGGGATGGAGGGATAGATAGATAGATAGATAGATAGATAGATAGATAGATAGATAGATAGATAGATAGATAGATAGATAGATAGATAGATAGATAGATAGATAACATTTATCTCACAAGCATGTGAGGCAGGTATGACTAAGAGATACTAAACAGGGCTATGTTACACAAACATTATAATCTATATTTTTTCACTCAAATCCAATATTCTAACCATTATATCATTAGTTACATTTTAAACTACCCTTGCCTGTATTATTTAACTTATTTAATTTATTTTATTGTATCTAAAATGTCTAGCTTTTCTTTTTAAAAAGTTTTCAACATTTTATAAAGATTTACAAATAATTAAAAATCACAATGATATTCTCATTCTGTGGCATTAAAATCTCATCTAGCAAATATGTTACTGATTCGTTTCATATAATTGCTTGATAAATGGGTCTAAAGCTGAACTGGAGTAATCTGTGGGCCCATAAATGTATTTGATCACAGAAAATAGAGAATTTAGGAAAAAATAAATATTTCCTTGCTGTTTTGATAATGCACCATTACAAATAAAGCAGTTTATACTGTAAAATTCTTCCTCAAATTGTTCAAAAATGAATACAAGCTAATTAAATCATTTTGCCCTTGTAGCTGAAGTTGATTGATATATGACTTAAATAATAACCTCGGGCTTCTAAATTTGATCTCTGCATCTATTAATTCCTTCTGCTTGTTCAATCATTACCATCACATCAGAATTTATGATATTTCATAATTTATAACTTAAATATGGAACTACTTATCATTTATTCTTCACATCAGAGCTAAATAATATTTCAAATCCAAAAGACCTCCAAGCAACCTTCAAATATCTTGTGTTTTTCACCTTCTATTTTTCTACTGTACATAGATACATAAATACATGTGATTTTTAACATTATGATTTGTGACACAAACTACTACAGTAGTTCTTTGTATGTGGCTTTATTTGTTTTGAAATATATCATAACCCAAGCCGTAATACATAAATAATAAGCCCCAAATCTAATCAGTGAAGTTGGTTCATGGCTACTTACACTTTTGCAGTAAATGGCTTTTCTTTCTAAAAATGGGATACAACTCCCCCCCTCTAAAATGGGTACAGCTATCATTGTACTGAGTAATATGATATCAGAACCTGGTATAGTTGCCACACTTTTAAGGCATGTGACTATATATTATGTTGTTCTTTCTTATATGATCCTTGTGAGTCAGGGACAATCTGAGTTCTATATGTAACTTAGTTATGGCTTTCAGAAACATCAACCAACATGGTCAATGTAAGGAATGCTAACTGTTCTCTCTCAATAGAAACATGGATGTCTCCGTGCAAACATTGAAGGTGTCTACGGGATCCCATCTTTTCCCATACATCTGATTCGCTCCTACAGAGAGGGACTTTTCCGGGTGCCGTCCGCTAGGCAATGCCAGCGGGCAAAGCCCAGGGGAAGGCCTTCTCTGTGGCGGGCCCAACCCTCTGGAACGACCTACCCCACAAACTTAGAACGACCACGGACCTCCGTTCTTTCTGCCAGAAACTCAAGACGTACTTTTTCCAACAGGCCGGCCTGGCCTAACTCTACCTAGCCTTTAGCCTGACATCAAATTGTTTTAATTGGTTTTTAAGGGTAATAGTTTAATTTATTGTAAATTTTAGCACAGGGTTAATAATTTAATTTGATTTTAAATTTTGTATATTGTCATGTTTATATATGCTCTTTTAATTTCCTGTGCACCGCCCCAAGTCCCTTTTTGGGAAAGGGAGGGGTATATAAGTTTAATAAATGAATGAATGAATGAAGGTATATTCAGCTAACAGGTACCAGAAAATTTTCCTTATCTCAGAAAATTAGTGGCACATAAACCGATATGCAGTCTTAGTACAGTGACATATAGGGCATGAAGGTCTACTATTGTGTTTTGACACAATGACACTTCACATTCTCAGTTGGCAATTAGAAGTGTGCAAGTAATTCTGTCAAGAGAAGGCACTCTTTGATGACATCTCTGATAAATGTACTTCATCTGTAAGTTAGAAGGAATTATTTATCCTTACATTGCAATTGAAAAGCTTTGTACAAAATAGAGTTGTAAACCAAAATCTATAATCTATTGCAGTTTGAGTGCTGCAGTAGTTCTTTTAATAATAATAATTTTTAATAATAATAATAATTTTAATTTATAACCCGCTCTCTCTCCCCGAAGGGACTTTTAATACAAGAGCACAAGAACACTCTGCAGAATCAGACCCATAGCCTGCAGGCAGCCTGGCTTTAGCCTCATGCACTAGGAAATCCACCCCTGTGCATTTCTGCATTGCAGAATTTCTTCTATTATGTAGGACGATGACAGTGTTGAAGCATTAGACAGTAATTTGATTAAAGTTTGTTAAAACTGGAATGGCTCAACTTCTGCTCAATTGTTTATTTATTTACAAGTCTTATAGAATTGCCTGGCATAGACAATGACTAGGCAGCTCACAACAATCCATAAAATGTAGCTAAAACCTGCCCACTTCCTTTCCCCAGGCACCAGATCACACACCCTTACAGCTCAATCCATCCTTCCTAGCCCAATTCTTGGGAGAAGAGATTGGTCTTCTGAAATGCTAAAAGAGTTAGGAATCCCTCTGATCTCTCATGGGAAGCTGTTCCAAAGGACTGCAGCGGCCCTTGAGAAGGCATGCCTCTTAGGTCCCATCAGATAGCAACATTTAAGGGAGGGAACATAGAGTACATCCACCCTAATTAACCAAAGATGGGCAGATGCCCTCAGAGAGAGGCAGTCTCACAATTACTTGGCTCCTGTGCCATAAAGAGCTTTAAATAACCTTGAATGGCATTTAGGAAGCCAATGGAGCTTATGCAGCATTGATGTTACTCAAGTGAACTACAAGTTGCCCCAAACTAGCAGACCACGGCATTTATTTTATGTTATAAGCCACCCAAAGTCATTGGATATGAGGTGGGAGGCAAATAAGTTTTATAAATAATAAATAAATAAATTTGAACCAGTTGCAGTCTTTGAATGGTCTTCAAGGGCAACCCACTGCAATAAAACACATTGCAATAAACTAGACAGAAATATGACCAAGACATGAGTGAGTGTGAGCAAGTCCTTCTTGATCTACGAAAGGGCACACTTGGTGCACAAGATAGATTAGTGCAAAGGCCACCAATCCATCTAACAGGAGCCATGAGTCCAAAAAAAGTCCATCCCAAAATGTGCACCAGATCTGTATGGCAGATGCAACCCAGTCTAGAGTCAGAGATGTCAATCGTGATGTTATCATGGAAGCCAAAAACTGCAACCACTTCCACTTACTAGGGTTGCATCACAACTTGTTTTTTCCATCCTGTTTAGAATTCTATCACATTTATTACATTTCCACTTGGGAAAAAACCCCTATATTTTGTCAAGATTCATTTTTTTAAAAAAACGAACTGCTTTAGAATATGATTGTGCTTTATACATATCCACAAGTTCATCCAATGTTGTCTCAATACTATAGCCCAGGTCGAATCCTGATTGGCAGGATCCAGGAGCAAAGACTTATCAGCCATTGCCCCCAACCTATGGAACATCCTTCCTATAATAATAACTAATAATAACTTTGAATTTATTAACCGCTCCCTCTCCCCACAGGGACCCGGGGCGGTGCACAGGAGGACTAAAAACAATATAAACAATAGATACAGAAATATATACTTTAAAACACAATTAAACAATGTTATCCCGTGCTAAAAAATTAAAACCCATTAAAATACATTTAAAATCTATAGACAGAGAGACTATCCAAGGCCGGCCAGTCGAAAGAAATGGGTCTTTAATTTCGTACGGAAGGAGCGGAGGTCCGTGGTCGTTCTAATATCGGGGGGAAGGTCGTTCCAGAGGGCCAGGCCCGCCACAGAGAGAGCCCTTCCCCTGGGCGTCGCCCGCTGACAAAGTCTGGTGGACGGCACCCGGAGAAGTCCCTCTCTGTGGGAGCGAATCGGTCGTGAGGATGTATGGGGCAGGATCCGATCCCGCAGATAGCTAGGTCCCGAGCCATGGAGCGCCTTAAAGATGATAGTTAGCACCTTGAAGCGCACCCGGAAGACGACAGGCAGCCAGTGCAGCTCGCGCAAGAGCGGTGTAACGTGGGTGAACCTGGTGGTCCCCATAATAGCTCGCGCGGCTGCATTCTGAACTAACTGAAGCCTCCGGGTGCACCTCAAGGGAAGCCCCATGTAGAGAGAGTTACAATAGTCCAGTCGGGATGTCACGAGGGCATGAGTGACTGTGCGAAGGGCGTCCCGATCCAATAGGGGGCGCAATTGGCGAACCAGGCGAACCTGGTAAAACGCCCTCCTGGCCACGGCTGTCACTTGCTCTTCCATAGACAGCCGGGTATCCAGGAGGACACCCAAATTGCGCGCCCCATCCACAGGGGCAAGATGTTCGCCCCCTATGGCCAGCGTTGGAGAAAGCTGGTTGAATCGGGCAGCCGGAAACCACAGCCACTCGGTCTTGGTCGGGTTGAGCCTGAGTCCGTTACTTCCCATCCAGATCCGCACGGCTTCCAGGCACTGGCACATCACCGCTACGGCATCATTGGGGTGGCTTGGGGTAGATATGTACAGCTGGGTGTCATCAGCGTATAGGTGGTACTCTACCCCAAAACCACGGATGATCTCACCCAGCGGCTTCATATATGCGTTAAACAGGAGAGACGAGAGGACCGACCCCTGAGGCACCCCGCATGTGAGGGGTCTCGGGGTCGACCTCTGCTCTCCTGCCCGCACAAATTGCGATCGGCCAGAGAGGTAGGAGGAGAACCACCGTAAAACGGTGCCTCCCACCCCCAACCCCCCCAGCCGATGCAATAGGATACCATGGTCGATGGTATCGAAAGCCGCCGAGAGGTCTAATAGGACCAGGATGGAGGAACATCCCCCATCTCTGGCCCTCCAGAGATCATCTACCAACGCAACCAATGCCGTCTCGGTGCTATGCCCGGGCCGAAAGCCGGACTGGCGCGGATCTAGATACTCAATTTCCTCCAGGTGACGGGGAAACTGTTGTGCCACCACACTCTCAACAACCTTCGCCAAAAAGGGAAGGTTGGAGACTGGACGATAGTTGTTTAAAAGAGCTGGGTCCAAAGAGGGCTTCTTGAGGAGGGGCCTCACCATGGCCTCTTTTAGGGAAGCAGGCAAGGAACCCTCACTCAAGGATGCGTTGACAACCTCTTGGAGCCAGCCTCGTGTCACCTCCCAGGATGCCAGTACAAGCCAGGAGGGGCACGGGTCCAATAAACATGTGGTGGCTCGCAGTCGCCCACGTAGCCTGTCCATATCTTCGGAAGTAACGGAGTCAAACTCCTCCCAAACAAGATCTCTCTCGTGGCATCCCACTGGGCCACGAATGGGGGCTAGCTCACTCTGTATCTGAGCGGTTTTCTCCTGCAGAAAAGTCACAAATTCCTCTGCTCTACCCTGTAGCGGGGCTTCCCGCTCCCTCTGTTGGAGGAGGGAGCGGGTCACCCTAAACAGGGCGGCAGGGCGGTTTTCTGCGGATGCTATGAGAGTGGCACAATGATGACGTTTGGCCACTCTCAGCGCCACAATGTAAGTCCATAAATGGGCTCTTACCTGTGTCCGGTCAGATTCAGAACGGCTAGACCTCCATCTTCCCTCTAGGCATCTCTTGCGGCGTTTCATCACCCGCAGCTCCTCAGTAAACCAAGGAGCCAGGGTGGTTCGCCGCCGCAAGAGAGGCCGCAAGGGCGCGACCCGATCCAAGGCTCCCACGGCCGCAATGTTCCATGCGGCCGTGAGGTCCTCAATCGGGGCGCGGGTCAGGGATACAGGAAATGGCCCAAGCGCTGTCTGGAACCCATCCGGGTCCATCAGGCGCCTGGGGCGGTACCAGATTGGTGACTCTGGTTCCGCCTCCCCGTGGAGGGGAGCAGCGGTCGGAAAGTCGAGCCGGAGAAGTGAGTGGTCTGACCATGACAAGGGGGTGATGACTATGTCCCCTATACCCAGATCACTCTTCCATTGGCCTGAGACAAAGATGAGATCCGGCGTATGTCCACCCTCGTGGGTGGGGCCCTGAATTACTTGGGTCAGGTCCATGGCCGTCATGGAAGCCATGAACTCCCGAGCTGCCACGGATGATTCGCCCAACGATGGCAGATTAAAGTCCCCCATGACTAAAAGTCTGGGGGTCTCAACTGCCACCGTAGCGATCACCTCCAGGAGCTCGGGCAGGGCTGCTGCTACATAGCGGGGAGCCAGGTATACAACCAGCAAGCCCAACACCTCCTGTAGATGTGTGGTGGTCCCCCACACTCCTGGCCCTTTGGAAAATTGTGAAGCTCTGGTTCTGTCAAGTGGAGTTGGATACAAAGAAGTGCATGCCATCCTGAGAATGATTAGGGCTCTGAAGGTGCTCCTGCTGCTTTTTAATTTTTAACTTATTTTTGTTTGTACTTGGCTCCCATTGTACATGGAATGTATAGTGTTTCTATATGGTTTTATGCTTTTATCTGTAAATTGTAAAGAGTTACCCTGGGAGTGAGATGGATGGCATGTAAGTTTGATAAAAAAAATATAAATATATAGGTGGTTTTCAGTGGGCTCTTACCAGTTTGCGTGAACCGATAGTGGCAGTGGCTGGAGGCTCTGCCCACCCGCCCCAATGTAATGTGTGACCTTCTGCGCATGCACACACACATTTGCGAACCGGTAGCAAAGGTAAATGAATCCCGCCATGGATATGTACATATCTATACACATACATACGCATACTGTAGTTTTGTGTGTATGCATATATGTCTGCCCATACATGTTTTACATGTTTTTATGCATCATTTGCTATAATGCATTTGGAATATTTTAATGTTTATAATGTAAATCTTGAGAACTTTCCCCAGATAATATTGCCTTGCATCTTCTTCTTGACATGAACCACTTTTTCCATTAAATCTAAACAAAAAAGCCAATTCATTTTAATGACTATTAAAAAATATTATCCATGCATTGTTTTTTTTTTAAAACAATGATACAGCTTTCATCTTCATCCTACTCAGTTCTTTTTATAGTACTCTTTTTAATATGTTAGCATTTCAGTTTTAAACATTTTGTTCCACTTTGTTACTGCAGTTGGAACATTTTCATGACAGCCTGGACATCTGATTAAGGGCAAGGTACAAATCAAATCAATCAATGAATGAATATTCCAGGGCTCCTCAGTAATAGAACTAGGTGATTTCATGCTGCCTCATAGTCTACTGAGGATATGCCTACCTGCAGCAAAGTTAATAAATCATCTTCAAATCATAATCTTGGGATCCTGCAGTAATGAGTCTACTGTAAGGATTTAAATTGAAAAAGAACAGCATGAGATGAGGGAGGGAGAGGGCTTACAAAATGGACTGGGGAGCAAGCAGAAATCAGATCACACTCTATGCATGTGTGATGTGATCCAAGTTTAATTGGGTCAAGATCAGTATAGAATAAAACAATTAAAAACTGTTTAAAAGTAAAATATTGAACCAGTTTGGATACAAAGTGGGAGATTGTGAGTTCAAGTCCTGCCTTAGCCATGAAAGCCAGATGGATGACTTTAGGCCAGTGCTTCTCAATTATTTTCTGTCATGCCCCCCCTAGGAAGAAGAAAACATTTCGCGCCCCCCGCGGGACTGTAAATAGTATCATTTGTCTATAAAATTGTTATATGTACACCTCTGCATAACACTGTATCCTTATTAACGTATAAGAGAATACAATTTACAACAAAAAATAGCTTTATTAACTGTAGCAGAAAAGATTAAAAGTGCATTAGAAATTTAAAAAAAATTAAATCCTTTGCCGAGGTCAAACGCGCCCCCCTTTACGGAGCCTCGCGCCCCCCCTGGGGGGCCCACCCCACTATTTGAGAAGCACTGCTTTAGGCTAATCACTTTGTCTCAGTTCAACCCATCTCACAGTGTTGCTGTTGTGGGGAAAATAGGAGGAGGAAAATGTGCTGGATATGTTTACCATCTTGTGTTATTTGTAAAAATAATAAAGGCAGGACATAGAGAGAGAAGGGGGGGGGAGAGAGAGATGAAAGATAAATAGATGATAGATAGATAGATAGATAGATAGATAGATAGATAGATAGATAGATAGATAGATAGATAGATAGATAGATAGATAGATAGATAGATAGATAGAATAAAAGAAGAGAATCAAATATTAAAATACAAGCTAAAGGAATTGAGAAATGCCTCTCACTTAAGCTAGAATTTTTTAGAAGCAAGTCATGCAAAACATAAATATCCAGGTGAAAACTAGGCTAAACTTCTCTTGTGGCCTATTTTCCATTAGCATCTAATTTTTGCTCTAGAGGAACATTCACTTATTTTATAATGATCACCAAATCATGTGTAATACCCTTTGTTCTTTTCTTTAAGGCGAGATAGGGAAAATTATAATTTTGTCTGAACAATTTATTTTAAAGACCATCAGGAATGAATCCCAAGGTGTTGTTGAAATAAGCTGGAAGCAAAATCCTTTCTCTGATCAGCATTTTTCAAAGATAATTTTATGTCAGCTTGATTCCCAAAGATTATCTCTGAGATTGAACATATTTGTCTGATTATTTTTCAAATCCATGTCAGAAAATTGCACAGCTCTGTTTTCTTTCTTTCTTTCTTTCTTTCTTTCTTTCTTTCTTTCTTTCTTTCTTTCTTTCTTTCTTTCTTTCTTTCTTTCTTTCTTTCTTCCTTCCTTCCTTCCTTCCTTCCTTCCTTCTTTTCTTCGTCCTAGTTTTCTCTATAAAATTAATTGACACTTCCCCAGTTGTATACTTCTATGTCTGGCTATTTCCCAAGGCAACCTCATCTGTCACATTGTAACTTTGCTGATGTTTTGTAGTGACCTGATTCAGGTCTGGAAGGAAAAAAAGAATCACTCCTGTGCAATGAAAGTATAGTCCAAGTTGCCTTTTAATGCAAGTCAAAGAACAGACGATAGGGAGTGATGCAAAATGGATTGGCAAGGAACAGCTGCTTGTATTGTACTGACCAAAGGAGGAATGCCATTAAATGTTAGGATAGGATAAGTAGTGTGTGTTTGTATCTGGTGTGTGTGTGTATGTGTGTGTGTATGTATGCAATCCTTCACCATAGCTTCAATATGAAGATCCTAGCTGAATTTAGGATAAATATTGCCCACAGTGTTACTTGATGGCACAGTGGTTAGAACACAGCATTGAAGGCTATCTCTGCCAACTGCCAGAAGCTCGATCCTGAGCAACTCAAGTCTTCCATCCTTTTGAAGCCAGTAAAATGAGAACCCAGATTGTTGGAGGCAATATGCTGACTCTGTAAACTGTTTAGAGAGGGCTGTGAAGCACTTTGAAGCAGTATGTACAGTAAGTGTCAACATTCAGAGTAATGCACCCATTGAAAGCAGAACTCCAAGGCAGGTAGAGTCTTCAAAGAACATGTTTATTAGATACATCATATCAGCACAGCCAGTGAAAAAACCTCTAACAATTCCCATGGTTTCCACCTAATTAAAAGAGTAAAACTCTCCCTCCCAGCTGTCACTGGTCACATTGTCCAATGTACATGGATGGCAGGCTCCTCTCCTCTTTCAACAGCCATCTGTTTCAATGAGCTTGGTTCCCATAGGACAGGGGTCTGCACAGTCGGCTCTTTGAAGACTGGTGGACTTCAACTCCCAGAATTCCCCAGCTATGCTGGCTGGGGAACTCTGGGAGTTGAAGTCCACCAGTCTTCAAAGAGCCAACTTTGCAGACCCCTGCCATAGGAAAACATTTTCTTTTGACTGTGACTGGCTATCTACTTTCTGCCTCCATTTCCCCTATCTGGCTTTGTGGCAACTATGAGGCAGTTCAGCCAGGTTCACTTCAGAATTGGCAATAAATACTATTGCTAGTGAAAAAGATAGGTCAGCTTTGTCAAATCCAGCCCAATTCCACAAGATAATAGTTTTGTAACTTCTGGGAATAAATAGAAAAGTGAGAAAGTCATAAACCACATCCTGAAAAGGATTAGATATATTCTATGTCAACACATAATTTATGCTTTATAAGTAAGTATTTACTACCATTCTGATTAATACTGGACTGTCTTAATGGTGCTATTAATATGCATGTGAGCAGTCTTTTCTCAAATGACCATAAGCTGTTTTTCTGTCAATGGGCAGCATCTACAGATGTTATCAAGACAGGACTGATGGCAGTCATGGCATAACCATCAAAGCCCCATTTCTTTTTATGTGTGTATGACACTTTGTTGTTGTTGTTGTTGTTGTTGTTGTTGTTGTTGTTAGTTGCAAAATCATGTCCAACCCATCGCGACCCCATGGACAATGTTCCTCCAGGCCTTCCTGTCCTCTACCATCCTCTGGAGTCCATTTAAGCTCACACCAATTGCTTCAGTGACTCCATCCAGCCACTTCATTCTCTGTCGTCCCTTTTTTCTTTTGCCCTCAATCTTTCCCAGAATTAGGCTCTTCTCCAGTGAGTCCTTCCTTCCCATTAGGTGGCCAAAATATTTGAGTTTTATCTTCAGGATCTGGTCTTCTAAAGAGTCAGGGTTGATGTCCTCTAGCACTGACCAGTTTGATTGTCTTGCAGTCCAAGGGACTCACGAGAGCCTTCCCCAGCACCATAGTTCAAAGGCCTCAATTCTTTGGCACTCAGCCTTCCTTATGGTCCAACTTTTAAAGCCATGCATTGCAACTGGGAAAACCATATGACACTTATGTGGGTTCAAATGGCTCAGGGCTTGAATTGCAATGTTACAAGTCCTACTTTAACTGCATTGGCCCTCCATGTGAAGTCACTACAGAATGCTCCATTTCTTCACTCCATTCATTATAAATTAGTATCTTTACTGAGGAATTTTGAAAAAGGGAGGGCGAGACCAAGTGAATCACAAGCCCCAAAACAACTTCCTAATTACAACGCTCCAAAGAGTCAGAGCACTGGAAATAGCAACATTCAAAATGGTAAAATTTTGTATTCATCACGTCTGGGAGGAGGGGAAATTGCAGGCTTTGTGCAGTGATATTCATTACAGTTTTACTTCTGCTGCAACTGCTTGACTTTAGTAAAAGTAACCCTTTCACTTCAGAAATGGAGAAATACTCAAGTCGGGACAAGAGAGTTTTTCACTTAGAACAAAGCAACATGTTTTGTTCCAGTTCCCTTTAAAAATGCTGGTTTTTGGTTACAATTTGGAATAGACAAATGATTGACTTTCAGTCTGGAATATTTCAAGATTGAAACATTTTGCTCATCTCTGATGGCAGCTCTTCTTTCACGCCCTCTTAGGTGGTTGATAGAGGAATTTAGCCCTGACAAAGTACAGATATGAAAGTCATTTTCCTTGTCCTACTCACTCCATTACTCTTTATTCCCTGTGTCTAGACTGATCAGAAATGTTTTGCAAAGAAATGAATAAATATTACAAAATGTCTGTGCTTTGCATTGAGGTGGGTATGTGGGTGAGAAGATTGTGCTGATAGTCATAAGGCCTGCTAGAATGGTTCTTCTTTGTATCAGTCCTTTTACTGTTAAGAAAAAGAACAAACCCCAAACCATATATTAGGGTTTGAAGTCAAATCAGATAATAACATGTTCTTAGAATTTTAACATAAGACTTGAGAATCACCGATGTGTTTACTCCTAGCCTTTGTTTTTTCCATGCTGTTAAACAGTCTCTCTGTTGACATGTTCCTATTGAGCCTTTGTTTCAAATTTCCCCTTTATCTGACAATTGCAAACAAAAGGAGAAAAAGGAAAGTGTCTTCAAGTTCCCATTGGGGTGGGGGGTGGGTGGGAAAGATCCTCCACATACATAGTCATAGGGAAAAAATATGTGAAATATTCAATAATTGGAGGAGAAGAGAATGACAGCAAAATCCTTCTTCACCTTTCTCAAAGCCCAATAACACTATCCGATAACACCTGCGTAATGAAAAAAATCAAGTGAGCGAGACTCACCCACTTGTGCATTGCAGAGATGCTCCCTGGTTCTTCTCTCAATTAGTCGCCAGCAGTTTGCAAGACAGCCTTGGATGGCAGCAGGGAAATTGCTTGCAAATTTGTAATACACAGAAGCAGTGCAATTCCTCAAGTGTATTGGGGAAACGATTATGACTTATGTTGAGTCTCATTTTCTTTGCACCGGAGTCACATATGTTTCGAATCAGACATGCCACAGGCTCATTTAGCAGGGGAGAAAAAAAAATACTTCTGGCCTCTTTTCAGTGAACTCCCTGATAAACTTTCAGAAGTGCATGAATTTCAAAAGAACAGGCAGAGTTGGTCTTGGGTGGTTTCTGGTCACAAACATTGACTTAAGGGTCATATGCTTCATGTCCACTTGCAATATCAGTACCTTAGGGATTGCTAAAATGTCACCTGGAAAGCAAAGAATAGTTTTGAAAACTGTCAGGTAAAACCTGAGTTCCCATGGAAACTCATTCCTTCTATATTGAAGAAAACTACTACAGTATTTGCGCAAGGAAGGAAGGAAGGAAGGAAGGAAGGAAGGAAGGAAGGAAGGAAGGAAGGAAGGAAGGAAAGACAACACTGTTAAATAATTTATTAAGACTGTCTTACTATTATTCTTCTCATCCTTCCTGGAACCTATCTCTTCCCACTTACGACTATAACCATGTTGCTTTTATCTTTACAATTTATATCGTTTTGTTTCCTAGTATGATTTGATTGATTATTAGAAACCTATGACTACAAATAAGTGCTGTATCTTATGATTATTAATGAATGTATTCTATTTTATTTTTCTTTATGTACACTGAGAGTATATGTTCCAAAGACAAATTCCTTGGGCTTCTAATCACATGTGGCCAAAAAGAATTCTATTCTATTCTATTCTATTCTATTCTATTCTATTCTATTCTATTCTATTCTATTCTATTCTATTCTGAAATTACAAATATCTTACTTCATTATAAGCTGTGATCATTGTCTCCTAGCCCATAGTTTGTGATCTCATGTTAGTTGAACAGATTTATTTCCACTTCCACATTAGCTTCTAACCTCCAAAAAAGCCCCAACCCCAATAATTAAATTTCATTGACTTAGTGGTCCAATTCTCCTTTGGAAAGAGAAGAGAAATTTGTAATACACAGAAACAATATAATTCCTCAAATGTACAGGGAAAATATGGTGTCAGTCCTCCTCTGGACTTCCAAACTTGAGCCTCCTAACAAATTCCATACAGGAAATACAGACCTAACATAAAAGTGATACATTTAATGAGAATTCAGTCTAAAAAGTTATAAAAAGATGTTTTGCTGATTTATTATTAGTGTTATTTTTTTTTTAAAAAAATCCGTTTCAAATAGAGCAGAAATAGAGTGGGCAGTGAGGCTTTTTTGGTCACACCATTAGAGTGGTAATGGTGCCACAATAGAAGCATCAGGAATCGGCTTCCGGTTCCGGCTCCTGCGGTGACAGGCGAGCCTAGCGCTCGCTCGCCGCTTTGTTTCTCTTTCTGCCCCCCCCCACGGGGGTGAGACTCCTCTTGTTTGAGGGTTTCCCGTAAAGCCGGCTCATCGGGGGGCGCCCCCCCCCACGGTGGTGGAGGAAGTGGCCCCCGGCGCGGCTTAGGTGAGGGAGAACATGCTGCGGGGGGTTCTCCCTTCGCCTAAGGAAGACGGCGCCATTCATAACAATGAAGAGGGTTAATCGGCTCAGTCGGAAGGCTTCCCGAGGCTTCAGCTGCGAGGGGAGAGTGAGTTTTTAAAAAACTTTTTTTTCTGCTGTCAGCCAGGCTGAAAGGACTGGGAGGGGGGAGTTTGTTTTCAAACCCCCCCCCCTCGGACTTAAGCGGCACTTGGAAATGGCTTCTTATGGAGAGAAAGCGGAAATCTCTAATCCTGACTGTTTGCAGCAAGGGAAAGTTGTCTGTGGTTGTTTGCAACAATGTCTCTAGGTCTGGCTGAAACAATTTCTTTTACCACTCTCTCCTCTGGGCTCTGAGTTTGGGCGGTGGAAGATGGCCTCTCTTTGTTCCTGACTGACTATTTTACTTATGGGAAATTTCCAGCGTCTCTTTGCAACTTGGACTCCCTCTGGATATTAAGGAAGAATTTTTTTTTTCCTTTGGATTTGTGATTTCTTCTCTGGAGTATCTTCGTTATTATACTTATTGATTTGGAAAACTGTCTCTCTCTTGGTTCCTGAATTTTACAACTTTACAACTCTGAACTGAACTTTTGGCTCCTGGTTTGCCTCAACAGCCCCACCCCAAAAACGCCATTTTAGTGGCACTGACTTTAACAATTAATCATGGCACAAGAAACAGCACTGGCAAGCTTAGAACAAAGGATGGCTTCTCTTGAAACTGTTATACAAACTTTGGTACAAAGATTAAAGCCCAGAGGGCAGAAAATATCAACTTCAAGAAGGAGCTATTGGATACACGGAAGCAGGTGCTGGAAAATACACAGAAGAATGAAGAACTGGAAGGGGGGCTGGTGGGGGCTAAGGGAGAGATTAACAATGTTACTAATGAGGTTGTGGAAATAAATGGGCATGTGTCTAGGATTGATATGGAAAGAATGACATATTTTTTGAGATTTCAGAATGTTTTTGAGCAACCTGGTGAATGCCTCCCTGATCTTATGAGCACGATTATAGCAGACTATTTACAAAAACCTAAGGATGAGATCAGGGGGGACATTGACCTAGTTTATAGAATAAATTCAGCATATGCCAGGATAAATGAAGTGCCTAGAGAGATACATGTGAAATTTGTTAGAAGGTCAACCAGAGAGGAAATCCTGAAAGTGCAGAGAGGGAGTCCGTTAATTTACCAACAAAAAACGGTTGCCATCTTGAAGCAGATCCCTAGAAAGATTAGAGATGCAAGAAGGAAATTTTCTTTCTTGTCTAAAACATTGTTTGATCATGGGATTTGGTTCAAGTGGGTGACACCTGAAGGGATGCTGGTGTTCTGGGAAGGAGGAAGAGTGAGGATTAAAACAGTTGCTGAGGCGGAAGCCTTTCTTAAAAAACATTCCTCTATCCCGGGGGAGGACTCAGGGGGGACGGAGGGGGCCACGGCCCCGCCCACTGGGGGCCTGGGAGGAGAAAAAGAAGATACAATTGCCAAGAGACTTAGATCAAAAAAAAAATAACTTTGCCTTGATTTTTTCTGATTAATTTTGCATAATATTTGTATTTGGATTTTTTGTAAATGTCTGACAGTATAGAACTGAGAACTTAGGTATATGTACTTGCTTTCACTTTGTAGTGTTAAGATAATAATTTTTTCTTTTATTGTTATTGATGTATTTTGAGGCCCCGGAAGGGCCGACGACTTTGACGTGAATACTCTCAAAATTTCTTTGTATCCCTTACCCTACCCTATAGAAAAAATTGTAAAACCAATAAAACTTTTTCAATATAAAAAAAAAAAGAAGCATCAGGAATCCTTGGTGCTCTTGGTGGGTTTTTTGCAGACATTTTATTACCCAAACTAGGTAAAATATCAGTGCTAGTAAGGAGTAAGGTTTGCTCCCTATTTATGTTCTAGTGGCTTGTCTTGTCAGTGCTGATGGTAGTAGTCTTAGAAATTTTCCTGACAGTTAGGACAATTAATCAGTGGAACAGCTTGTCTCCAGAAGTTGTGAATGCCCCAATACTGCAAGTCTTCAAGAAGATGTTGGATAGCCATTTGTCTGAAATGGTATAGGGTTTCCTGCCTAGGCAGGGAGTTGGGCTAGATGACCTCCAAGGTCCCTTCCAACTCTGCTATTGTATTGTATTAAGTTCTTTAATTGGGCTGCTTACTGTTGGTTTGGTTGGCAGTATCTTGACAAGGCAAGTCACTAGAATATAAACTGAGAGCAAACCCCACTCCTTATCATGTTATCTGGTTTGGATCATGAAAGGGAAAGAAGGAAGGAAGGAAGGAAGGAAGGAAGGAAGGCTATTGAAATTACAAATATTGTTATTATGAGCTGTGATCATTATTCCATAAGCAATAGTTTTCGACAAGAAAACAACCAAGTTCAAAGACCCCTCATTTCAACCCAGAGCTACAAATGTTCTCCTTTATGGGAGAGAAGCATCTTTCTAATGACATCTATTTTCCTCAATCTAGAAAAGTGTGTCCTTTGTTTGGAATTAGCAACTCCTTTATTTTTATGACCTGTAAGTGTTGTTGCATACTTTGAATACTCATTGTGGGGGGGAAAAATAACAAAAAAAAAAAAATAGTAACATGATAATGTGGTCTCTTCAAAGCTTTAAGATGTTCAACATAGGAAGAATGATGACTTGGTTTGCTAACCAGGCAGTTTCATCACAAGTACTCCAATATATTAATAATATTATCATATGACATAACTGGTTTTTTTTTCAAGTGAAATGGAGATGAGGGTGTTTCCCCCACCCTACCATTGCTTCAGGACAGCAATAACTTGAAAGAGGGACTTTCAATTTCCTTTGTGGAGTCCTCTTGGATACCTGCAGGGAAAGCACAATTGGTTCACTATTCTTGTACTCTAAGGCCATCAAAACAATCAGCAGGCCTGCTTCAAGACTCTGTGAATTGACTAGGAATGGCCGCTGCCCAGAAAAGATCTAAGAAGAATGTTCTCCTTCACAATAAGGATTATTAATTCTTTTCCTAATAGCCTTCTAATTTCTTAGTACTCTGAACTATTCATAAATAGTTGTTCATCAACAATGATGAAAAAGTATGCCTTACATAACAATTAAGCAAATGAAACAGGGAAATGTTCACATTTATATATTCTACATTCCATTGTTTCGCCTTTGTTATTCATTCTGGACGACAGCAAAAGTCTGTAGTCTTTATTTTTCTCCTCCCTTTATGCTGTTAATCCAAGAGCTGAGTACTGTTAAGTGTTTTTCTTGTTGTTGTTTTTTTAAAAATTAGTAATAATGTATGTAATTACATTGCATATCTAGGTATCTTTTATAATAATGTGTAAAGTACACTGGCGTTTGTGACTTGGGGAACCTAAGCATATTTTTATCACCGCTCCGAGTCCCTATGGGGAGAGGGAGTGGTCAACAAATTAAAATTAAAATTATTATTATTATTATTATTATTATTATTATTATTATTATTATTATTATTATTATTATATCTTTGCAAGCTAGTTGAGTTATAGTGAATATTCAGCTTCTGTAGCAGAATACATACTGTATACATTGCAATATCTTTAGTCTTGGTTCAGATTAAATCAAAAGTGGAACCAAACCAACTAAACCAAAGTAATGAAGCATACTGCTTGAATAGTAACCATATAAAGCTTGGAGGGAGGAATGCCCCAATAGTGTATATTATTATTGCTATTTACACTGTGTTTTTCATGCTCAATTTTGATTTGCAATTGTTTCCCTAGTCCTCATATAAAATTTATCTGAAATTCTTGGTACCGTTTCAATCGTGGGAGGGTTATTTGAAATTCAGAGATGGGAAGTGAAGTTTACTAGAGTTGTTTATTAAAAATCAAGGGTTTCTAGAGGATAGAAAAGCAAAATGAAAAGCAATTTCCTTTTTAAAATTAAGAACCTATATCCTTCATTATTTTTTCCTGTCACGTTATATGAGAAAATATTTCAACATTGTATTTTCCCCTGAATCTCTTTTTCTTTTTGTATTACATATAAGTGTGACTTTATTTTCTACCTGAAAGATGAAATAATCTATCTGGTTTAAGTAACATTATTTTAAATTCACTTGAAGGACTTTTAACACTTTATAGACCTGCATATCAGAGTTGGTTTAGCCTAGGGAAAAAAGGATGCTGAATAGGAAGAATTTGATAATATTTGACAAATACTTCAGAGAGGGTTATCATGCAGTTGATGGGGAAGCATTAATTGGTGATGTTAAAAAACAGTCACAAATTAGCAATTTAGACATTCCATTGGGAAAATGAGAGGTTTTGTTTTATAGTTTAAACTTTGTTATATAGTTTTGAAATATTAGATTGCCTGACAGATCCTGAATCTTTATTAAACATGACGTATATTGTTTGAAATCATTAACTATCCATAATTCTTCGGGGATCAAGAACACCATTCAGATCCCATGATGAAGTAGGAAGCTATTTGCCTCCTTTTTTGCTCAACTCTTTAAAATTAACAAGAGAGAGGGGGGGGAAGGGGAGAGAGAGGGGGGGAGGGAGAGAAAACCCTTTGTGTATGTTGTCTAAAACAGGGGTCCTCAACCTTTGCAACTTTAAGTCTGAAGGACTTCAGCTCCCAGAAATCTCCAGCCAGCAAAGCTGGCTGGAGAATTCTGGGAGCTGAAGTCTTTCAGACTTAAAGTTGCAAAGGTTAGGGACCCCTGCTCTAAAACATGCAATGTCTTTTAAACCATCTAAGATTTTTGTTAACTGGATTTCACTTGTGACAGGAGGAAATGTTCAGTGTGACCTCAGTTTCTTATTTTTCCAATATTAATTTTATTGTAGCCTAATTGTTTCTTAAAAATGCATGTAAAATCTGGACTTCATACATCTATTCATTGATAACGTTTGCAAGCCATTTGCCCATTTATGTTTTCTCCAAAGAGTGTGTGTGTGTGTGTGTGTGTGTGTGTGTTTGTAAATAAAGAAAAATTGTTAAAATAAACATCTAAATCCTCGAATCCCAATTTGTCCTGGTTTAAAAGGGTAAAACTACAAGTTAATGAAGTTCATCCACATTTACTCTTTTCCTCATCATCCAACCCAATTTAAACTCCATTTCAAATGACATGGTAGCCTTGCTTCAATCATTATTGCCATTTGTCTATGATGGATCAAAAATAGAGCTGCAGTTTGAGAAAAAACTATCCATTCTATGGACTGATTTGTTTTTGTTTTGCTTTCAAATGAAATAAGATAAAAGTATTTTCTGTCTACTGAGCAAGAAAACTGACTTAAAAGCATTATTGGAACTATCTGTGGAAGAAGTAATGGGGAAAGTACCACATTGAAATGCACTGTAAGGTGACCTATTGCTAAAAACAAAGGTGCCCTTGGACATTTCTCCCCGTCGCTACATTAGATCTGTCAGCTTAAATATTTCATAATTCAGGGATGTGTAGTACAGTGTCAAATAGGAGTCAAGAACACACAAGTGCATCACATCGCTCATCACAGGATCATCTTTTTGCTTTGGGAGACAAGACTTTTGGAGATATAAACAAATGATTCTAATGTGGCACCTGCTAAACAACATGCATCCCAAGGACCTTAACTAGCTTACATGACTCTAGTTGCTTTCTGTGTAACTATGAGTGATCATTGTCATGTCCAATCTGTACTGTTACATTATTTAAGCTACTTTGAGTAGGATTTTGAAAGAGGTCCTTCTTTTTCCATCAACCAGAGGGCCTGTGAAGAGGGCTTGCAATGAATTAGGACAGTGGTGGGCAAACTCATTAGTCAATAGAGCCAAATATCAACAGTACCACGATTGAAATTTCTTTTGAGAGCCAAAAGGTGTGGCCTGTTTCGTGGGAGTGGCTCAGCGGTCATGTGACCGGTGGGCGTGGCCAACTTGGAAAATGTGGTGAAACTCACTTAACGATGGTCCTGCTTAGCAACCAAAATTTTGGGCTCAATTATGGTCATAAGTTCTTTCTTTCTTTCTTTCTTTCTTTCTTTCTTTCTTTCTTTCTTTCTTTCTTTCTTTCTTTCTTTCTTTCTTTCTTTCTTTCTTTCTTTCTTTCTTTCTTTCTTATCTCTCTCTCCCACTTATTTTTTCTTTCTATTTTTCTTTCTCTTTCTCTCTTTTTTCTTTTTGTCTCTCTTTCTCTCTGTCTGTCTCTCTTTGTATCTGTCTCCTTCTCTTCCCTCCAACCATCTGTCACTCTGTATGTCTCTCTCTCTCCCTCCCTCTCTCTCTGTGTCTCTCTCTGTGTCTCTCTCTGTTTGTCTCTCCCCCCCTCCCCCTCTGTGTCTCTGTGTCTCTCTGTGTCTGTTTCTCTGTGTATGTCATTCTCTCCCTCCCTCTCTCCCTCTCTCTCCCCCCGGGAAGCAGCGGAAAGCCCGGCATGTCAGCTGAGGAGGCTACGGCTGCCTCCTCCCACAGCGAGCAAGTGGGCAAGCAGGCAGGTGGGGGGAGCACCTGAGGCTGCGGTTACCTAAGCACCACCGAGGCCGTCTGGGTGCTGCATGCCCACCTCCCTCCCAGCCCCGTGTGGCGGGCAGCCCTGGAAAGTGCGTCTCGGTGGCCTCTGCAAGCGGCTGTTGCTGCTGCTGCTGCCCCCAAGCCCTGCAACATGCAGCTCCTGCCATCCGAGATCGCCCAGCAGGCTCATCGGGCAGGACAGCCGGGCACGTCTCCACCAGCTCCCTCCGACGTCCAACGAGGCGCACTTTCCAGGGCTGCCCACCACACGGGCTGAGAGGGATATGGGCGTGAGGAGCCCGGAGTCTGCCCGTGGCTGGGTGGAGGAAGAGCCGCACTCGAGGGGCCAAAGAGCCGCTTTTGGCTCGCGAGCCGCTGTTTGCCAACCACTGAATTAGGATGATAGATTATACAAATCCTTAAAGGGTGGGTTGCTTTGATGTGATGAAGGTTTGAGAGCAGCATTCTTCAAAATTCTTTTGTGAAGCAACGCAGACTTCCGTATAGGGACTTGAACAGAAACTTCCCAGAGGTTCCTCTCATTTAGACCTAGGTGAGGGGCAATGCTTTCTTCTCCACACAGAGGGGCTTTTAGGTGATGCAAAGTGTTTTGGTAGGGCAAAATCCATTGTCTTCTTCATTGGACTTGATAATCATGTCACATCCACGGCACACAGCTCTTTCTTGGGCCAAATCTAACTTGTGTTGCACTGAGAGGATGAGCTTTTTTTTATTGACGCATAAGCAATGTGTGAGTTAATGAAGAATCTGGTGATATACATATTCTTAAAGATTTCTCTCTTTTGCTAAACTTTGACAAAGCAATATTTGTGGCATTTCCATTTGGGTCAGGAAATGACAAGGATGAACAGAGTTATGTGAAGACCTCCAGAGTGGTAAATAAGGGAGGAAGGAAAATTACCAAAAATGTACAATATTCTAAAAATACTTGCTCATTTTACTTTACATTCTTGAAGAAAACATTGGAAGGGTTTGATGTCTTTGAAATTGCTTTGCCTTGTGTGAGCTCAGGTTCAATTGTCCTCCTCAGAGAAGAGATACTTTCCCATTATTTTGCTATTGAAATTACTATAATTTGAATAAGGTTATCTCAAGATATTGTGCTGCCTGAGCCAATGTTAAAAATAAGGCATCATATTTTATTTTCTGTGCTTCCAGCAATATTCACAACTGAGAAGGCAGACTAGCCAATATCCACAGTATCTAGGGGGTATCATTGCTTCTTTAGATGGCTATTTCTATACACAGTTGACAGATCAAACTGACAGATTTGACTCTGACCCTCCTGAGGACTGGGTAGGGTTAAGTGTCTTCCCTAAAGCCTGAAGGAAAAGTCCATATCCTAAAGAGATGAATTTAGATATGCTTTTCTTGAAAAACTGTGATCTTCTTGACTGACCTCAGCGCTCCCAGGAAAACTACCATTTTGCTCTTCTTTATTACAGGAATAGCTATATCTTGTTCACTTTCAATTTTTATTCCATATCTTTTTTTAAATGCATACAGTTTTCTTCCTAATGTTCTCTGGTAGCAAGAGAAACAAAATGCACAGGTACAGTATAGAATCATGATCATGTGAAATGTTAATACCACTTTATAATGCCTTGGTAAGACCACATTTGGAATACTGCATTCAGTTTTGGTCACCATAATGTAAAAAAGATGTGGAGACTCTAGAAAGAGTGCAGAGAAGAGCAACGAAGATGATTAGGGGACTGGAGGCTAAAACATATGATGTACGGTTGCAGGAACTGGGTATGTCTAGTTTAATGAAAAGAAGGACTAGGGGAGAGATCATAGCAGTGTTCCAATATCTCAGAGGCTGCCACAAAGAAGAGGGAGTCAACCTATTCTCCAAAGCACCTGAGGGTAGGACAAGAAGCAATGGATGGAAACTAACCAAGGAGAGAAGCAACTTAGAACTGAGGAGACATTTCCTGACAGTTAGAACAATTAATCAGTGGAACAGCTTGCCTCCAGAGGTTGTGAATGCCCCAACAATGGAAGTTTTTAAGAATATGTTGGATAGCCATTGGTCTGAAATGGTATAGGGTTTCCTTCCTAGGCAGGGGGTTGGATTAGAAGACTTTCAAGGTCCCTTCCAACTCTGCTATTATATTGTATTATATGTACAGTGGTACCTCGGATCACGAACTTAATTCGTGAAATGACTCTGGTCGCGATCCGATTTGGTTGTGATGCGAGGCACAATTTCCCATAGGGTTCAATGTAAATCCGATTAATCTGTTCCGACCTTGTTTTTTGGTTGTGATGCGAGGCACAGTTTCCCATAGGGTTCAATGTAAATCCGATTAATCTGTTCCGACCTTGTTTTTTGGTTGTGATGCGAGGCACAGTTTCCCATAGGGTTCAATGTAAAGCCGGTTAATCCGTTCTGACCTTGTTTTTAAAATGACCGCGGCTCCGGTTCGTGAAGCGAAACGGAGGTCGTGAATCTGGGCATTTTTACGAACTTTTCCGTTCGTGATGCGAGGGCGGAGTTCGTGATGCGAGGCAGAGTTCGTGAAGTGAGGCGGAGTTCGTGCAGCGGAGCATTTTTTACGAACTTTTCCGTTCGTGCAGCGAAACGGTGTTCGTGAACCGGGGCACATTTTTTGGGAAATTTTTGGTCGTGAAGCGAATTGGACGTGATGAGAGGCGTTCGTGGTCCGAGGTACCACTGTATATTATGTTTTTAAAAGTTTGAGGACAAGAAAATGGATATTTAAGATCTTTCATGTTCCTTACTTTGAGGGGAAAATGTAGAGTGTTATGTGAGTTATCTAGTTTATGAGGAATTACAAATCAAAATATAAACAGGATTGAACAGCACAATGTGATGAAATCTATATGAACCCTAAAGCAGATTAAAGGCATATGTCAACTTACAATTTCTAACGTGTTAAGAAAAACTGAAACAAGTTTTTTTTGTCTTGATAGAAATCTTTGTAGCTTCCTTGAGTTCAGCAGGGTTATATCAAGCAACATATTCTAAAAAAACCTCCTTTTACGTATATTCATGACAGTGTTCAAAGAAGTCAAATCTGGAATTAAAATAGCTATTTGGAAGGAGGGAAAAAGCCTATCAACCTTCAATCTAGGATTTCATATGAAAAACATTCAAGAAAACAAATCAATCACAAAAGCAGACTTATTCCTAAGGGTAAGAAAAGCAAATTTCTACTAGAACAGCATTCCCTTGCACATACCAAATGCCAGTTTCCTGAAGGCTTTCAATTGATTTGATATTTCAGAAGTTAATTTAACCCATATTTCAAAGTTTTCTGCTTCTTTATTAAGTAGCCCTTCTTCCTGAAACTGGTACTAGGAACCAAGAAGATAATGTCAAGATGTCCTGTGCGAAAACAAAAACGTTAAAGCACCAGAAATGCTTCAACCAATCCTTTTTATATGTACTCAGAAACAGCTAATTCCGTTCAAGGGGTTTTATTTTGCTTCATAGAATTTGAATGCAATAAGTGTTGAGGATGTGCCTCATCATTTTCACTGCGCCAAGAGCCGTGATCAATCAATCAATCAATCAAATGTTTATTTGTATACTGCTCCCTCTCCCCGAAGGAACTCGGGGCGGTGCATGATGCAAAGATGCTGAAACATATGCTAGGCTCATTTGAACTTGCATTACAACATCATATGCAATCAGTGGTGGGATTCAAAAAAATTTACTACTGGTTCTGTGGGCGTGGTGTGGCTTGGTGGGCATGGCTTGGTGGGCATAACAGTGGAAGGATACTGTAAAATCTCCCTCCCTCCCCACTCCAGAGGAAGGTTACTGCAAAATCCCCATTCCCTCCTGATCAGCTGGGTCTCAAGAGGCAGAGAGTAGATGGGGGCAAGGCCAATCAGAGGTGGTATTTACCAGTTCTCCGAACTATTCAAAATTTCTGCTACCAGTTCTCCAGAACTGTCGAGAACCTACCTGAATGTCACCTCTGCATGCAATATAAAATGGGGAAGTTTGAGTCATGCTATAATAGGATCTCATCAGTAATATTATCTTCTTTCCAACATATCCAAAGATTATTTCCAGAAAATATAGGGGTGGGAGGAAATCTCTGACTGATAATTTCAGTTATAGGAGACGCTTTGGTTCAACAGGGAAAAAAAGTTATGAAAGAGATGGTAATTCAGTGGTTTATAAGAAAATAAATATTGCTAAAGAAAACCTGTGTCTGAGCTTGTAACATTTGGAATGAAAAGATATTTAGATAATAGCTGTGAAGATATCTCAGTAGTAAATACTTTTGAAATATTTTCATTCATACTTTAGGGCAGTTTTGTACAAAAACCTGCTTTGACTTATTACTGATATATTTCTTTATTTAACAAATTTAAATAGCCACCAAATTCAAACATAGGCAACTCTGGGCAGTTTACAACACTTAAAAAATCCACCTCATAATAAAAACCCATTTTAAAAAATCCCACTCCACTCCCATGGCAGCAACAATTCAATCAAATCTGATCAGTTCAATCTCCATTTGTGATCTCCAGACTTGGTGATGGAATAATGTTTTTAGGATATTTTAGAAAAGCTGCCAAGTAGGGGGCCAAACAAACTTTAGAGGGAATGAAGTTCCATAGAGAATGGATCACTACCAAGAGGCATTTTTTGTGATCCCATCAGTCCATAACAGCTAAATCCTGTTTCAGAAATCTTGGTGAGATCATTTGCTATCACTGCTGGGGCTCAAATCCTGAAAAAGTGAAATATCAACCTGTACAGCATCATTGACCATGAGTTAAATACCAGAAAAAGGAGAAAAGTGGTAGATTGTCTGGAAGAGTAGGATTAGTAATCTATTCCATTCGTATTGTATTAAATTTAGGGTAGGAGATCTGCATAAACCACTATCTTGTCTGGAAAAAAATGTCATTCCATTGCAATGAAAAGCAAAACCTTATTTCTAATTTCCCCACATTAGATTATAATATGACAAAATTCCAATTGTTCCTGCTCTTGTTTTTGATAAAAATCAAACAAAGTTGGACTATCCTATCAGAAGAGCAGATTTCTAGAGTTTTGGATTGGGGAACCTCGCATAGGATAGTCTTCACACACATGAATACAGATGCATACAGTGAAAGAGAGAGAGAGAGAGGGGGGGAGAGGGAGGGAGAGGGGGAGGGAGGGGGAGGGAGTGTACTTAATGTAACTGAAGAACAGGGAGGGAACATGACTTTAAATGAGGGCAGGAAGTTAGAAATCAATGTTTTATATTACCAAAGCATCTGTTACGTTCCATATATCAAAGTTAACTCTTCAGGCTGGTTTGGGATTTCAAAAACATACCAGTGTGAGTTATTATGATTAAGATTATAATAATCAGCATCCTTATAAATGTTGTAATCTTATCTACATCTTCCTCCCCTTCAGGGAAGAAGTAGCTGACATACCCATAACAAATTCAGTGAGATTTTAAAGCCTGTCTATTAGGTAGGGCTATCTCACACCTGCTGCTCCCTTTTGTCACTTTGTTTGTTGTCAATGGGGAAAAATGTTTTTCAAAGAGTGTTTTCAGAGGGAATTATTATGACACATTTCATTACCTTCTGTGAATTGGATGGTTCTGTCTTTGTTGAATATCCTTGTCCTCAGTACAGACTTTATTGGGAAAAAATAAAGCTCAACAACTGAGCTAAGCCTATGACACAGAGCATGCTAGCTTAGCTCAATTGATAGCAAAAGCACAGCCATAATACTGAGTGGACATACAAGTGTTCACCGTCAATTCAAAGCCCACAAATCTCTTAAACAGTTTCAAGATGAAGTCGATCTGTTTTATAAGTAATGAATAATTGTGCTACCATAAATCATGTACCTGTAATTTTAGCATAACCGTTGGACTGTTTTCTGACACTGCATCACTGTTGCTATTTTATTCATTTATTTATTTTAATGTAAATGGGAATATGTCGCAAGACATTTGGAAGAATCACAGCATATACTAGAATATGGAAAACAACAATAAGTTCCTGATTTTCTCCTGCAAGGCTAGCTAAACTGGCTTACAATTAGATTACAATACAAAAATCATACATTTGAAGTATTTGCTTCCTGCAATTTATATACTTTCCAAATTGAAATGTTACAAGTTGTTTGTTTATATTGTGATTCTAAGCACCTTTGCTACTTTACACTGTAAAAAATTCATTAAAAAAGACAGCTGATTAAACAACAAGCTAACAAGCCTACAGCTCCATGAATCATTCTCAGTAAGTATTTTTGTATCCCAAGAAATAAAGTTTCTTTAAAAATGTAATCTTTGTGAATTGCAATGTCAGCTGCTAATAGGACCAATACTTTGGGGATTAATGCAGAAGTCAAAACTGAGTAATGCATGAGTGATTGTGCTACTCAAAAGTTAGCACAATCTTAGTTCAAAAAATAGTTCTTTGTCCAAGAAATATATCAAACTACATTTTGTAGTAGTTTGTGAAAACAAAACAAAAAGAATAAGGCCAGTCCTTGGCAGCATCCAAGAAGCTATAAGGTATATTTGATCTTTACCTGAAAAGAGAAGAAGGGAGGGAAGGAGGGAGGGGCAAGTGTTGACCTTAAATGGGAAATTTAATTTCAGATTTCTGCTCCCTTGTCAAATTACTCACATCCATGGGAAAGGAAAGGAAAAGAATTAAGGACATATTGTAAATAAGTCAGTGAAGGTGTCACAACTGGAGGACCAAGAGCAAAATTTAGAACATTATTTGATTCATTCTCTATTATTTTTCTCCATGATAAAAAATGTTTTTTTTAAATGACAGAAAGGATATCAAGTTCAGTTCCTCCCTAAAAACTAAGGGCCAGTGTGGGACTAGCAGAGAGCTGGGAAAATTGGAAGCTCTAATGTTTAATTTATGATCAGTGTGGCAATTGCAATATTAAAAGAAAAATCTGTATTAAGGGAATAATTACATTTTAAAATATAAATACTCAAATGTATATTTAAAATGAATGAAAAAGTGGGAATAAGGCAAAGAAACACAAGTGGTATTGAGCAGAAATAACAATGGGGCAACTCAGAGCTGAGAGCAACTGTGATTGTAAACTATAAAAATAATACACCGGTAGTTGAGATTGCACAGTACAGGGAATAAGAAAATATTTATTGAATTGATTATGATGAAAAAAGATGTGTCCTGAGACTTACTGATTGCCCGTTGTATGTGATTGAGTGACTGCTTTTTGTAGACTAAGCAGAGGCTGCTGCGAAAACTATAGGTGGAATATAGACCATTTTCAAGTGAACAAATTGCAAGAACAAAGAGGGAGCAGTATCAGAACTGGATTTGATCAAGGAATTTGATGGAGATTTTCCCTAAATATAATCCTCCTCTCAAAGCATGCATTCAGATAGCCCAAGATTCCAAGAAGCAGAGAAGAAGGGAAAAAATGTTTTTCTATTGGTACTGCCTTAAGAAACAAAGTGGAAATAAATGGACGACTCTGTAATCATGTCCTACTGTGCTTGTAGCCTTTTGGTATTCCTGTCTGTGGACAACCTAACATATATTTGTTTGCAACTAAAGGAAATACAGCAGAGCTTAAAGGAAAAAGTCAGGGGACTGGAACACCAAAATGGTCACGAAGGCATTCCAAAAAGGAATGAAGACAGCAAAGCAAACAACACAGACACTAAAACAGAATTGACAAATAGAAGAACTCTTCATAAACAAAATAATAATAATAATAAAAAAGGAGGCAAAAGTGACAATATAAAACCAAAGCCAAAACAGAAGATATTTCACACTGCTGAAATAGAGACAACTTTCTTTTAACTAATTATAAATTTAATTGTGAGTCTAGGGTTACATTACTTGCCTTTTTCTATAATCTTTCCTGTCTATTCAGCCAAACAATAAATCATAGGTTTTCAGCAAAAAAAAACCCATAAGGAGTTTCCAGGCAGCAATAAATATTGTCATTGTTTTTTCTCTAATCAAAGAAGTCAATTTCAGGAAGTTATGTTATCGTCACTGACCATTTCTCCATTGTGGGTGTAGTGCTGAATGTTTTTTCCATCTTTGCATATACAATAATATTGATTCAGTTATTATATACAAAATCAAATGACTTTTTTTTCTGTTTATCAATCCCCAAGACAAACCTCTACTCTCAGAGTATATTAATTTTTGTAAACTTCTGAATCAGTGTGTGCATTGGAATCCAGAATTCTGTAGCTTTTTTACGTATCCATCTTTTCTTGTTCACATTTCCAACATAAATTTGAAGTGCCTTTATATATTCTGTCACTTATTTTTCTATATCAAATTTCAAAAAGGTTTCTACATTATAACAATTCCATGTTCATCATTTGCATACAATTCTATTTCAAAATCAGTCTTGCTATGATCAAACCCATAATAACAGTAAATAAGAAAAAATATCAACAACTATATCTCTCCATCACCAGTTCTTCTCTTGATTTTATTTTCTACTACCTATGCCAAAATTCCAGTATCTCATAATAATATACTCATTTGTGTTTACCTACTATTGTCTTTAATAATGCTTCTTGTGCTGAGAACTACAAAGGTGTCCTTGGGCACAACCTAGATTTGTATTAATTAGAAACAACTTGAAGTCAATTGCAAAGCAGGGGAGAGAAACGAGAGACTTTTTGTTGAAAATGAACAAAAATGAATTCATGATCTCACGACTTACTAAATGTTTGTGTCTGGGAAGAAAGGAACCCTGATATGCAGTTTGGGAGGATAGAAACAGTAATAATCATGTTTGTCATTTGTACGAAGAAGAGTGGAATAATTTCTATAGATTTGATTTTCTTTCCCCTTTTTAAAATTTATGTATTTGATTTCTTTAGCTGACCATCTCAACAAATGACTTCGGGCAGCATATATCATATAATGTAAAAGCAAATTTAAAACAATAAAAACAATAAAAATAAATATACTGTACATGACACCAAATAGAATTGTCAATGCAGCCTAGAAACAGGTCTCTTAAGACATTTGGGTGGCCCTTATTGGGCACACAACACATCACCATAAATGAAGAGAGAATATTCCAGAAGACAGAGGCTATGCCAGAGAAATTTCCTTGGCTGACAGGACCCCAAACACCCATTTTTTCCCTTGGTTTCTCACTTTTTATTTTATCTTTTCATATCTTTTTCTTTCTTCTAACTTTTGCTTTATGCTTCTGTATAAAATTCTTTTTTAGTAAAAACATATATTTAAGAATAATTACAAGAAAAAAAACAAGGCATGTATGTTGCTTCTGTATGGCAACATTATGTTCTGTATAAAAACACAAAAAGGAAAGTCATAGTAGTTGGGAGCTAACTACTGTAAGATATATGATTATGCTTACTGGAGGCATAAGCTTTTGAAATGAGCTGTTTTCTAGAGCAGTGTTTCTCAACCTTGGCAACTTTAAGTCCTGTGGACTTCAACTCCCAGAATTCCCCAGCCAGCTGTGCTGGCTGGGGGATTCTGGGAGTTGAAGTCCACAGGACTTAAAGTTGCCAAGGTTGAGAAACACTGCTCTAGACGCATAGATCACTTTTTTAAAAGTAGTTTATTAATTCTTATGGAGGCTTATTAATTCTAGTGACAATGATATTTTTCCTGATATGCCATGTGGGAAGAAATACCACCAAGCACAATTATGACATCACAAAAGCTAAGGTTATGAAAATATATGAAGATTCAGATGATGCTGTCAATCTCACTCTGTCCATGGAAAAAGATGGAGGGGAGGGAGAACACTTTAGGGTAAGTGTGGGAAATGCATTAAATCAGGGATGTCAAATTGGTGGACTGTGGGCTGAATGTGTCATGTGCAGGCCACACCCACTCCAGCTCCACGAAGGGAAAAAATGCTGTGGTAAGTCATGTGACACCCATGCATTAGATCAGGGGTCCCCAACCCCCGGTCCTTGGACCGGTGCCGGTCCGTGGCTTGGCAGGAACCGGGCTGCAGGACCGGAGAGGAGGAGGAGGGAGGAGGGGGCAGCCCCCTGGGCAGAGCGCGCAGGAGAGCGCAGGCGCAGCTGTTCGTGCCGTTGGAATGCGACTCTTCCTCCACCCTCGTCGACGGTGGGACTCCTGGGCGCAGCCGCAGCAACCCTCCCTACCAGCCGCCGATTTCCTTCCTCCTTCCCCCCGCGGAGCCTCCAAAGCCGGCATGCCGGCCACTCGTCGTCTTCCAGGGGTTGCTGTTCCTCCCCCCCCCCCCACACGGAGGCTTCTCAGCTCCTGGAAGGAGCCTGAGCGAGCGAACAAGTGACCAAGCACGGTGGCCGGGCGGGCGGCGCAGGCTAAGGCGAGTGAGCGTGGCGGGCCGGGCTGAGGAGGCTCCACGGGGGGAAGGAGGAAGGGAATCGGTGGCCGTTAGGGAGGGCTGCTGCGGGGACGACGACAGACAGACAGAGAGAGGCACAGACACAGAGAGAGACAGGGAGGGAGGGGAGAATCAGAGAGTGACAGACACACACAGAGAGACAGAGAGAGGGAGGGAGGGAAAGAGAGAGACACAGAATGAGTGATTAAGTGCGTGAATGTGAGACAGACACACACACACACACACACACAATGTGACAGATGGGCGGACGAAGGAGAGAGAGACAGAGATAGAGAGAAAGAAAAAGTGAAAGAAAGAAAAAAGTGGGAGAGAGTGAGAGAAAGAAAGAGAGAGAAAGAGAAAGAAAAAGAGAGAGAAAGAGAAAGAGAAAGAAAGAGAGAGAAAGAAAGAAAGAGAAAGAAGGAAAGAAAGAGAGAGAGAAAGAGAAATAAAGAGAGAGAGAGAAAGAGAGAAAGAGGGAAAGAAAGAGAAAGAAAGAAAAAAAGAGGGAGAAAGAAAAAAGAGAAAGAAAGAAAGAAAGAAAAAGAGAGAGAGAAAGAGGGAAAGAAAGAGAAAGAGACAGAGAAAGAAAGAGAAAGAAAGAAAGAAAAAGAAAGAAAGAAAGAAAGAAAGAAAGAAAGAAAGAAAGAAAGAAAGAAAGAAACTTATGACCACAATTGAGCCCAAAAGTTTGGTTGCTAACCAAGACCATTGTTAAGTGAGTTTCACATTTTCCAAGTTGGCCACGCCCACCCAGTCACATGACTGCTGAGCCACTCAGCCGGTCCGCAAAACTTTCTTGAAAATGAAACCGGTCCCTAGTGCAAAAAAGGTTGGGGACCCCTGCATTAGATGATCTTTAAACTTAACACTGACAAATACTGAATTTAATACTGATTTAATTGGTCAACAGGAGACTTAATAGGATTATGGTTGAAATATTGTATTTGAAGGGTATCACTTTTAAATATTTGTATTTAAAAGTGGTACAAAAAGAGTTGTGTTAGATGGTAAATGTAGCTATACACACTAAAATACAAGTGATATGGTCCTTTCAATACTGTAGATAGCAACTGGGTTTAAAAAAAACTCTAAATAGCAATATTGCTTGCCTTAAACATTTAAAAACTTTTAAAACAAAATGGTAATACAATTGATAGAAATTCATCATGCAGAATACATTTGTATTTCTGTCTTCTCTCTACTGGTTTGGCTGGCTGGCTTTTACTAACTGCAAAGAATACTCTTTGTTACTTAAGATATGTAAAATGTTGTCTCGTCAATATATTCCATCCTGAAACAGCCTTTCATTTTATCAGGTTTTATCCTTTCTATAAAAGCAATTTCCTTGATGAAGTGGACGGATTTTGAAATTGGGTTGTTTGGAATTTGGACCATTTCTGGTAAATATGTAAAAGTGTTCTGAAAGTAAAATATGCCCAGTGGGAAGAGCCTTTCTAAAGTTGGAATAGATAATTGGGGAGGGGGGAGTTGATAGAATCATGGGAAGTAACAGACTCAGACTCAACCCGTCCAAGACCGAGTGGCTGTGGTTTCCGGCATCCCGGTACAACCAGTTGACTCCATCACTGGCCATAGGGGACGAACACCTTACCCCTGTGGATGGGGCACACAACTTGGGCGTCCTCCTGGATACCCGGCTGTCCATGGAAGATCAAGTGACAGCCGTGGCCAGGAGGGCATTTTACCAGGTTCGCCTGGTACACCAGTTGCGTCCCCTATTGGATCAGGATGCCCTTTGCACAGTCACTCATGCCCTCGTGACATCCCGACTGGACTACTGCAATTCTCTCTACATGGGGCTTCCCTTGAGGTGCACCTGAAGACTTCAGCTTGTCCAGAATGCAGCCGCGCGAGCAATAATGGGAACCTCAAGGTTTACCCACATAACACCGCTCTTGCGTGAGCTGCATTGGCTGCCTGTCGTCTTTCGGGTGCGCTTCAAGGTGTTAGTCACCATCTTTAAAGCGCTCCATGGCACGGGACCTAGTTATCTGCGGGATCGGATCCTGCCTCATACATCCCTGCGGCCGATTCGCTCCCACAGAGAGGGACTTCTCCAGGTGCCGTCCACTAGGCTATGCCAGCGGGCGATGCCCAGGGGAAGGGCCTTCTCTGTGGCGGGCCCAGTCCTCTGGAACGACCTTCCCCCCGAGATCAGAACAACTATGGACCTCCGCTCCTTCCGTCAAAAATTAAAAACACACTTTTTCTGCTTGGCCGGCCTAGGTTAGTCTTCCGTCTTTTAATAGGGTTTTAGGGGATTTTAGCGTATTTTAAGATAGGGGATTTTAGTGCAGGGATAATTTGGTTTAATTTGTATTTTATCTATCTATTTATGTATTTTATATTGGTATTTTTTATTTTTCCCTGTGCACCGCTCCGAGTCCCTTTGGGGAGAGGAGGCGGTTTATAAATAAAATATTATTATTATTATTATTATCTGACATTGACTATATTTTGCGCATATAAAGATAAAAGATAAAGATTCCTCTCACACATATGTCCTAGTTGTTCCCAACTCTAGGGGGTGGTGCTCATCTCCATTTCAAACTTGAAGAGCCAGTGCTGTTCAAAGATGTCTCTGTGGTCATGTGCTGGCATGACTAAACACCAAAGGTGCACGGAACACTGTTACCTTCCCACCAAAGGTGGTTCCTATTTTTCTACTTGCATTTTTACATGCTTTCAAACTGCTAGGTTGGCAGAAGCTGGGACAAGTAATGGGAGAGCACTCCTTTATGCATCACTAGGGATTCGAATCAGCAAACTGCCAACCTTTCTGATCGACAAGCTCAGTGTCTTAACCACGAGCCACTGCATCCCTTTTTTTGCACAAATAGCTATAACTAAATAATGTTGATGAAAATGATTAGCATTCTTTCTTCAAGAGCCAGAGGGTCAAGTTGAAATGTTGAACAAGATGTTGAAAATATATCTTCCAATATTAAGAAATCTCTTGGGCCACAGATGTTTTGGTAACTGCTACTATTGTTCTTGGTTTTCTATCTGCATTTTTAAGTTCAAAGCCTTTATTATCGTACATCATGTATACAACAAAACTGGTTTAGCCTGTACTGGTGCCGTCCATGCAAGAATACAAGACAACAGGAATAATAATACAAGTAGTTAGGGGGGGGGGAATCCTTTTCATATGTTTCCATATGTACATCATATCCTATGCAACATGTATATTACTCTGAGGTATGATCTTATATCATGGTTACATATTACACACTACACTGGCATGGGTAAAATTCATCATATTAATCTGTTTGTGGTGCTATATTGTGTTTAGGAGTCTGACAGCCCATGAGTAGAAGCTGTTTTTAAACCTGTTTGTCCAATTAGCTATGCCTTCTGCTCGATGGTAAAAATGAAAAGAGACACTGGCCAGGGTGTGAATCATCCCTAAGTATCTTCCTTAATCTGCTGAAACAGCGAGACCTGGCAATATTGTCCAGTGGTGTTAGAGGGCAACCAATGGTTTCTTGTGCCAAATTAATCACTCTCTGTAGTGCCTTTGTGTACATGGCTGTTAAACCAGCATACATACTGTTATACAGGATGGGAGGACACTTTCTATCATGGGCCGATAGAAAGAAGTCATCATCTGTTGTTCTACCTGAGATTTCTGCAGGACTCTAAGGAAATGAGGTCTCTGTTGAGCCTTACTAACCACCAGGGATTTGTTGTTTTTCCAGGTGGGGTCTTGACTAATGAGCACTCCCAAGAATTTAAAAGAAGAAACCCTCTCCACACACACTCTTGATATACAGTCAGGCAGATTCCTCTCTTTGCTTCCAGAAATCCACCACTGGAAATTAAACACCCTTTGCCAAATTTTCTGTCCCCTACAAAAACTGATAGCAATCAGTCTAAACTATCTCCCATCTTGACTAATGAGCACTCCCTGACTGTATATCAAGGGTGTGTGTGGAGAGTGTTTCTTCTTTTAAATTCTTGGGAGTGCTCATTAGTCAATTTTTGTGACCTAGGTAGGGGTAAGTCCACAAAGGTAAGAAATCTGAGTTCCCATTGTTTTTTAAGGCTGGGACACTAAACATGTAATTTATCATTATGGTACATTCACATCACATTTCTATCATGTGATAAAAATGCAGATGATAGAAATACAAACTATAAAGTACAAAATCTAAAATATTATAAAAGAATATCTAGATTATGAGTGCATTTTTTTTTGTTTCATTTGTCACAGCCAGGAAATCAGCAAAGTCTCCATTATAGGGTCTATTTTGGCACTCTAACAGTATATATTGGACAGTTTGTTTTTCCACCCCACAGTTACAATTTGGTTCTCCACTTATAGAGAGTGTACATCTATCATGGCCTGTGTGAATTCTGTTCACTGTTGTTCATATTGCATAGGGCTGGTCAAACGACAGCATTTCAAATGTTTTGAGTGGGCTGTGTTTTCTCAAGCAAAGCTGGGAATGGTTCGAATGTTCTGTAAGAATAGAATTCATATGTTTAGTATCACATCGCATCATACCAAACATTTGAGTCCTATTCTTGCAGAGTCTTTGAGCCATTCCCAACTTTAGTTTACCAGAACACAGCCAACTCAAAACATTTGAAATGCTATTGTTTTTATCTGAACTCAAAACACAATTACCATTCTCTTTCCTATTCACCCATCATATGGGGAGGTCTGACACTGGACCAGCCAAAGAAAACTAGTTGGGCATGTCTTAGTTCCCTCCACTTTTTCTAGAACAGGAATTAGGGGAGCCAACACTTTTAATTTCTATCCTTTTTTGACCTCTGAAGTTCACAAAGGCAAAGCTCGAGATACAATATCAGTGAAGTGAGAGAATGTTACGATCTGTTCTCCTGCGGAGTGATATTAAGTTTTTTTCCCCATATAAAATAGCATATCTCAGTAGTGTGGGTCCAGCCCTCTGGAACGACCTGCCCCCCGAACTCCGCATCATCACGGACCTTCACCTCTTCCGCCGGCTGCTTAAAACGCACCTTTTTCATCTAGCGGGCCTGGCTTAGATCTAATTGTCTCAAATTTAGTGACTGAATTTTAATATACGTTTTAATAGTTTTAATCATATTTTAGCACAGACACACCAAATTTAATTCTATTTTAAAATGTGATTGTATTTATATTTTGATTGTTTGTTGTGCTTTTAATTCTTCTGTGCACCGCCCTGAGTCCCATTGGGGAGATAGGGCGGTATAGAAATGGGATAAAATAAATAAAAATAAAAATAAGTGCACTGCAAGGTGAAAGTGGAGTTATGGGTTGTTTATCAGATTTATGGTAAGAGAAAGAAGAGAACTGTGTGTGTGTAAATACTGCTACATTCCTGTCAGTTTTTGAATCCAGCTTTAAAATGAAGAGAATTACAATATTTTCTTAATAAGTATGCATAACATGCATACTTAATTACTGTATTACTGTAATTTAATTACTTAATTACTGTATACTGATGAGTAAAGGTAGAACAGATCTTAATAGCATGTGGGTGTACAATAGCTTTGTTTCATCCTGCACTACTTGAGGGCACAAGTTCATATCATGGCTTCACTATTGACAATAGTGACATTTCTACTGCCAAGTTAACCTAACCCCTTGCTTATTCGCTGCAGTGTTTATTGGTTTTCTCCTATTTCTTCCCAAATATAATAGCATTCAGTCCCATGTGAGTTTTAAATTCTACAGATGGGAAAAGGCCAAATTACCTGAGAAAGAAAAGAATTCTGCAGCCAAATGAAAAAAGAAAAAAAGAAATCCCCAAATGTATGAGCCACGGAAGCAGAAAATACATTTACGAGCAGATTGTGAGGGCCATGTAAAAAACATAAGGTTCTATAATGCATGTAACCTTACAAGTAGCTCTGTAACATGTAATAGGTGCCCTCCAAGCATCGACATCTGTTTGAAAATAATAAAGGAAAAGATTACATTTCAGATTCCTAGAGCTGCTTCCAAATTCTGGGAAATGATAAATTATGAAAAAATGTTGAACTCATCTAACAAGATGGTGGAAGTCTCCTGTGATAATGAACTAAAGTTTAGGGAAAGAAGATTTCATTTAATCGCTGTAAATTATAAGGAGGAGTTACAGGGAACATTTTATTTTTCCCAACTTTTCAGTCAGTCAGTCAGTCGAGTATGTCTTGCTTTGATGCTACAGTATATTTCCTAACGTAAAAATAGAGATTTTACTATAATGATTTAAACTTAAACATGGCTTAAACATAAAGAAGACTAGTCCTATGTACTAGAGCTAGTTTGACTATTGCTAGAATCCCACATAATTTCCTATAAGCTTATTTATCAAATTTTCCAATAACTACCCTTAATTTGGTGTTCAAATAATATAGATAATGCTCTAGATTCATTATACTAGCTGTTCCCCACAGTCCATATTCCAGTGCTACTAGCCACTCAGTTAGACAACTATCAGCAAGTCTGTTCTTCAGCCATCCATTTCTCAGCTTATATCTGACTGCTGCTGACCATTAGCAGTTAACGTGCACATGAAAACCAACACCAACAGTTTTGGTCGCCATGATGTAGAAAAGACGTGGAGACTCTGGAAAGAGTGCAGAGAAGAGCAACCAAGATGATTAGAGGACTGGAGACTAAGACATATGAAGAACGGCTGCAGGAGCTGGGTATGTCTAGTTTGATGAAGAGAAGGACCAGGGGAGACATGATAGCAGTGTTCCGATATCTCAGAAGGTGCCACAAAGAAGAGGGAGTCAAACTTTTCTCCAAGGCACCTGGGGGCAGGACAAGAAGCAATGGGTGGAAACTAATCAAGGAGAGAAGCAACTTAGAATTAAGGAGAAATTTCCTGACAGTTAGAACAATTAACCTCTGGAACAGCTTGCCTCCAGAAGTTGTGAATGCCCCAACCCTGGAAGTCTTTAAAAAGATGTTAGATAGCCATTTGTCTGAAATGGTATAAGGTTCCTGCCCACGCAGGGGGTTGGACTAGAAGACTTACAAGGTCCCTTCCAACTCTGCTATTGTATTGTATTGTATTGTAACACATACATTTCTTGTTTCTTACAAATAGTTGAGAATGCATTATTGTACAGGCAAGAACTTGTGTTTTTCATCATCCAAAATATGCATTTTTTCCAATGTATTGCATTTATGCTTCTTCTATAATTTGCATATGAAGAATGAGTATGCATTTTCATAAGTCTTCTATGCAAGCTTTCTTACATAATCTATTTTAGCAGACTTTAAAAAAATACAGGTAGTATTTGAGAAATGAAACAGGACTATGGCAATATCTCAAATCTCTTTTCATCTCTACCTTTATCAAATACTGCATGATTTAGGATATGTTGACTGTCATGATTATAAATTTGTTTCAATCCAAAATTTCTATCCAATATGTTTTTAACCTTATTTTACCCTTATTCTTTAATGCCATAGAATAATTTTCCAAACTTGGCTAATGCTATCTTGAGTAATTTTACAGCAATAACTATGATGGATTTCAGCTGGCAATATGGGAGCTTTTCCTAAGTAATTTTATAGTTTTTCTTTATACTGCAACATTAATTATTATAATTTGTCCAACTGTTAGAATTGCTAGTGTAATGTACTCTTAGAGTTGCAGTAAGGTTATGTCATCAGCCTCAGAACATATTTGAAGATTACAGGCTATTAGGAGACAGGGGGAGGAGAGAGGGAGGGAGGGAGGGAGAGCATTTTACAAGGAATAAGAAAAGAAAGTTATTTTGTATATAATTTATTTGAAGTGAAATACAATGGCAACTATATATTTTAGTCCCATCATTTATCAAGTACAGAAGTTTTTTCCCATAGTTGTCAAGCTTTCATATCTAAAATTAAATTTGCAATTGGAACATATCCAATTGGACACAAGTTTCTGTTCCTTTGAGATTTTTGCTTTTCTAACACATGCTACCAATGCAAACAGGGCCATTAATTAGTTAAAAACACACACTCACATAGACACAGGCCTACAAAAACCCCAAAGTCCTTAAACAAAGCAAACAATGGAAAACATCAAAGAAAAGCTGGACTTTTTGGGGAAATAGGGTGGAAAGGGATAAGGTGTTTTTGTCTTATTGAGCTGGAAATGAGAGGAATTTTTTTTTCTTTAAATTGTTTTCTCCTGTTTTCATTTTGTTTTTCAGATAGTTTCTGAAAAGATGAGTTCTGGTCAGGCCCACAGGAAGCATGTGAGCATGATCTGGTTGCTTGGCAATCCATTTGCACCTATGACTGACTGCCAAGCACCCTGTGATCATATAATTGCCATTTCCAAACTTCCATGCTGGCTTCCTCAGAAAGTTAAAGGTGAAGCCAGCAAGGAAGATCACAAGTCGTTAAGGTAAGTCTGCCCTATTCACACACCTTCTCCCAGCCCCTCTGCATTAGTGTAGCGCTGGTCATTCACGCACCTTTGTACACCTACCACAAACTGTCTGGCGACACTTGAACATCATTTCTGAACCTTGTGGACCTCTTGCAAACCCTCAAACACCCTTCCTGTCCTGCATAGCACCTCTCATGCAACCTTGGGCACCCTTCTGATCCAGACTTTCCATGCACTCACTTATGCAGACTTCCCATGCACCCGCTCAATCCATGCTACACCTGCTATACACCCTTGAAATCCATCCCAACTCAGATGGTGCCTTGGGGTCACATCTCATCTTCACACCTCTGCCTCTTTCTCACCCTTCTCAATTCATGCAATGCATTTTGCACACTCCCTCATACACTTGTGCACCATCCTCATGCCCTATCATGCCTCTTTCATACCCTCCCCAATCTCCCATCGTCTTCTTGCTTCCGAGGTGGTGCAAAAAGAGCCGAGGTGATGCAATAGTTAGAGTACAATACTGCAGGCTACTTCAGCTGACTGCTAGCTGTAGTTTAGCAGTTCAAATCTCACCAGGCTCAAGATTGACTCAACCTTCCATCCTTCCGAGGTGGGTAAAATGAGGGCCCAGATTGTTGGGGGCAATATGCTGACTCTGTAAACCACTTAGAAAGGACTGTAAAAGCACTATGAAGTGGTATATAAGTCTACAAGCTATTCCTATTCCCCACCTTTTGTGAATGCTCCAACACTGGACATTTTAAATAATAGATTGGACAACCTTTGGCCTCAAATGGTATAGGGTCTCTTGCCTGAGTGGGGGGGAAGATCTCCAAGATTCTGTCCATCTCTGTTATTCTGTATTCAGTTTTTTAAACTTGCAACTTCCTGCTGCCTTTCCCATTGCTTTTGGTTGTGGGAATCTGGTAGGAAGTTGCCTCATCTAAGGACAGGGTGATTCAGTTAATGACATCAGGTCTGATTGCATGAAATTGCTTTTTATTAGTTATGAGGGTAGGCTTTACAATCATGTTGCTTAGCAGTAGAAATTCTGATCACAATGGTCATTGTAAATTGATGATTATCTGTATATGGATACTAAACCTGGATTTCATGCAAATGCAAATGGTAATAACTATTTAAACATGTGACCAAACCCCAAACCACCCCAACGATGCCGTAGCGGTGATGTGCCAGTGCCTGGAAGCCGTGCGGATCTGGATGGGAAGTAACGGACTTAGGCTCAACCCGACCAAGACCGAGTGGCTGTGGTTTCCGGCTGCCCGATTCAACCAGCTCACTCCATCGCTGGCCATAGGGGGCGAACATCTTGCCCCTGTGGATGGGGCGCACAATTTGGGTGTCCTCCTGGATACCCGGCTGTCCATGGAAGATCAAGTGACAGCCGTGGCCAGGAGGGCGTTTTACCAGGTTCGCCTGGTTCGCCAATTGCGCCCCCTATTGGATCGGGACGCCCTGCGCACAGTCACTCATGCGCTCGTGACATCCCGACTGGACTATTGTAACTCTCTCTACATGGGGCTCCCCTTGAGGTGCACCCGGAGACTTCAGCTAGTCCAGAACGCAGCCGCGCGAGCAATTATGGGAACCGCTAGGTTTACCCATGTAACACCGCTCTTGCGCGAGCTGCACTGGCTACCTGTCGTCTTCCGGGTGCGCTTCAAGGTGTTAATTATCATCTTTAAAGCGCTCCATGGCTCGGGACCTAGCTATCTGCGGGATCGGATCCTGCCTCATACTTCCTCACGGCCGATTCGCTCCCACAGAGAGGGACTTCTCCGGGTGCCGTCCACTAGACATTGTCAGCGGGCGACACCCAGGGGAAGGGCTATCTCTGTGGCGGGCCCGGCCCTCTGGAACGACCTTCCCCCCGATATCAGGACAACCACGGACCTCCGCTCCTTCCGTCTTAAATTAAAAACTCACTTTTTCTGTCTGGCCGGCCTAGGATAAGTCTCTCTGTCTTTGGGGTTTTTATTGGAATCAGTATTGTTTAGTTTTAAATGGGGAAATTTTAGCGCAGGTTTGTTTAATTTGTTTTTAGAATTGTTTTGTATGTATGTATTGTTTTTTATTCTGCCTGTGCACCGCCCCGAGTCCCCGTGGGGAGAGGGTGCGGTTTTATAAATATTAAATTAGAAATTAGAATTAGACCAAGTATGTGCGCATTGTGCCCCAAGGTGACTAAAGATTAATTTTTATTTTAAAACTGACAGTCTGTCAAAATACCCACATATGCTATTTGCAACTCATGGGTGGTTATAGATCCTTCTTCATTCAACAGACACTCGATTGTATGGCTACACTATGAATCTGCAATCAAAACAAATGTAACGTCCACCTCTCAGCATATCATTTTCAGGCACTTTCCAGAATGAAATGTGATAATTATTTTTCTGAATATTTGCCAAGTACCAATGAGAAACTGTGCTCCATTTCACAGAACAAAATATGAAAAATATATTTACAAAGAACAACTATTTCCTGGTATCCCAAATTCTATTATCTTCCTGTCAATCAAAATTCAGATGTTCTCATCCCCCCCCCCCTATTTTCAGTATTAAAGCAAAACAAAACAAGCATTTATCAGATTAGAGATGCTCAAAATTTATGTATATGGATCTGGAGACAACCTGTGGCCTCCTAATTATTGATAGTCTACAGGTTCTTATGCTGCAGGGGTGGGTAGGTGGTTGCACTGATAAGACTTTAGTAACATTTGGAGCCTTGTAGGTGACCCAGTCTTTGTGTAGGCAATCCACAGAAAGAAATGAGTATGTACATAGTTCTGTCAGGCCTGCTTCTTCGTTGACTCAGGAAAGACCACACTTAGACATTGTTTTGAAATGTTAAAGGCTTCTTTTACTAAGTTACGATAGCGTACAGACCAAGTAAAGCTGAGAATGATTAGTTTAGGCGCGAACAGAAAGTATTAAGCTTAAGCCCAACCCAATCCCCAAACCCCCCCTATGCATTGTCCAATATGCTTCCATCTCCAACATCAGGTGGGCAGGTCTTCACCATCCTGGAATGCAGGTCCGTTACACAGGAGATAACACGAACATCAACATTGTCCACTAGCAGAACACACTCATCCCAAACCCCCACCCTCCCCGTTTCCATGACAGCGAAGCAGGAACTCGCGAGACTGACATCCGGACCTCCTCCAGGAACAGCGGGAAATATAGGGCAGCAATAGGCACACGAGAGGCTATACCTGAAAAACAAGAAAGGAGAGACAAAACAACAGAGAGGAGAAGGAAAAAAGAGTCAGGGTTTGTGTGGATATTTGGCATAAAACTGGCGTACCAGTTTAGGAGCTTTGAGATGCTCTTTATCCACCCATTCGTTATGAGAAGGGGGAAAATCTTTCCACATGACCAGGAACTGCGTTTTATTTCTGCGGATTCTGGAGTCCAAAATGTCCCGGACCTCATAATGCTGATGACCATCAACCATGGTAGGTGTAGGAGTAGCAGGTAATCTTTTGCGAAGATGGGAGGTACGAGCAGGCTTCAGTAAATGAACATGGAATACAGGGTACAGTCGTCGGTAGGTCTTGGGGAGATCCAAACGGACCGACACAGAGCTGATAATTTTTGTGATCGTGAAAGGACCAACAAATTTGGGACCCAGCTTCTTGCATTTTTGGGGACTATCCAAGTTTTTGGTAGACACATAAACCTGATCACCAACTTTGTAGGATGGAGGTACTGCCCGTTTCCTGTCAGCGTACAACTTGTGCGAATCATGGGCATCATTCAAAGTTTTTCGGAGAACCGGCCAAACAGAGGACAGTCTAGAGGACCAGTCAGCTAAAGAGGTAACTGTCGTCGAGTCGTGAGGCAGTTCGGGAATGGGTACAAAGTCTTGTCCGTAGATGATTTTAAAGGGGGTCATATTCGTACTAGAGTGAACAGAGTTATTATACGCCACCTCGGCATGTACGAGAAGATCAGCCCAATCATCTTGTTGAAAATTAATAAAACAACGTAAGTACTGTTCGAGAACGGAATTAACCCTTTCACAAGATCCATTCGTCTGAGGGTGGTAGGCGGAGCTTAAGCTCTGGGCGGAGCCAATCAGTCTCAAAAACTCCTTCCAAAAATGGGAAGTAAATTGTGTCCCTCTATCGGAGATGATGCGTTGCGGGACGCCATGAGAACGATAGATATGAGAAACGAACAGGCGGGCTAGAGTTTTAGAAGAAGGAATTTTAGTACAGGGGACAAAATGAACTTGTTTAGAAAAGAGATCGGTAACTACCCAGATAACGGTATAACCCTGACTGGGTGGAAGATCAACTATAAAGTCCATTGAAATTTCCTTCCAAGGCCTTTCCGGCGCAGCTACAGACTGGAGAAGACCCTGAGGCTTGCCCGGCGCCCGTTTCGAAACCGCACATACAGGGCAACTGGCAATATACGATTCGACATCTTTCTTCATTGAAGGCCACCAGAATTGTCTCTTGACAAGATGAATAGTCTTAACGAAACCGAAATGGCCAGCCAAACGTGAGTCGTGTGCGCGTTGCAAGACAAAAGGACGCAAAGTAGCAGGAACATAGATCTTCGAGCCAATCCAGGGAAGATCATCTCTGGTAGTACAATCACCTGAGTGAGTCGAATACCAATCATCAGTAAGTAATTCCTCCTTTATACGAGCAATCAGGTCAGCAGGTGGAGTAGTTTGAACAGTAGTTTGGGTTAAAGTAGACACCGGAGAAGCAGGTAAAGTGAGTGGCATGATGGGTTGTACAACGGTGAGTTTAGAGACATCATACTGAGGCAATCTGGAAAGCGCATCAGCCATGAAGTTTTTGCCCCCAGGGATGTATTTGAGGTGGAAATTGAAACGATGGAAAAAATGAGCCCAACGAAGTTGCCTTGGGGACAATTTCCGAGAGGAGGTAAGAGCTTCCAAGTTTTTATGGTCTGTCCAGACCTCGAAAGGATGCGGGGCACCCTCCAGAAAATGACGCCAAGTCATGAGAGCCCACCGAACAGCAAAAGCTTCTTTTTCCCAAATCGCCCAACCACGTTCGGACGCAGTGAGTTTCCGAGAGGTGTAAGCGCATGGTTGTAATTGGCCTTGCTGATTGAGCTGTAAAAGGACTGCTCCAACCGCGACATCACTTGCATCTGCCTGAATTACAAATGGGGAATTCACATCGGGGTGTTTGAGAACAGGCTCAGCCGCAAACAACCTTTTTAGCTTTTCGAAAGCGGCTTGACACTCCATCGTCCATTTGAGAGGGGTTCCTGGACGAGGTTTGCCTTCTCCTTTTGTTTTCAGAAGGTTCGTAATGGGCAAGGCAATATCAGCGAATGACGGAATAAATTGGCGGTAGAAATTTGCAAATCCTAAAAAACTTTGCAATTGTTTACGGGTACGGGGAGGGGCCCACTCCGTTACCGCCTTGACTTTAGCAGGATCCATTTCTATTCCCTCAGAGGAGATGCGGTAACCTAAATAGTCAATTCTGTCCTGGTGAAATTCACACTTAGAAAGTTTGGCATAAAGTTCAGCGGAACGCAACTTGTTTAACACGGAGCGCACCAGTTTAATGTGCTCATCATGTGTTTGCGAGTAGACGACAATGTCATCAATGTAAACAATTACTCCCTTGTAAAGGTGCTCGTGGAGAACCTCGTTTATTAATTGCATGAACACCGAAGGAGCACCTTGAAGACCGAAAGGGAGGACTTTGAATTGGAAACACCCGAGTGGACAGTTAAAAGCTGTTTTCCATTCGTCCCCCTCTTTAATCCTGACTCTGTAATAGGCTTCACGTAAGTCCAATTTTGTAAAAATCTTACCGGTAGCCAGGTGAGCCAGCATGTCTTTCATGAGCGGAAGGGGGTAAATATTGTGTTCACAAATGGTGTTGAGATATGAATAGTCCTGTATCAATCGTAGAGTACCATCTTTTTTTTCTCTAAACATAACCGGTGCGGCCACACGGGGCCTAGCCGGTTCAATGAAACCTCTTTGAAGGTTTTTATCGATGAATTTACGTAATTCCTCCATCTCCCGCGGGGTCATGGAGTATATACGAGGTTTGGGTAATTGAACCCCAGGAAGAAAATCAATTGAACAGTCAGTAGCCCTATGAGGAGGAAGGGAATCACAAGATCTTTCACTGAAAGCATCCTTTAGGTCCCAATATTCTTTGGGAATTTTCTCCTCGCCTGGTATGGATTCGGGTGATGGGAAACCCAATAAAGGTGCCGCAGGTTCAACATGGGGGGGTGGTTGATCAACTTCTGATGGAAGAGAGGTGTGTTCTGGTAGGGTTAAAGGTATGCGTACCCAACTTTCCTTCCAGTTTATAATAGGATTCCATTTGCGAAGCCAATTGACCCCCAAAATTACATCATTATCGGCAATGGCAGTTACAATAAAATTGATGGTCTCAGTATGGCCCGTGCCTATAGAGACATGAATTGGTTCGGTGATAAAAGATGCCGGGGTACCCCCAGCTACAGAACCATCCATTTGGCAAAAGGCTATGGGAGTTTTTAAGGTTTTAAGGTGGAAACCCATTTTATCCACTATGTCTTGGCTTATGAGAGTTTTCGAACACCCAGAATCAATGAGAGCCTGCACATTGCATGTACGCCCAGTAGATGGAGCTAAAAGCACTAAATTAATATAAAGGGGCCCGGAGTGATGACTCACCAAGTTGTCGTCAGAAGAGTCTGAAGACGCTTCCCAATCATCGGGTTCCGGGGAGGGCTGGTCAACAGGAAGATTGATGGGCTCCATTCCACTCATAGCCGGTCTGGCGCGCACAATTGGTGTCTTGGGCTGTTTCCGGTCCGAAGAAGGAGGTGTGCGTGGAGTTGGTTTTGACCGGCATTTGTCTGCCCAGTGCCCCTCCTTGCCACAGCGATAACAGCTGCCTGAACGAGGCTGGGTTGGTCTCCCCTCCCCCTTTTGAATGCTTTTCTCCCTCGCAGGTGGGTGAGATTTGGGGCTATCTTCCTGTGTTTTTCTTTCCAAGCGGCCTGGATCTTGTAAATGTGCTTGATCCAATTCAACATCCGAAGCTAAATCTATCCAGTCATTCAAAGTCTCTGGGCGAAATCTGTTCACACATGTTTGATAAATATCCTTATTCAGCCCATCAACATAAATATCCATCAGGGCTTGTTCAGAATAACCAGTCATAAACACTGATAGCTGTTGAAAAATCTGTGTGTAAGCCTGAATAGACATGTCCCCCTGTTGCAAACATTTTAGTTTCATTTTTGCTTTCCTCTGCACACGGGGGTCTTCAAAACGCCTTCTAAGAGCATTCATGAAGCGATCAAAGTCACGCAATGCTGGTGAATGGCAATTATGCAAAGAAACCAACCAATCAGAAGCTTGATCTTCTAAGGTCATAGATACAATTCTGATTTTGATTTCATCATCCATATCAGCTGCGTAAAACTGCATGAAATTATCGACGTGAATTAGAAAAAACGCCAGTTTGTCGGCATTTCCATTATATTTCACACCCAAAGGAGGCAGTTTAGCAAGTCGGCGGGGGTTAATGGGGTTGGCTTCCCTTCCAGCCTGAGGGGGGGGGGAGGGCGTTGCTCTCCTGCTTTGCCTGGCAGAAGCTGCCTCTCTCCGTAATTCCCTGCCGGCTTGAGGAGGGGGGGAGGGTGTTGCTCTCCTGCTTTGCCTGGCAGAAGCTGCATCTCTCCGCCATTCCCTGCCGGCTTGAGGAGGGGGGGAGGGTGTTGAAACCCTGCTTCGCCCCCCCGGAGCTGCCTGTGAACCTCTTGCCTGTTGGCGTTCCGCCTCCCTCCCCCAGATTTTTTCCAGGGCTAATTTCTTCTCATCTGCCTGACGGAGTAAGTCCTGAGCCATCTCCCTTAGTTCATTCTCCTCTCTTTGGAGCTCCGGAATGACTTTCTTTGGGGAAAGTCGTCGTCTGGAGACGTTCACCCCACTCATTCCTACCCCTTCAGACCAACGTTTAGGTTTGACTGATTCTTCGGCTGCCAGATTTAGATCTAGGCCAGCCAAACCTTCCATCACTGACCTGATCCCTTCAGTTTGAACAGGAGGATGCGATGCTTCAGCTCCCAAAATGTTTTCAGGCAGGACCTCTACCAACGGAGGCTCCTCTTGTGAAGGGTCCGACATCAGGGCAGATTTTTGGTTTTTGTGATTCTCAGCTTAATGTCAGGCCTGCTTCTTCGTTGACTCAGGAAAGACCACACTTAGACATTGTTTTGAAATGTTAAAGGCTTCTTTTACTAAGTTACGATAGCGTACAGACCAAGTAAAGCTGAGAATGATTAGTTTAGGCGCGAACAGAAAGTATTAAGCTTAAGCCCAACCCAATCCCCAAACCCCCCCTATGCATTGTCCAATATGCTTCCATCTCCAACATCAGGTGGGCAGGTCTTCACCATCCTGGAATGCAGGTCCGTTACACAGGAGATAACACGAACATCAACATTGTCCACTAGCAGAACACACTCATCCCAAACCCCCACCCTCCCCGTTTCCATGACAGCGAAGCAGGAACTCGCGAGACTGACAAGTTCTTTTCCCCATAACATTAATATATTTCTATCTGAAATGCTGACCAAAGAAGAATTTGGGTAGGTAAGTTTAAAGGTAAGAGAAATGAATTCTTCAGAGGTATTTCATCATCTCTTGGTTAAGAACTCTTTCATCTTTAAATCATATTTGCAGGTAGGACTGTTCTTGGGAAGAGTTTGCTCATTTCATTTTTTTTCTCAAGATTAAGACTATTTCTCACTTCCTGTTCCTGTTCCCGGCGGCGACGGACGAACCTTGGGGTTCATCCGCCGTTTTGTTCTTTTTTCTGCCCCTAACGGGGCGGGGTACCCCTTTCTTTTGGGGTCCCTCCGTAAAACTGGCTTGCCTGGGCTGGTTTATCCTGGCGGTGGCTGGGAAACGGCCCTTGTCTTCAGTTTAGGCGAAGGAAGACATGCTGCGGGGGGTGTTCCCTTCGCCAATGGAGGACGGCAACGTACAATGAATTTGAAGAGAGCTGAGTGTTCGGGTCGGAAGGCTTTCCGAGGCTTTGGCGGCGAGGTGGAGAGTGAGTGACTTTAAAGTTATTTTTGCTGGCAGCCTGGACTGAAAGAATGTGGAGGGGGGTGTTTGTTTGTTTGTTTAACCCCCCCTCGGAATTAAAGCGGCGCTTGGAAATGGCTTGTGAGGAAGCGGACGTTTCTTATCTGGACTGCTTTAACAAGCGAAAGTGATTTGCGGTTTGTTTTTTCACAATGTATCTAAGTCTGGCTGGCTTGAAACAATTTTTCTTTTGCTACTTTCTCCTGCTGGCTTTCAGTTTGGGCGGTGGAAGATGGCTTCCCTTTGTTCTTGAATGACTATTTCACTTATGGAAAATTACCAACATCCCTTTGTGACTGGGACTTCCTCTCTCTATTAATGAAGAAATTTCTGGATTAATTGATCCCATCTCTGGAGTGCCTTCTCTGTTACAACTATTGATTGTGAAAGCTGTTTTTTCTCTGGATATTGAACTTTTTAACCCTGATTTGGACTTTTCTCCTCCTGATTTGCTTCAACGGCCCCACCTAAAAAACGCCATAATAATAATAATAGTTAATAATAATAATAATAGTTAAATTTATTAACCGCTCCCTCTCCCCACAGGGACTTGGGGCGGTGCACAGGGAGGATAAAAACAATAAATATACAAAATACATACGAATTTAAAAACAGATTAAATTAATTCCTGTGCTAAAATCCCATTACCTAAAAATCCCCACCCCCCAAAAAACCCTAAAGACAGAGGAGTAGTTATCCCAGGCCGGCAAGGCAGAAAAAGTGTGTTTTCAATTTAAGACGGAAGGAGCGGAGATCCGTGGTGGTCCTAATATCGGGGGGGAGGCCGTTCCAGAGGGCTGGGCCCGCCACAGAGAGAGCCCTTCCCCTGGGTGTCGCCCGCCGACAGAGTCCAGTGGACGGCACCCGGAGAAGTCCCTCTCTGTGGGAGCGAATCGGTCGTGAGGATGTATGTATGAGGCAGGATCCGATCCCGCCATCTTAGTGGCACTGACTTTAACAGCTTACCATGGCACAAAAATCAGAATTGGCAGGTTTGGAACAAAGGATGTCTTCTTTGGAGACAGTGTTACAAGCTTTGGTGCAAGAAATTAAAGCTTTGAGAGAAGATAATTGCAGCTTCAAGAAGGATCTTTTGGAAACACGGAAGCAAGTGCTGGAAAACACACAGAAGACTGAGGAGTTGGAAGGGGGGCTGGCTGGGGCAAAGGGAGAGCTTAAAAATGTTAATAGTGAGGTTGGAGAACTAACTGGGCATATGTCTAGGATGGATTTTGAAAGGATGTCATATTTTTTAAGATTTCAGAACATTTCTGAACAGGCTGGTGAATGTCTTCCTGAACTCATGAGTACAATTTTAGCAGACTATTTACAGAAATCTAAAGATGAGATCAGGGGGGACATTGACCTAGTCTACAGAATAAATTCAGCATATGCCAGGATAAATGAAGTACCCAAAGAGATACACATTAAATTTGTTAGAAGGTCAACCAGAGAGGGAATTTTGAAGGCGCAGAGAGGGGGCCCATTAATTTACCAACAAAAGGAAGTTGTCATCTTGAAGCAGATCCCAAAAAAGATTAGAGAGATGAGAAGGAGGTATTCCTTCTTATCCAAAAAATTGTTTGACCATGGGATTTGGTTTAAGTGGGCGATGCCGGAAGGGATGCTGGTGTTCTGGGAAGGAGGGAGAGTTAGGATTAAAACAGTTGTTGAGGCGGAAGCCTTTTTAAAGAAACATTCCTCAGTCCTGGGGGAAGATTCAGGGGGGACGGGGGAGGCCACGGCCCCGCCCGCTGGGGGCCAGGAAGGAGAAAAAGAAGATACAATTGCCAAGAGACTTAGATCAAAAAAATGACTTTGCTTGTTTTTTTATTAATATACTTTAACCTTGTTATCTGGATGTTTGTATATGACTGCCAGCATAGAATTGAGAATTTAGGATGTATGCACTTATTTTCATCTCGCAGTACTTCTGAAAAATGTCTTTCTTAATGTTTTATTGTGAAGCCCTGGAAGGGCCAATGATCCCGACACAAAAGTTCTCAAAATGTTTCTGTATCCCTTATCTTTCCCTTTTGGAAAAATTGTAAAAACCCAATAAAACTTTTTCAATATAAAAGATTAAGACTATTTCTGTATTTCTAGCTGAAGGACCTGAAGGACACGCTGGGAAGAGATGGTATTCAGATGGTTCGTATTGGTTTGGGCAAACCGGTAGCTCTGATTATCAGCTCCCTCCCCCCGGCCCCTGCTCTATTCTGTCCTTTATTTCCTGCTTTCTAGTCATCTCAATCCAGGAAATAAAGGACAGTCTAGTCATTTCAATCATGTGGCTCAGCTGATTCCCCCCAGCTACTTTACTTACCACTGCTGACTTGGAAGTTAAGCAGCTGAGCTTCTAAATGCTCCATTTTCAGTGCTGCATGCATGCACAAAGCACGCAAAGTGCACACTCACCAAACTGGTTGTTAAACTGGCAGCATCCCATCACTGAGGCTGGGGGCAGAACCTCCTGATATATCTTTAAGTCACCATTGACTTTTAGTGACTGCATAAGACCATATTCTATCTCTAGTCCCTAAGAGTCAACAATGATTTCATGGCACATCAGTGCTTCTGCTGGTATGTAGCATAAGATTACGGAATGAATATATATATAATCTTAACATACTTTTCTTATCATGCTGTATATATATATTAGTTGTTTGATTATTTATTTAAAGTGGTTGTAACATACTATAATCAGCTAGTTCTGAGTGGCCTAGTTTTGCTTAACTGGAATCTTAATTTTCTTCCAGGATTTGGCTCATCTTCTGAATTTATATAAAGAGATGCAATGATGAGAACCAGAAAGCCTATTTCACATATTTACCACCATTGGATTGGTCTGTAAGAGCAATGTCCTACAGCATCATTTCTATTCACAAGTTCATCCAAGCCATTTTGAAGCTGACTCTACAATAGCCTTCACTCCTGCAGACTTTGCAATGGAGGGAACAATCAGCAAACACTAAAAACCAAGTGGTGCTGTATTTCCAGCTGACTAATGATTTGTAATAACTATCCTACCCTAAGCATCAAGCTTCCTGCATGTGGTGGAGCTACCAGAAGCCTTCCAACTTCTCCTCCATGGGGAAAAAGCAATAAATAAAATTGAAAATGTCCCATTGCTGTCAGCATTTCTTTAGCTATTCTTCTAAACGTGAAGAATAGCAGCAAACCACCATTTCTTTGTTATATTTAACTGATAGCTGGGATATTATACAGTCTAATTTGTAGCTGAATACTTTCCCCCTGATAGTTGTAGTCATGGTTATATGTTGCTGTGCTAGTGGCTGAATAAATGAAAATAGGACATATAGACAGGTATCAGGAACAGGATAGTGCATGTGGGAGAGATATAGCAATAGCACTTAGATTTATATACCGCTTCATACTGCTTTTACAGCCCTCTCTAAGCGGTTTACAGAGTCAGCATAACGCTCCCAACAATCTGGGTCCTCATTTTACCCACCTCAGATGATGGAAGGCTAAGTCAACCGTGAGCCAGTGAGATTTAAACTGCTGAACTGCAACTAGCAGTCAGCTGAAGTAATCTGCAGTACTGCACTCTAACCCCTATGCCACCTCGGCTCTATATAGTTGATCCTAGTCCTGGTCCCATAAGCACCTAAAAAAATTTCAGCTCCTAATGCTGTACAAAGACTAAGAAGAGAAATTGTTAGTAAACATCACTGCAAGGCAGTTATTTGAAGCTACAAAGCAGCCTGTTCTCTAAGAGAAAAAGGAAATACACAAAGCTTTTGTTGATATCACCCTTGAAGACAAACAGACTCAGAGCAGCTGCTAGAGAGACAATCTTGTGAAGTCATCAAGTCAGCCTTCCCCTTTGAGGGCCCACGAACAGAACAGCATGTTAGCTGAAGAACTTTAGCAGGCAAAATGACTTCCTACCAATGGAGAAAATGCATTACCCATAAACACAGCACAGCTTCAGCACTGCATATATATATTTGTTTTCGTAGATTTTCACGGGTATAGGTATGTAGGTTCTGGTTTATTCGGGTCTTTTCCCGTGTAAAATTAAAGATGTTCTTGCAATGTTTTGATGGGGTCACACCCATCATCATCAGGCTAGGGCCTTTGTTTTCTTTCTTGCAAGAAAACAAAGGCCCTAGCCTGATGATAATGGATGTGACCCCATCGAAACGTTGCAAGAACACCTTTAATTTTACACGGGAAAAGACCCGAATAAACCAGAACCTACATATATATACTATATATATATATTAGTTTTATGAACTGATCAATAAATTAAATTAGAGAGAGACCAGGATAGATCTATTTCGAGCTTATTAGCTGGCCATACCCTTTACTGGGATTCGAACCGGGGCTGTGTTGCATGCTAGGCAAGGAGCCTAGCACTTTAGCCAAGCCGGTTCCCCTTATTGCATCAGCTGAGACAGGGTATATTAGTATAGGTAATTGTTTCACAACAACCTGTTATTAGGCCCCAATTAAGGGAGGAGACATACTGTTTCCTTTCCTGCCTTTTGGCTCATCACCAGAGACCATCTAGACAGCAAGCCAAGAATTACGTTGTGTAATTTTTTAGATATGTGTGTTAAAAAAAAACAACTAACACACACACACACATATATATACATATATACATATATGTAAACTTTTTCATTGTAATTTGAAATATATCACAGCTGAGCCAAAAATAAATTAGTTCATTTGATGAATATAGAAGACAACATTTCAGCAAAAGTCTGAAGCTGATTCTGGACATTCTTGCAAAGAGACCTTTTAAAATGGTCTAAAACAGAGGTGTCAAATTCGTGATGACACCTTGTCGTCACGTGATGTGTCACAACTCCCCCACCCTTTGCTGGGCATGGTCAGTGCATGATGCATCTGGCCTGTGGACCATGAGTTTGACACCCCTGGTCTAAAGCAATGTTTCCTAGTATATTTCTTAGGTATCAATTCCATTGTACTGGAATGGAATTCTTCTGGGAATGAATGTAATGTATAGTACATATTCCAGGAGAGAAGAAATTGTAGTCTTAATATTGGGGGAGGGAAATTGAGAAAAGTTGTTAATAGCCAACATACTCAAGTTATGAGAATCATTGGAAATGCATAAATTAAATGGAGTCACTATTCGTTTAGATATTAAAATTTGGATTAGTTATGAAATTTTGAAGTGAAAATGGGAGAAAATGGAAAAAATGAAAGTGGGAAAATGGGATGCACAGGAACAATATATCTAAGGCTGCCCAATCTCATTTGGCTGTAACCACTAGATGGCTGTAAAACATTACTTTCCCTGTATCCCTTTTTAATTGCCACCTAGTGGTCAGGTAACACTAGCTAGGTATGGGAGCCCTAGGTACTGTATTTGGTTCCATCTAATAAACTTTTATTCAAACCAGTGGTGAAATTCAATTTTTTTTACCAACAGTTCTGTGGGGTGGCTTGGTGGTGTTGCTGGGGAAGGATACTGCAAAACTCCATTCCCTTCCCACTCCTGGGGGAAGGATATTGCAAAATCTCCATTCCCACCCTACTCTGGGGCTGGCAGAGGTGGTATTTGCTGGTTCTCCAAACTACTCAAAATCTCTACTACCAATTCTCCAGAATCTGTCAGAATCTGCTGGATTTAACCTCTGATTCAAACCATATCAGTAGATAGAACATTACATTTCATGATAGAGCTGCACAAGGGACTGATATCCAGTATGATGGACAGAGGCTATCCAATTTGGTAGTTTTAATATATTTGGGGTCTGATTATATTTTGCTGTTGGATATAATGATAACATAGTACTAAATAGCTAGAAGATGCCATTCAAAATAATTTTCACCCATATACTCACACAGGGATGCAAAGTGCCTTTATGAGCACAGCATGGATAATAGTTCCTATTCCAGAGAGCAACACCCTATATCTCCCCCGCTTCTACATGAAAAGCAAAGCTTTGAAAAGGATGTTTCCCTTTTGTGTAGTGAACCTGAAATATGCCTTTTATTGAAATCTAGTATTCACTTACCTTTGAACAATTTCTCCTACATTGTATTGTTAATAAGAGCAACTCATCAAATCCAAAGCCAATTTCTTGTGTATTGCATTCTGTTAGCCATTTTCATCCAACCTTCACTAGATCTAAAAACTTTCAAATTTCCCATACATTCAGAATTGAAAAGGGCAACGAAAGAAAAAGAATGCTGGTAAAGAATGGGCCTTTCCTTCACAATCTCATTAAAGAACTATCGTTGGTTTAAATATGTTTCAGCTTTTCACCAAAGGCAACACATGGATGTTTGTGCTACCTTCTTATGCTCTGGGTTCACCGCTAATCTGTTCAATTCTTTCTGCATCATTATAAGGGGCCTTTTGTTCAGAAGATAGTCAGGTACTGCAGAGAAGGAAAACCAATTTGAAGCACTTCTTATCTTTGTAATACATTAAACCTTTTCTTTGTATTTTCAATTCTTTGCTTTTCCCCACAAGGGAACTAGGCATACACATGTTCCAAAGCAAAATAGAATGTGCGTATGCAAATGGAAGAGTCTGCGGATGGCTTTTCATGCTCAAAGTAGACCCTGATCTGACTTTTGTACGACAAAATCAAATTATCATGCATCTGCAGTTCAATGGATGCTCTCCGTAGAATGGATATCATGAAGAGTCATATAAGCGATCCGAACCTTCTGATCATTTTTGCTCACCCAGAAATGTCTGCTTTCCACTGTTATGTTAAACACTTTCACTAAGGAAAAAGCACATTCCTTTTTTTATATACAAGTCCAAACAGTCACCACAGATAAAATCTTGAAATACAGTTGTTCTTCACAGTAGCCACAGCATAACGTTTGAGGTAGTTTATGTGTCTGTGTGTGTCTGTGTTACTTTACAAACTCAGTTAAAAGAGGAATGATCTTTTAGGAAAGAATTATCAACCTAACCCAATTACTTCCTAAATCCAATATGCTGGAAAAAAAATGGAAAGAAATTGGGGATTGGGGAAAATTCCACCTTATTTTAAGTACTTATATGTTGGGTCTGCAGTTGATAGGAATTTCAAAGGTTGAAATTTAAACTTTAAATATCTTGTAATTTAGCCAATTCACATTGCATTGCTATTCAGTGTGTTGCAATAGAAGGTAGATCACCATCTCTTTTAATCCGTAAGCCCAACATTCAAACATCAGAGAGGATAGAATGAAGTTTTTTTCAACTTTTGAGTCTTTCTTACAAAGAGAAATATCATTTTTGTAATTTATGCATGCTTATGTAAATTGGGTTGGTGTTGAAATAGTGAAAATATATATAAATAAATAAATGTGCTGCGTTTTCACTATCTTCTTTAGAACTCTGGTATGAAAATCTATTCTAACTTTACTCCTTGTTAGGATTTGACAACTCAAAGTAAAAAGGGGAAAGATACAATTTTTGCCCATTAGATTACATATAAAAGGTCACTGGCTATTGGTTTAGTAGTATCTGTCAAACAGAGATAATGTATGCCATTTTTTTTAGAAACTGTGTTGTTGATGCTTAAATCTCCATAGGGTTTATTTTCAGCCATTGACCTTTTCTAACCAGGAAACATGTCATACCACATCTCATATGCTTGAACCCTGAAAATAAAATCTTCATAAAGGAATTATATAATGTCTGGCTGGAGAAAGCAGAACTATTTAACTCATTTTTTGCATCTGTCTTTACACAAAGGGATAAAACAGTCCAACCAATCAAAAACAGCACCACAAAAATCAGATCAGGAATACAAGTTGAAATAGGGAAGAAAATGGTAAGTGAGCATCTGTCTGCCCTGGACGAGTTCAAATCACCAGGACCGGATGGATTACACCCCAGGGTTCTGAAGGAACTGGCAGACGAGATCTCAGAACCACTGAACTATATCTTTCAGAGATCCTGGAGCACCGGGGAACTGCCAGAAGACTGGAAAAGAGCTGATGTGGTTCCCATCTTCAAAAAAGGAAAAAAAAATAGATCCAGGAAACTCTAGACCCATCAGCCTGACTTCAATACCAGGAAAGATTTTGGAAAAGATAATTAAGCAACAAATAAGCGAATACCTAGAAGCAAACAAAGTAATAGCCAAAAGCCAACATGGGTTTGTCAAAAACAGATCATGCCAGACTAATCTAATTGCATTCTTTGACAAAGTGACAAAATTAGTGGACCAGAGGAATGCTGTCGATATAATTTACTTGGACTTCAGTAAGGCATTTGATAAAGTAGACCATAGCCTACTATTAGATAAAGTAGAAAAATGTGGGTTAGACAGCATCACCACCAGATGGAGTCACAACTGGCTGACCAACCGCACTCAACGTGTAGTCCTCAATGGAACTGCATCTACATGGACGGAAGTATGCAGTGGAATCCCCCAAGGCTCTGTTTTAGGCCCAGTACTCTTCAACATCTTCATCAATGATTTGGATGAGGGGATAAATGGGGAACTCATCAAATTTGCAGACGACACCAAGCTGGCAGGAATAGCCAACACTCCAGAAGATAGGCTTAAGATACAAACTTGAACATTGGGCACTATTTAATAAAATGAAATTCAATTGTGAAAAAAGTAAGGTTCTACATTTAGGCAAGAAAAACAAAATGCACAGGTACAGTATAGGTGGTACCTTGCTCAATAGTAGCAACTGTGACAGGGATCTTGGAATCCTAGTGGACAACCATTTAAATATGAGCCAGCAGTCTGCAGCAGCTGCCAAAAAAGCCAACACAGTTTTAGGCTGCATAAACAGAGGGATAGAATCTAGATCACGTGAAGTGTTAATGCCACTGTATAGTGCCTTGGTAAGGCCACACTTGGAATACTGCATACAGTTTTGGTCGCCACGATGTAGAAAAGACGTGGAGACTCTGGAAAGAGTGCAGAGAAGAGCAACCAAGATGATTAGGGGACTGGAGGCTAAAGCATATGAAGAACGGTTGCAGGAACTGGGTATGTCTAGTTTGATGAAGAGAAGGACCAGGGGAGACATGATAGCAGTGTTCCGATATCTCAGAGGGTGCCACAAAGAAGAGGGAGTCAAACTATTCTCCAAGGCACCTGGGGGCAGGACAAAAAGCAATAGGTGGAAACTAATCAAGGAGAGAAGCAACTTAGAACTAAGGAGAAATTTCCTGACAGTTAGAACAATTAATAATAATAATAATAATAATAATAATAATAATAATAATAATAATAATAATAATAATAATAATAATAATAATAATAATAATAATAATAATAATAACTTTGAATTTATTAACCGCTCCCTCTCCCCACAGGGACCCGGGGCGGTGCACAGGAGGAACTAAAAACAATATAAACAATAGATACAAAAATATATACATTAAAACACAATTAAACAATGTTATCCCGTGCTAAAAAATTAAAACCCATTAAAATACATTTAGAATCTATAGACAGAGAGACTATCCAAGGCCGGCCAGTCGAAAGAAATGGGTCTTTAATTTCGTACGGAAGGAGCGGAGGTCCGTGGTCGTTCTGATATCGGGGGGAAGGTCGTTCCAGAGGGCCGGGCCCGCCACAGAGAGAGCCCTTCCCCTGGGCGTCGCCCGCTGACAAAGTCTAGTGGACGGCACCCGGAGAAGTCCCTCTCTGTGGGAGCGAATCGGTCGTGAGGATGTATGGGGCAGGATCCGATCCCGCAGATAGCTAGGTCCCGAGCCATGGAGCGCTTTAAAGATGATGGTTAGCACCTTGAAGCGCACCCGGAAGACGACAGGCAGCCAGTGCAGCTCGCGCAAGAGCGGTGTAACGTGGGTGAACCTGGTGGTCCCCATAATTGCTCGCGCGGCTGCATTCTGGACTAGCTGAAGTCTCCGGGTGCACCTCAAGGGAAGCCCCATGTAGAGAGAGTTGCAATAGTCCAGTTGGGATGTCACGAGGGCATGAGTGACTGTGCGAAGGGCGTCCCGATCCAATAGGGGGCGCAATTGGCGAACCAGGCGAACCTGGTAAAACGCCCTCCTGGCCACGGCTGTCACTTGCTCTTCCATAGACAGCCGGGTATCCAGGAGGACACCCAAATTGCGCGCCCCATCCACAGGGGCAAGATGTTCGCCCCCTATGGCCAGCGTTGGAGAAAGCTGGTTGAATCGGGCAGCCAGAAACCACAGCCACTCGGTCTTGGTCGGGTTGAGCCTGAGTCCGTTACTTCCCATCCAGATCCGCACGGCTTCCAGGCACTGGCACATCACCGCTACGGCATCGTTGGGGTGGTTTGGGGTAGATATGTACAGCTGGGTGTCATCAGCGTACAGGTGGTACTCTACCCCAAAACCACGGATGATCTCACCCAGCGGCTTCATATATGCGTTAAACAGGAGAGGCGAGAGGACCGACCCCTGAGGCACCCCGCATGTGAGGGGTCTCGGGGTCGACCTCTGCTCTCCTGCCCGCACAAATTGCGATCGGCCAGAGAGGTAGGAGGAGAACCACCGTAAAACGGTGCCTCCCACCCCCAACCCCCCCAGCCGATGCAATAGGATACCATGGTCGATGGTATCGAAAGCCCCCGAGAGGTCTAATAGGACCAGGATGGAGGAACATCCCCCATCCCTGGCCCTCCAGAGATCATCTACCAACGCGACCAATGCCGTCTCGGTGCTATGCCCGGGCCGAAAGCCGGACTGGCGCGGATCTAGATACTCAATTTCCTCCAGGTGACGGGGAAACTGTTGTGCCACCACACTCTCAACAACCTTCGCCAAAAAGGGAAGGTTGGAGACTGGACGATAGTTGTTTAAAAGAGCTGGGTCCAAAGAGGGCTTCTTGAGGAGGGGCCTCACCATGGCCTCTTTTAGGGAAGCAGGCAAGGAACCCTCACTCAAGGATGAGTTGACAACCTCTTGGAGCCAGCCTCGTGTCACCTCCCAGGATGCCAGTACAAGCCAGGAGGGGCAAGGGTCCAATAAACATGTGGTGGCTCGCAGTCGCCCACGTAGCTTGTCCATATCTTCGGAAGTAACGGAGTCAAACTCCTCCCAAACAAGATCTCTCTCGTGGCATCCCACTGGGCCATGAATGGGGGCTAGCTCACTCTGTATCTGAGCGGTTTTCTCCTGCAGAAAAGTCACAAATTCCTCTGCTCTACCCTGTAGCGGGGCTTCCCGCACCCTCTGTTGGAGGGGGGAGCGGGTCACCCTAAACAGGGCGGCAGGGCGGTTTTCTGTGGATGCTATGAGAGTGGCACAATGATGACGTTTGGCCACTCTCAGCGCCACAATGTAAGTCCGTAAATGGGCTCTTACCTGTGTCCGGTCAGATTCAGAACGGCTAGACCTCCATCTTCCCTCTAGGCATCTCTTGCGGCGTTTCATCACCCGCAGCTCCTCAGTAAACCAAGGAGCCAGGGTGGTTCGCCGCCGCAAGAGAGGCCGCAATGGCGCGACCCGATGCAAGGCTCCCACGGCCGCAATGTTCCATGCGGCCGTGAGGTCCTCGATCGGGGCGCAGGTCAGGGATACAGGAAATGGCCCAAGCGCTGTCTGGAACCCATCCGGGCCCATCAGGTGCCTGGGGCGGTACCAGATTGGAGACTCTGGTTCCGCCTCCCCGCGGAGGGGAGCAGCGGTCGGAAAGTCGAGCCGGAGAAGTGAGTGGTCTGACCATGACAAGGGCTTGATGACTATATCCCCTATACCCAGATCACTCTTCCATTGGCCTGAGACAAAGATGAGATCCGGTGTATGTCCACCCTCGTGAGTGGGGCCTTGAATTACTTGGGTCAGGTCCATGGCCGTCATGAAAGCCTGATTGGCTTACCAGATTGGTGACTAATAATAATAATAATAATAATAATAATAATAATAATAATAATAATAATAATAATAATAATAATAATAATAATAATAATAATAATAATAATAATAATAATAATAATAATAATAATAATAATAATAATAATAATAATAATATTTAATTTTGTATACCGCGTCCTCTCCCCAAGGGGACTCGGAGCGGTGCACAGGGAAATTAAAACATATAAAAATAGATACAAACAATAGATACAATAAATAAAAGCAGATTAAATTGATCGTCCCTGTGCTAAAAAACCCATTAAAACTAAATTCCCTAAACACCCCAGAGGTAGAGACTAACCAAGGCCGGCCAGACAGAAAAAGTGTGTTTTCAGTTTTCGACTGAAGGAGCGGAGGTCCGTAGTTGTTCTAATGTCGGGGGGGAGGTCGTTCCAGAGGGCTGGGCCCGCCACAGAGAAGGCCCTTCCCCTGGGGGTCGCCCGCTGACACAGTCTAGTGGACGGCACCCGGAGAAGTCCCTCTCTGTGGGAGCGGATCGGCCGTGAGGATGTATGGGGCAGGATCCGATCCCGCAGATAGCTAGGTCCCGAGCCATGGAGCGTTTTAAAGATGACAACCAGCACCTTGAAGCACACCCGAAAGACGACAGGCAGCCAGTGCAGCTCGCGCAAGAGCGGTGTTATATGGGTGTACCTTGCGGTCTCCATTATTGCTCGCGCGGCTGCATTCTGGACCAGCTGAAGTCTTTGGGTGCACCTCAAGGGGAGCCCCATGTAGAGAGAGTTACAATAGTCCATTCGGGATGTCACGAGAGCATGAGTGACTGTGCAAAGGGCATCCCGATCCAATAGGGGGCGCAACTGGCGAACCAGGCGAACCTGGTAAAACGCCCTCCTAGCCACGGCTGTCACTTGATCTTCCATGGACAGCCGGGCATCCAGGAGGACACCCAAATTGTGCACCCCATCCACAGGGGCAAGATGTTCGCCCCCTATGGCCAGCGATGGAGTGAGCTGGTTGAATCGGGCGGCCGGAAACCACAGCCACTCGGTCTTGGTCGGGTTGATCCTGAGTCCGTTACTTGCCTCCAGAAGTTGTGAATGCCCCAACCCTGGAAGTCTTTAAGAAGATGTTAGATAGCCATTTGTCTGAAATGGTATAAGGTTCCTGCCCATGCAGGGGGTTGGACTAGAAGACCTACAAGGTCCCTTCCAACTCTGCTATTGTATTATTGATATGGTAAAGAGTCACACTAAACTAATCCTGAGATGGTATCTATTGGATAACTTCTTCATCCAATCAAAAAGAAGGTTCAGTTATACCAATTAAATTGCCCTTTTAAATTATTTTTTATATGATATTGGGATTAACATTATGGCTAGCATTTTCTATGACAGTTGTCTATTTTCAAGCTCAATAAATAATGCACTCCAATTTTTGAATCTCCAAGGATTAGCACAACATTTCTCACAGGGCTTTTACACATTGAGGGCGAAGGAGACAGTTTTTATTTTAAAACTAGCCGTACTGGGCCAGCATTGCTGTGGCCCAGTCTGGTTACTGTATTTTTCGGAGTATAAGACACACCTTTTTTCCTCTAAAAAGTGGCTGAAAATCTGGGTGCGTCTTATACATTGAATACAGCATTTTTTTGCCTCCTGGAACTCCACCCTCTTCACCAAAATGACTCTGCATAGGCATATAGAGGCTTCCAGGGAACTCAAGGGGCAGAAATTAGCCTAAATCAGGCCATCTTTTGCCCCCCCCCCCCCAGCCATCAGCAGCATTCTATAAGCCTCCATAGGGCTATGCATGCAATTTATTTGAAACAAAAACGGGCCGTTTTCACGATTAATGGGCTGGGTTTTTTGCTCATTTTTGCCCTCCCCAGGAACACTCTGCAAGCCCTCCCCCCAAGGCTAGTCATGCTTTTTATTTGGGGGAAAACGGCCCCATTTTCATGGAGAAATGGGCCGTTTTGGAGAGGTTTGAAAGTGCAAAAGGGGTTTTCCCCCCCCTGCTCTTTAACTGTTTCTGTGCCATCAGAAACAAACTACTAAGGTGTGTCAGTGATTTCCTTCTCCAGGACATGGATAAATACACCTGGAAACATCAACCTACCTACCTACCTACCTACTTACCTACCTACCTACCTACTCTCTCTCTCTCCCTCTCTCTCTCCCTACCTACTGTATTTCTCTCTCTATTTCTCTCTCTCTATCCTTCTACCTACCTACCTACACACACTCTCTCTCTGACTACCTACGTACTGTATTTATCTCTCTCTATTTCTCTCTCTCTTTATTCCATTATCTACCTACCTACCCTCTCTCCCCCTACCTATCTACTGTATTTCTCTCTCTCACTCTCTATTCCCTTATCTACCTACCTACCTACACACACTCTCTCTCTCCCTACCTACTGAATTTCTCTATCTGTATTTCTCTCTCTCTCTATTCCTTTATCAACCTACCTACTCTCTTTACCTACCTACTGTATTTCTCTTTCTTTCTCTCCCTCTCTATCCCTCTACCTACCTACCTACCTACCTACCTACCTACCTACCTACCTACCTACCTACCTACTGTATTTCTCCCACCACTGCAAAGGACCCAAAAACTTTGAAATCTAAATTAGAAGCCCTTACACCAATGCTGACACAAACATGCCAACAACTGAAAAAGTACTGTGATCTATACCTTGTATATCTGTACTAATAAACAAGATAGATCGGTGCTGTCTGATCTGCCTTGCATATTAACCAAAGTATCACCTGCTTCAAACATCTTTAAGCAATTTGAAGGAAACATGCACAATTAATGCTTTTTAAGTCTCTATTTTAGCTTTGTTTTCTTCTCCAACAAGGGTCTTCACAAATTTGTGGGAGTAAACACAAAGGACAAATATTTTTGCAGTATCAAATTCTGGTCCAGTACAATTCTTCCCAAGTCGGATGTGTACATACTTTTCTACTACAAGTGTTGTTAGCATGTATTTTGAATTCTTCTCTTAAGAACCCGAGTTAATTTGAAATTATTAATGAAGTTTATTTGTTTTTATCAATGATCATAAGAAAGAGTAAGTTGTCTTTATTTATTTGTTTGCTTGTTTGCTTGCAATGAATTTAACAGATTTACCAAAGTCATCACAATGATTCATATCAAACAGGCAAGCCAGCCATTGAGAAATTATATCTTTCACAGACTACCTACTAGATCAAACATTTTTCTCTATGCTTTCCCTTTAACGGTGTAATAAAATGTATTATTCATATATAGTAAGATTTTAAATCACTAACTCTATAGTGACTGTCTTAAAGTATAAAATGGTGAGACAAAGTCGAATGGAAGAATTTGGGGGATTTATTTTAATTCTGTTTAAAATTAAAGTATTTAAATGAAGACTCACCAAACTAATCACATAATAAGTCAATAAATTGGCTGTCACTGAGGCTATGGGCTGCAGTTGACTAAAAACATTGTACATCCTTGATACAATTATAACTTCCATAATTAAAATATTAGAGCCACCTTATAAAAGCAGCCATTTAAAAGCATTCCAAAGTCTGTGTTTCTCAGGGGATTCATAACATTTGCATCTGTTAACCAGGAGGATGGCTGTGACTGCAGACAGGATCTAGGCAATTGATTGTGTGATGCATAAATATTCCCTTGTGTTATATTTATACATTGGCTGGGCATGCTGTGCTCGGCCCAATTAGGGTTGAGATTTTCATTTCATGCAAATGCAGGTATTCATTTATTTTAAGGTGCAAAAGTGTTGACATTAACATTAAACTCTTCCCCCAACCAGCACTCTGATTTATCGCCTTTATTTTTTGTTGTTGTTTATAACATGTTTTTGTGTGTCTGTGCATGTATTATATACATGTATAAGTGGGTATCCATATGCATCTTTGCCTGCGATTTTAAAAATAACACTCAGAAATACTAAAATGTGTCTGTTTTAAAAACAAGAAAATCATTTAAATCAAATGCTCCTTTAAAAGCCACCAAAAGAGAAAGCCAGAGGACTTCTATTAGAGTATATATTTAAATCTTGGTCTCACCTCAGAAAACCTCCTCCTGTGCTTATTTTAATAGAGTAGGAAGAACAGATTCCAATACTGATCTCAGAGTTCAGTCAAGGTTACCTGGCTGAGTATTTAAATTCAATAAAAAAAATGGTAGAGATAACCAAGAAGCTCTGCTTAGTATTATTCTCACACAATTACAAATTGATGAAGTGTGAGAGTTGGGTTATTACATTTGTTAATGCCTTAAATAATCAGCGTTTCTGATCATGAAAGGAGTCTGTTTGCCATAGCAAGTCATCCTCTTCAGATCTACCACAGTATTAGAGTGAGAATTTAAAAAGGCTGTCATTTCAACCCCGTGCACCTGAGATCACATGAAAACAATGTCTAATTAGAACCGTAGTTAGAACAAATTGGAGAGCTAACCTCTGAAAGGTTGCTAAAAGGCCTTGTCTGCATCCATAAATGTCAAGATGTGGTGGGAACAAAAGAGTTTTTCAGAAGGATACCTGCATAGAGATGATGTATTCACTGATCTTCCACCGATAGTCATGATGGAATTTTTGGAATCTTAACTTAAACAGTGTTATTTCTCCTGGTAACTTAAAAGGTTGTATTGTTTCATCTTGTTTTTAGGGGTAGACACCCCATGGCCCACAATCTATGTTTAGTTTTTAAGCTTTTCTTTTTGCAGACTCCAAAGATTGCCCTATTTGCATATCATGGTGGTGTAATTTGTTGCTTGTGTTCAATGGGATAAGTGTCTACAGTAAAATCTCAATTAAATAATTGTCTAGCCTATCAAAGCAAACACATCAACTCCAAAGACTTTCAAAGGTCTCTGAATTTCAGCTACCTCTTCTTCAGTGACATCATGAGATCACCACTATGCCTTTGTCACTTTTCACTGTGAAAAAAAATACCTAAAAGGTTTGCCTATCACTAAGTTACGGGAAGATTTTTCATAGTTTTTCTTATTGGGCAATATCTCGGAGAGACAGGACCATGAGATTGACTAAGATTAATAATATTTTATAGGCTGTGATCTAAAACTCATTCAAGCAACACAGGATGCTTTCTGGGAATGTAATATTGCTGAAACGAGCATAATTGATTTCATTTTGAGTCCACTCTTTTAGGCCTTGTTGGAATGGCTTTAAGGATGGTGAGACCAGTTCTACAAGGAATTTTTTGTTCCAGCCATATGTGGCAAAATATCTGAATTGTGATTGTTTGGAAGAAAGAAAAATGTATTCATAAATTTGCTGTCAAATTTATTAGGACTCTAGCAGACTGAGGGGCAAGGGTTAAATTATATCGCTGATGCTATTGAGTCATAAAAATAAATTTAGGTTTGTTAATAGGTACAGTAACTCCTGATAGTTTTGCTCAGTACATTATGCTCATGAATATCTCCATCATCACTCATTTGCTTTTTCCATTAAAAAAAAACCCTTCACAAAAACATGCTGAGGAAACTGCCATCTGTCATGAAACATAAAGATGATTCTTTTGCGTCTGGTCTCTCACAATCCATATTTTAAAATACTGTAATACCAGCACCCAAGTTTTATCTGAATTTGTATTTCAATCCTAACCATATTACCCACTTAAAGGTGGAAAATCCACTCAAAGTGGAAAAGTCAACCTCATCATTGATCTAGTTTTTAAAAAGTGACAAACATGGTGTAACCAAAGAAAATGATAGGCTTAAATAAAACAATGAGTTGTCTCCAGTAACTGCTCCCAATTACTGTTGCTGTCAGTTGCAAAGTCATGTCTGACCCATCACAGCCCCATGGACAACATTAATCAGGCCTTCCTGTCCTTTACCATCATCCAGAGCCAATTTAAGCTCATGCCTACTGCTTCAGTGACTCTATCCAGCCACCTCATTCTCTGTCGTCCCTTCCTTCTTTTGCCCTCAATCTTTCCTAGCATTAGACTCTTCTCCAAATGAGTCCTTCTTCCTTCTCATTAGGTGGCCAAAGTATTTGAGTTTTACCTTCAGGATCTGGCCTTCTAAAGAGCCGCCAGGATTGATCTCCTCTAGGAGTTCCAATTACTCCATTAGAGCTAAAAATAGGGTCTTTTCACATCTTTTTTCTATGGAAGAGATGCTCAAAAAATACAAATGAGAAATATGCAGAATGTGTAGCTAATACTGTAGATTGCCACTTAAAGAGCCAGCTGGGCTCAATAATTAAGGCACAAGGCCAGAAACCAGGATGACCAAGTTGATCTGAAAAAAAGCAGACCCTGAACTTGCAGGAAAACACTAAGAAGAAAAGAAAAAAAATATGTAGCTTTTAATACTTGTTCCCATCCATAAATTAACACTGGTATGAAAAGAAGAAATAATGCTCTTTCATGTAATTATGAAGCCTAACAATCTCCCAGGCTCCCAACCAATTGTAGGCAAACATGTTGAAGAATTCCATCCCTGATTCATTTTACTTTGAATATTGTAATAATGCAATATGTCAAAGCAGACTTTATTGTGACAGTAATAAAAAGAGGGCTATGCATGCAAATCCAAAACCGGCTGCTGTTGTTGGGATGGCTCACCTTTTTTTAAGGCTCCAGTATCAGTCGAAAGGAAAGATGCTCTTGCTTGCTGGTTTTAGAAACCTATACTCATTAGAATAAATGTACATCTTAAAGCATTAGCATCTATTTTAAAACATTTGTGCAGAAGTCTGGAAAAGTTTGGCCTAATAAATGACTGGCAAATAGGTTGGAAGCCTAAACCCATTCTTCTGAATCATTTTCCAGGGGTGAACAGCCCTAATAAATAGAGTGCTTCAACAGGAAAACCTTCCCCTGGGTAGCATATGTTCCCTTTAGATTCTCATTCTCATTCTGTCTCTCTCTCTGTCTCTCTCTCTCTCTTCCCCTTCTCTCTTGTGTGAATTAGGATGTTCATTTAAATTTGTGAGTGTATGTCAGGGGTGTCAAACTCACAGCTGTGGGCTGGAGGTGACCTGTGCTGGCTACACACAAACCCAGTTTAACAAAGGGGGAAAAAGTTATGAGACATCACATGATGATGATGTGACAACATGAGTTTGACACCCCTGGTGTATATATTCCATACGAGAGCAATGTCATTTGCTGTTATGGAACACAGTGCATTTCAAAATTTGAAATATTTTAGATTTGATTGTGCAGCGAATATTAAAGTCTGCACATTTAATTGCATAAAGTTTTATGCTGTGTTCAAGTGGCTTTTCATCCTGCTGTTTCCTCCATCTCGCCATATGCTTTGTCTTTAACTCATTACAATTTACCATTCCCCAGCCTCCACAATCTAAAATAGGTTATGCTGAAATCAAAATTCTGCTCAGTAATTGCTTTACATAATTACCAGCTTACTTGATATAAAAGTATATGCTAAGGTAATAGGATAGATTGACACTAACAGTCATCAGAGAGACAGAGAACCTCTTCATCTAAATTAACACTAGCATTGAAAAGCTATTATATGCAGCTTGATGACCAAAGGGTGAGAGTACCTAGTTCAACAGGATTTCTAAAAGGAATAATTTAATTTGTAGCATAATTTAGGGGCATATTGCTATGATAGGAGAAAAAAGCTTGTGGAAAAATATGTCAAAGTAAGATTATTTGTTCAGACTGCCCACGCTTGATCAGAATGTCCATGCAAAAGGAAGAAAAAAATCCATAATCAGTTTTGTTTCAAAATGTCGTATGTTTTCTTAAGTAATATTAATTTTTTTTTTATATTGAAAAAGTTTTATTGGTTTTTACAAATTTTTTAAGGTAGGGTAGGGGTAAGGTGCAATACAAAAATATTTAGAGAACTTTCACGTCGAGGTCGTTGGTCCCTCCAGGGCTTCTTAATAAGGCATTGGTAATACATTTTTCAATAATACTACAAGGTGAAAACAAATGCATACATCATAAATTCTAAATTCTATGCTGGCAATCGTGTACAAACATCCAGATAAAAGTTATACTGTATTAATAAAAAGCAAAGTCATTTTTTAGATCTAAGTCTCTTGGCAATTGTGTCTTCTTGTTCTCCTTCCTGGCCCCCAGTGGGCGGGGCTGTGGCCCCCTCCGTCCCCCCTGGATCTTCCCCCAGGATAGAGGAATGTTTTTTAAGAAAGGCTTCCGCCTCAGCAACTGTTTTAATCCTTACTCTTCCTCCTTCCCAGAACACCAAATCCCTTCTGGCATCGCCCACTTAAACCAAATCCCGTGATTAAACAATTTTTTAGATAAGAAGGAATACTTCCTCCTCACCTCCCTAATCTTTTTTGGGATCTGCTTCAAGATAGCGACTTCCTTTTGCTGATAAATTAACGGACCCACTCTCTGCGCCTTCAAGATTCCCTCCCTAGTAGTAATATTAATTTTTTAAAAGTCTTTAAATTGCTCACAAAGAATAGCCAATACAGTGGCTGTCATGTTCTAATTAGATAATAATACAATAGCAGTGATGGGTTTCTGCAGGTTCGCACTTACTTGCGAGAGCCGGTTGGTGAAATTTAGAGAGCCGGTGAGAGGAGGTTCCACCAGCGGACCCAGAAGTAAGTCTGCCCCGCCACTGCCAGTGACCCAACAAGAAGGAAGGAAGGAAGGAAGGAAGGAAGGAAGGAAAGAAAAGAAAAGAAAAGAAAAGAAAAGAAAAGAAAAGGAAAGAAAAGAAAAGGAAAGAAAGAAAAAGAATTTATTATCACAATTGAGCCCAAAATTTTGGTTGCTAAGCAAGAGTGTTGTTAAATGAGTTCCACCACATTTTACAAGTTGGCCACTCCCACCCAGTCACATGACTGCCAAGCCATGCCCACAAAATAGGCCACACCTTCAGAGTAGGTTCTAAAAAGTTTTGAAACCCACCACTGCAATAGGGCACACAAAGGTATGTTTTTTTCTTCAAAGTTTTGTTTTTTCTTCAGAAGGCAATGTTCTTGCTCCTTAGTGTAGTTGTGAGTGGTAGGAACTGAAGTAAGATAATTTAGAAAAGACCATGGGCCAAATCATCAAGAGAGTTTAGTGATACTTTTCTTCATTTGCCTCTGCTCCACAAGTATTTGCATGGCCCAGTAGAAAGTTATCTGCATCTTCACTTTATTTTATTTATTTTATTTTGTCAAGCATACATTAGATAACAGATATAAGTATAAACATGATCATGAATACATGACATAAATATGAATACAAGGAAATATTTGTACGGGAATAAAGAATATTTCTTTACCTTTAACCTCAGCCAGAAACTTTGTGAGGGGTTAGTGAGATAGCGCTTCAAAAACTGAAAAAGGCAGGAGTCTAGCCAATGTCTGAGGAACCTGGGAGGGACCCTGTGTCAGGTTTCCAAGGCATACACATAGTTGCTAGGTGATAATAGCAATTTATTCAAGGCTGAGCTGATAGCAGCAGATGAGAAAAATATTGTAATTTTTTTTTAAAAAGCCTCTCTTGGAAAGAAAGCTTGCCTAGATGGTCCCACTTTCAACAGGAGTTCAAAGAAGAACACTCGTAATCTAGTTAAAAGTTCAGAAAGCCAAGTCATGTTTGTCAGGCAGTCCAAGGTCAAGAGTTTCACAAGCAGGATTCACAGCAATGGCAGGAAATTGGATGATTGTTTCAAGTTGCCTCTTAAATCAGTCAAATAACTAAAATTAAGATAGTACTTTTCTTTCTTGGCAAGGAGCATCACTGAACTTTTTTGTTCTGCTTTCTGCTCTTGATTGAGGACCATGCTTCAACATTTGGCTGTTATGATGATATCTATATTTGATCAACCTCGGGTGATTCCTAGCTTGGTGTTTCCTGAGGCTGACATTCTAAAGTTCAGCTGCAGCAGCGTCTTCAAAGTAAGTCTGAGTTCTAGGCCCTGGCCCAGTCAAAAGAGGGCAGAAGTGGGACACAATTTTGTGTGGCAGAATAAAGCCAAGGGCTGTTTTATTTCCCCCCCACTCTACATTTCAGATCATGTTCTCTGGAGATCCTTCTAATGATAACTTATTTCTTCTAATGATCTCTTATTGAAGAGCCATGGTGGTGCTAGAATGCAGTGCTGCAGGTTACTTCTGCTGACTGCTGGCTGCCAGCAGTTCAGCAGTTTGATTCTCACCAGGCTCAAGGTTGACTCAGCCTTTCATTCTTCCGAGGTGGGTAAAATGAGGACCCAGAGGGTTGAATATGCTAACTCTGTAAACTGTTTAGAGAAGGTTGTAAAGCACTGTGAAGGGGCAGATACGTCCAAGTGCTATTGCTATTTCAAATTTAATAGGATTTTGTGGAGTTCATAGCAGATATGAAAACCATAGGTCCATATAAATCTGTTATTGGCTTTATTGTTATGCTTGTTAGTTTCCTTTATTGAGAAGAATGAGGAAAAGTGGGAAAGGGATTGCTTATATTGCCTTTTCCTAATATAAAATAGTAGTAATTGACATATAGACCAGACTAAGAAATAGACACTGCAGACCTATACCTCAGGCTCACCTTGAACTATGAGATGGGGAGCAAATAAATTTTGTAAAGCTGTTCTGTTCAAAATAGCCACAGTAAGACAATCTGCCAGTATGAATGTGATATTTTTATAGGGGTCCTTAGTCCCAAAAGTTTCCCTACTGGGCTTCTATCGTCCAGGTGAAGGACACAGGAAAAAATGAGTGAGGAGTGCTGACTTCCTCTCAAGAGACCAAGCTCCGGACTGACACCAGTAGGAAAACGCCACACACATGAGGAAGCAAACTGGGTTTCCAGCCTCACATGAGGAAGCAAACTGGGTTTCCAGGCATGCAATTAGGTCATTCAGCAGCAAAACAGCACTCTGTAAAGTCAGTTAGCAAGTTATATGCAAAGTCAGTGCTGCGAGCTTCCACCCCTTAGCACTAAGTGCACTGGCATCACCCCAGTGGTTGTCATGCACCGAAGCTCTGGCCCAGCTGATTGTCAGGCCAGAATAGCTGTTCATCGCATTCTTTGCACAGCCTTACCTCCATGCCACATAGCTGAGCCTTGTTATTATCTCCGCCGCCGCTGAGGCAGAGAGATGATTGTGGCTAGGAACAGCTGTTCACACCATGCCTCTCCACCGCACAGCTGGGCTACCTCTGTCACTGCTGTAACCGTCTGAACACCGTCTGTCACCGGTGCTCCATGGTCACCGTGATGTTGGTCCTGACTGTCAGTTTGTAAGGCAACTCTATGACTACTATCAAACTGCCATAGAGAGGAGCATTCCAAACATACCCGTGGTCGGAAAGGAATCTCAAGCTGGCCTGTGAATTCGCATGTCTAAACTACCATCTCTCATTGGTTAATGTGATTTATGACAAAAAGCTGAAGGAGGACAGTAATGCAGGCAAAGTTCAGAAGCAGATAAAGAAAGCAAAGAAGATGGCTGCAAATAAGAAATGCCTAATGAGGAATAAATAAATCACTGCTTTTTGTATCATAATATTGGGTCATTTATTATGAAGCAGGCATCGTTAGGGTACTTGACACTGACACTCCCCTTTACCTGTGCTCCTTCCCGTCCTGCTTTGGCAAGCCTGGGCCTCAGGGCTTGACACTTAGTACTCTCTGAGCTTGGTTGTTTTCTTATAGACATTTCATTACCCAAACTAGGGAGCAACATCACTAGGATTGATGACGTTACCTTGTTTGGGTAATGAAACATCTGCAAGAAAACAACTGAACTCAGAGACCACCAAGGACCCTCATTTCAACCCTGAACTACAAATGTTATCCTTTATTGGTACTTTTCATTCCTCTTACTTCTTCATGAGAACTAGATGCAATGGGAGGGAATTGTGTGACTCATTTATTCAATTTCTTGTCCTGAGCTCAGCTATTATTTATGTGATTGTTGTCTTGGTAGAAGATCCTCCTTTTGTCCTTGAAGGTCATCCACTTTATTCATGATATCATCTGATAATTGATATTAATACTATAAAAACTAGAGGGACAGACTTTATAACGGAGAATTATCTTTTGACAATCAGGTCTAAATGTTCTTGAACTTAATGTCTTCTAGACCAGGTTTCAATTCATTTTCTTGTTTTTTATTTGAAATAACAAGTTTGGACTAATGGAAGATTGAATTATGGTACCCAGCAGCAGAAGCTCATATCTTCTTTCAGTATCTTATCAGCGCAATTACAAATCCTCCTCTCATTGGCCTCATGAACAAGGAGAGATCCAACCTAGAAATAAGGAGAAATTTTCTGACAGTGAGAGCAATCAACCAATGGAACAGAAGTTGCCTTCAGAAGTTGTGGATGCTTCATCACTGGAAGCTTTCAAGAGGAGACTAGACTGCCATCTGCCAGAAATGGTGTAGGGTCTGATTGGGCAGGGAGCAGGACTAGATGACCTACAAGGCTCCTTCTAACTCTGTTAATCTGTATCATTCTCCAGTGTAAATTGTATCCTAATGGGATTATTCTGATAGAATGAGCATGTTAAAAGACAACTGCTTCCGAGGTGGGTTGCCATTTTTTTTTACTACCGGTTCAGGCATGCTCTGCATAAGCGCAGAAGCTTTTGTACATGCACAGAAGTATCCAGGCAGGTGGGCGGAGCCTGCCACCACCGCTACAACCGGTTTGGCCAATCCGGGCTGAACCGGCAGCAACCCACCTCTGGACCGCTCCCAATGGAGTTGGACTTCTGAATGCCCTTTTCCAGAAAAACCTTCATGTTTTGATTTTCATAAAACATCTTTTTTATCTCTCTGTTAAGATCTCTCGCCTGCCCCAAGCTTTGATCCATACTGATTTTTGTTTATAAACAAAAAATAATAGATAGCAAAGGGCCAAGGAATATTACTGATTTTGATTATTAGTTGGAACCAATGACTATTCAGTCAAAAATGAGAAATCAATTTTTATCCTTATGTTTTGCTATCTTTGTGCCTTATTTTATAAACGTTTGAGGGAAAGACAGAAAAGTCTATATAGAATTTCAATTGGACAGTATGCTGTTTTCAAAAATTTTCTCACATTAAGTGTCCTCAGCATGGTGAAAGTATCTGGAGGGAGCACCATTGGCGCTCTGTCAAACATCAAAGTGATTTTTCAAAATGTTGTGATGGTTTATAGGCAGGGTACCCTGCCCTCTATATATTTATCTGAGTAGCATCTCAGTGTGAGTTCACTCTTTCTTTGAGATCATACAAAGCAAATAAATTGGCCATTCTGAAATATATAGTCAAGTTAAAAAACTAAAATTGTCATGCTGAGTTAGTTTGAGCTATCAGTGCAATATGTATTCAGGAGAAAGCTCTGCAGTCCATAATTCACTTGTCCAAACCTAAAATATTATGGTTCAGATACATGAGAGGAACAATTATCTGACTTGATTTGAACTAGGACTATTCAGCAAATGTCTGTATTAATTTGAAAATATGTCCAACATGAGACAGAAGTCCAGATATATATTTAAATGATTCTAGACCTGTGATGGCGAACCTATCACATGCGTGCCAGAGGTTGTACACCGTGCCCTCTCTGACGGCAAGCAAGCTATCATCCCATGCATGCATGCACCGCTTTGCCAGCTGGTCTTCGGGTCTCTGCCAGGCATGTGCAGGGGGCGGGGGTGTATGTGGGTTATGTATGAACATGCAGGACACAGGGCATGTGTGCATGTGTGGGTGGAGGGTGTGTGTTGGGGGACCACATGCACATGTGTGAGGCTGCATGTGCATTGAATTTTGGGGGTTTGTGTGTGCACACTTTGGGCACTCAGTCCAGAAAAGGTTAGCCATCACTGTTCTAGACACTGGATATATGTAGATATATTTTTTTCTCTGTTCAAGAGATATTAAAGAATCCCTTGTAATTTTTTCTTTACAAGAATTTTATTTATTTATTTTTTATTTATTTATTCGAATTTATATCCCGCCCTTCTCCTTGTTAGGACCCAGGGCGGCGCACAGGCATGATTTAAAACCACAATAAATACAATATACATCATTAAAATATATTAAATTATTCAACCCGTGCTAAAACCCATTTAAAAACCCTACCAAATTATGAAGGTGTTTTTCCTTCCTTCCATGGATTTTTTTTTCTAATATTCAAATCAGAATTTGAAGTTGATTATTTGATGAAACTCCTTTCAGTTCAGTCTCTCTGAAATAAATGATAAAACCAGCAGATTCAATCTGAAAATGGGAAAAATTCATTTGGTAGACATTTTAAGCTAATTTATGTATGCATACATTGATTTGCTGATTAGAGCAGTTTTAGATTGCGTGCCTCTCTGAATTTTGCAATTTTCACTTCAACATACAAAAAATTGCCGACAGAAATTAATGTATTAAGGAAAACTGAATACAAAGTACATATATTAGGGAACATTTGAAAATGAGAAAGTTGTAAAAAATGGACATTCTAGAAGGAAAGTGTACATAGACAAATGCAAATTTCTCTCATTTTGTTGACAGATGGCCTACTCACATTTGAAATCCTATCTGTTTTTCAAACACTTATTGTCTTGTTGGTTTCAGGGTTGCTACTTATTTTCCTTTCTTATGCAAAGTAGACATGAGCAAAATTATATTTGCTTCTAACCTTCCATTGTGGCAGAAACATACGTTTGTGCATGCTTGTGTGTTTCACTATGCTATCACCTTATGATCGTTGTCAAAGAACTTCATTTCCAGACTTTATGTGGATCTTTTCAAAGCACGTGTCTTTTGTTCACAAATTCTTTCCAAACCATTTGCCTATTCTAATGACCATGTTTTTAAAAGATTATTTTCATTTGTTAGCTTTAACACCAAGAATCACTAGGACTGAGGTGTTAGATACATCAAACATTTATAAATGAATAGTTCTGTACAGCTTTTGGAATGGAAAACAAGGAATTCAACTGGAACCTATGCATTCCTGCTTACATCGGCTGTGACAGTTTTCATTTTGTTGAATTGTGCTATTTCATTTATAAAGAAATCCATGAGACAGAGAGAGAGGGATGTGTATGCACATGTGTAGGTATATATGTATGTCTGTGTGTGTATGCTAAGTAAAGTGACTTAATCAGTAAGCCTCAAATCGTATTTTGAAATTTGACAGTCGAAATTTAGAATGTTTCTCCAATTTTTTTTGTATTATCATTATTGTGGCTTATATTAAGTGGGGTATTTCAAATAGTTTTTGTAATCCAAATAGTGAACAGGTTATGTTAAATCACAAAAGGAAAAAGTATTTTGCTTATTTAAGTAGGTTTGAATTTGCTTATGCATTTTCAGAAGAGATATCAAAAATTCTGCTGACATTTTCAGTATGGCTTTCAGTGCCCCTTATTACAATTACTTTAAGAGCTTTGAACTTTATCTTTGACAGGAAAGAAAGAAACACTGATGACATTAGATTTTATGTTTTCTGAACAAGCCTCTGTAGACTAAGCTTTAAAAAGTGAAAGTGTTCTAGAGCATAGAAAGCAATTATAATTATATGAGAAGTATTGTTTTGTCAGCTTCTGGAAGTGACACAATCTTGACTGTGCTCAGAAAAGGGAAGCTAAAAGAAAAGTTTTATCTTGAAAATTAGTTCCAACACAACAAACTTTTCCTGCTGCTGCTTCCTGTGGATCATTTAGTGCAGTATGGTAACAGGGAAATTCTGAGAATTGGCATCCACATACCTTAAAACAGTGTTTCTCAACCTTGGCGACTTTAAGTCCTGTGGACTTCAACTCCCAGAATCCCCCAGCCAGCATAGCTGGCTGGGGAATTCTGGGAGTTGAAGTTCACAGGACTTAAAGTCGCCACGTTTGAGAAACACTGCCTTAAAAAAGAAACATTTCCATGTAGAACACACTGTCTTTATGAAATATTTCTGAGTATCACCCGTTTTGACTGAATGTATGACTGAAACATAAATTGCCATCATTTTTGTTGGTTTATAAAGGCCCTGTTCCAAGTTGAATTTATATGGTAATGCATATAAATAGAGCTGGCTGTTCTTCTGACACTAAATGTGAGGATTAGAGCAATGGTTATTCTGCTGTAATGAAAATGCTAACTCCTTTTGTAGAAGCAACCCCTATACAGCAAATACGTATGTAGCACCTCTCCTCCCCCTCTCAACATTTTGCAGAAAGTTGCAAAGAATTAAGCAATCACAAGATGGAGTTAGTTAGGTTCAGTGGTGGGATTCAGCCAGTTCGCACCTATTTGGGAGAAGCGGTTGCTAACTTTGTAAGCAATTTGGAGAACCAGTTGTTAGAAGAAATCTCATTTTGTTTTGGTTTTTCCACTTTACAAGGCTAATCCTGCAAGGAAGGCAGGAAGTAAACATTCTGGTGTTGTTTCTAGCCTAATCTTTATTGACCTGCTTACAGAAACTGCCTCTCTGCTTAACCCTTATTACATTGTAACATCTAAGGCAAAGCACTCATCTATGCAAGTGATGTTGAGTTGGTCATGCCCACTCACATGACTGACCACTGAGTCATATCTACTCAGCTGGTCATTAGAGTAGAGAATCAGTTGCTAAATTATTTGAATCCCACCATTGGTTCGGTTCTCTGCACCTCAGAAGAATGTTCCCTTCCGTTTTTCTCCTCTGCCCTTTTATTGTACATCATTCATACCTGCTTTCTCCTCCAATAAACCTTTAAAATGTTAAGAATATTCTAAGGTAACTTCTTATAGAAAAAGAACAACAGGTAGTCCTTGAGTTACAGCCAGAATTGGGATTGCAAAATTCATTAAGTGGTGTTGTCATTAAATGAAACATTTTGTGACTGCAATTTTTGCTGCCAGTTTTTTTTTTAATTCACTTGTTGGATGTTGACGGAAAAGATCACCTTTAGAAACATGATTGCAGGTGCTGCAATTGTTCCAAGTACAAACCAGTTGTCAAGAAGTCAGATCACAATAATGTGACCCATGGGAACACTGTTAAATTATAAATGCAAAGACTATATCCCTAAATCCTAAGGGGCTGCCACAAAAAAGGGGGGGACAACCTACTCTCCAAGCACCTGAAGGCCGGACAAGAAGCAACAGAAGATAACTAATAAAGGAGGAAATCAATCTAGAACTAAGAAGAAATTTCCTGACAGTTGGAACAATTAATCAGTGGAACAATTTGCCACCCAAAATTGTCAGTGTTCCCATACTGGAAATATTGAGAAGAGATAGGACAACCATTTGTCTGAAATGGTATTCCTGGCTGAACAAGGGTTGGACTCAAAGACCTCCAAGGTCCGTGCCAACACTGTTATTATGTTATTCAAGCAAATGAATGATTGTGCATTATGGCTTACCTGTATACATAAGCATTTCCTCCCAGACTGAAGAAGAGGAAGGGATTTTTTTTCCTTTCAAAAAACATTTCAATATCTAATTATAGCTTAGAGTGGTTCTTACACTTGCAAATTACAAAAAAAAAATCTGCTAATAATAAGCCAAATGGTAATAACAATAATGAAAAATATAAACAATACTAGAAAAATTTGAAGTAACTTTCAGGTAGAACTAATTAGTATTTACCGAAAGGAATAAACAAACTGGAAATTGGTTATCGTGAGATTGTATCTCCAGAATTATCTTTTTTTCCCCTCAAAGTGAACATATATTGATAAATATAACACTCAATTTAGACTTTTCCCATCTGGAATTTACCAGCTGTTCTAGTTGGGTATAGTGTGAACTTCAGTCCAACACATCTACAAAATATCCACATGAACAAATCTGTAATTGATAATTAGCTTTTTGTATGATTATTGAACTCGTACCAAATACTTGTAAATAAATACATGTTCTCATATTGCTAAGAATATATTAGTGTTTACCTTTTCTTTAGTTATTTTCTGTTTGTATTTCTTAAGAAAAAATATATGATTTTATTTACCAATTTATTTAGAACTAAAACATGCTTCCTCAAAATAAAAAAAAGAAATAATTAAAACATTTCTGATTATGTAGGTAAAATATGTCAAAAATAATGCAAATTACTATGCTATATATTATTAAATAGCCCTCTGGCAATCTGAATTAATTTCAGCAAATTGTGTATTAACAAATAACCCAAAGTAAAAGATTTATGAAAAGTCACATATTTTCTTTTAGCATTTATTATTTAGTGGCGGTGTTGAGTCAAGGGCTATTGACTACCTACATTTATTCCCTAAGTTATTACTGATTTATTATTTATCTTCCATTATTAAACGGCAACACCAGACCTGAACAGTTAAGTATTTTACTTCTCAATCACTTATTGAAATATCAAAACAATTAAATACTTAGGTTCTTCTTGGAATCCAAATATCATAATACAGTCCTTATAATATAAAACCCTTAGAAATTCAGTTTTATAACTAACTTTTCAGTCACATTAATGCCCTTGACCTACGGTGTTCGTGTTTATTTTTTCACTTCCAAGTGAAAAAGATTTTGGAACTAGTACAACACTCTATTTTATAAGCTGCCTGGAGAAAGTAGTTGAACAAACAATGCTATCCTAAGCATGTTTAATTTATATTAGAGATTTATGATTGGTTTTAAGGGTTTCTTGTATAAACAGCCCCTTTAATACCTCCATCACAAATAAAGAGTTGTACACTAGGTAAAGAAGACAGATTCCACCTCTTGAGAAAAGTTAGATAACAGGAAAACAAAGAAATAATATTGGCTGAGGTAAATTATACCAACTGGGGGAAAAATGCTCCCTTTCCAAAATGTTTTGTTCCCCTTTCTCTACACAGGGTTAAAAACGTTTTTCTGCATTGTAAACATCAGATAAGAAAATTCATCTTCATCGGCAAACAGAAAATAAGTTATTATTTGACTTCTTGTGCCAAACTTTTAAAATGGAGGGAGATTTTAAACATCCCATTGAAAGAGTGATATGTGCTGAAATGTGCTTTTTTTTTAAAGGCTCATAGAAATAGAAAGTAACATGCCACGGGAATTATTTGGTAAATCAGTGTAAGCACTTAATGAGTTCAATAGTCAGAAAATTCCTGATTTTGTTGTTTACATCTAGTTTTTAAACAAGAAGCTTCTATAAAAATTCAAACTAATAGAAAATATTAAAGTATGCAGCCTTTAGAAAAATAAAAAGAAATTACCTCAAAAAAACAGATAACAGTTAACACAGGAGGAGAAAACTAATTTGAAGTGTGTTTAAAAGGCCAATAAAAAAAAGGGCTAAAATTGGTGAATGAAAAGGATTAGTGTTAAATTGTGTACATGTTTACATACCTCAAGCTTTGTAAATTGCATCCATATCCAATGGCAATATTGTTTTATTTATCTTGTCATCAAATTAAATAAAGATAAATACTTTCTTGAATCAAGCTCAATTGATGTTGTTACAAATCAGGCTTTTAAAGAGGAGAAAGTTGGCAAATCTCTATTATACTATAAATTTCTTTTTCAGCAACTTCAAGGATTATGCCTGCACAATGAATTACTAAATTAAATAGTTCCAATAGTTTTTTGAAAATAAACAAGCTTTGGCCAATCAGTCAGAATCCAAATTCATGACATAGTACAAAGGGTGGTGGTTAATGGGTTTACATACGAGAGGATAGGATAGGATAGGATAGGATAGAGTTGGAAGGGACCTTGGAGGTCCTCTAGTTCAGTCTCCTGCTCAGGCAGGAAACCTTATATCAGGGGTCTGCAAAGTCGGCTCTTTTAAGACTGGTGGACTTCAACTCCCAGAATTCCCCAGCCAGCTATGCTGGCTGGGGAACTCTGGGAGTTGAAGTCCACCAGTCTTAAAAGAGCCGACTTTGCAGACCCCTGCCTTATACCATTTCAGATAAATGGTTGTCCAAATAATTCACAACATCTGGAAGCAAGTTTTTCCACTGATTAATTGTTGTAACTGTCAAGAAATTTCTCCTTAGTTCTTTGCTTCTCTCCTTGATTATCAAATCAATCAAATCAAATTAAGATTTATTAACCGCACCCTCTCCCCACAGGGACCCGGGGCGGTGCACAGGCATAATTAAAAACAATATACAAAATACAAACATTACTTAAAATAAAATTAAATAAATCTACCTATGCTAAAAATATATAATTAAAACCCATTAAAATTTGTAATTAAAAGACAGAGAGAACTATTCAAGGCCGGCCAGTCGAAAGAGATGAGTCTTCAATTTTACCCGGAAGGAGCGGAGGTCGGTGGTCGTTCTAATATCAGGGGGAAGGTCGTTCGATTAGTTTCCATCCATTGCTTCTTGTCTTGCCTTCAGGTCCTTTGGAGAATAGCTTGACTCCCTCTTCTTTGTGACAACCCCTGAGACATTGGAACATTGCTATCATGTCACCCCTACTCCTTTTCATTAAACTGGACATATTTATTCTTCTTTATACTGGCAGTTTACATTTTCTGTGATTTAAAATAAATTGGGAGTGTGTGCTGATCAGAGCTCTTTGACCCAAGCACTTAATTCTTCTTAAAATTTGATACCTGTTATTTGGAGAGCCAGTTTGGTATAATAATTAAGGCACCAGGTTAGAATCTGGAGTCTCTGAGTTCAATCCCACTTTTGGTACAAAGTGATCTGGGTGACCTTGAGCCAGTCATTGTCTCTCAGCCGTAGGAAGTAGGCAATGACAAATTGCTTCTGAAAAACCTTGCCAAAGAAACTGCAGGGGCTAGTTCAAGCAGTTACCAGGAGTTATCACTGCCTTGAAGGCATACTTGAAATACAGTATATGGGATCACCAAGTATCGTTTACCTGTTCTGTCCCCCGGCCTGTGAATAGACCAGAACACAGGCTTGGCTGTCTGCCATGACTAATGAGTGAGAGAGAAACAAACCCCCTTGGCTAAGAGCCCAGAAACTAAAAGCACAGGCTTGACTAACAGAAATCTATCCACACAAGCATTCATGACTGTCTCACTAAAACGACTACTGCTCTCAACAACCACCTGGTGCATAATCACCGTCTGTGAGCCTGCCTATGACATAATTGCTGCCTCCACCTCTCAGCTCTGCTCACTCTTGCATCATGGACAAACTGCCTCTGATCCTCCCCACTGCTCCATGACCCAGGTGCCTCCTGGTGGCCAACCAGCCTTTCTGGTTCCTGCTCTGACTCTGAATACCTCCCAGAGTCTTCCTCAGCTTCCAGGGCTGACTCATATGGGTCCTTACTAGAAGAGTCCATTAGCAGCTCATCCGGTCCCTGCGGGGCCACAACACTTGCCTATTTTTTCCAATTGAAGTGGACATCATTTTATTAATTTGAATTAATAACCTTGCATTTTAGCAATAGCACTTAAACTTATATATCACTTTAAAGTGCTTTACAGCCCTCTCTAATTGGTTTACAGAGTCAGCATATTGCCCCCAACAATTTGGGTCCTCATTTTACCCACCTCAGAAGGATGGAAGGCTTAGTCAATCTTGAGCCTGGTGAGATTTGGATTGCCAAATTTCAGGCAGCCAGCAGTTAGCAAAAGTAGCCTGCAGTACTACACTCTAACCACTGGGCCACAGGGGCTCATTTTATCTGGGGAAAATTTATCCAAGGCAAAGCCAAACCATCCATCAGCAATAGTCCTAGAGTTGGTGGGCTTGTTATTTTAAGAAAATATAGTATGAGCTCTGACAACTGGGCTATAATTCCATATTGCAGTAAAAAGGCCATTCCCCTTTAAATAAACTTGGTTTTCTACTTTTTTTTTTTTACCCTGGAGAATGGTAATATTTGCCAAAGAAGTATTATACATTCTTGTTTGGTCTACAATTCAGCTCTGTATAGTAAAAAAAATATATGAAGGAATTAACAGATTTTCATTTCTAGAAAATCTGTAGGGAAATGAAATAAACCCAATTTTCTTGGTACGAACAAATCATATAATGCTGAACTGCAGGACTAATGTGTTCATCATGTACTCTTAAGTCTAGCAATACTATAGTTTTTTTTAAATATATATACAGTATATAGTAAAGTTTCATAAACTGTCTATTTAATAAATCTGTTTTTCTAGGTGGCAAAGGTAGAGGAAATTTAATTGAAATAAACTAGGCACAAGTAGCATGCTTAGGCCAGGAATAGCAAACTTAGATCATGATCCTATTCATTTTACTGTAGCTAATCTTTTAATTTTTTTGGCCTTGCATTTTATAAATCCTGCAGAAAACGTTTGCAGGGCTATTTGTATAATTTTTACAACTGTTTCTATTATATAATTTTGGCATGCAATTTTCAAGTGTTCATATTTCTCCAAGTTATTTTTCAGCAGGAATAAAAGGACCCAAATAATGAACCAAAGAAACTTACTATAGATTGAATATGGGTAAATAACATGTAGCAAGCCATATGTTAAATATGCCAAATTCAACCTATTTTTTTTAACTTATATGGGGATTGTTGTGATATCTAACAAAGGAATCATGTCTACAAAATATTGTTTCCTTTTTCTTTCAAAATAGCAAGAGAGAGAGGTGTTCTTTTGAAAGCAATATGCATGCTATGATAAATTCAGATTTTTCAACTTAGTTCATAGATCATTTATCTCAATAAAAGATACTTTCATGAATGTCCAGTCAAAAAATTATCTGAAACCACATTCTGATCTGATTTTCTTACAATTCAGCATTGTGCTAACCCAGAATTTTTAAAATTAACAACCATAAGATCTGTGGACTTCAGCTCCCAGAATTTCTTAGACAACATGCTTGAAATATCAAGTTAGCTTTATTTTTCCTACAGCTAAAAAGATATATGAATTGCTTGATCATATCATCCAAGGCAATAATTGGCTGGTCACTTTGAACCCCCTTTTCCCCACTCCTTCAGATATCCCTACACCAATGAACTTGCTTTATCTTCAGATAAGTTAGTATGGAATAAAGACCATATGGAGCAGTGAAACCCTAAGAAAATATCCTGTAACTATTAGCAAAGATTAAAGTTACTGATGAACTTTTTTTTTTTTTTTTTTTTTTTTTTAGAAATGCATAACTTGAAGAAGTGGTATTCAGCCGGTTCGTACTGATTCAGGCAAACCGGTAGCAGAAATTTTGAGTAGTTTGGAGAATTGGCAAATTCCACCTCAGCTCAGCTCACCAGTGCTGACACTGAGGTCAGTCTTTGAGTGCTGTGCACAAGCGCAAATCGCAGTCTTATAGAATCAATAGAAAAATATTTGGAATCCCACCACTGATATCTTGACTAATGGCTATTATTTGGAAAATGATTCAATGGAAAATTTCCCTTTAAAAAATTACAAATGCAAATATCTAGAAATACCGGGGAGTTTCTAAGGAAAGAGTAATACAAGGGAAGCAAGGATAGGTAACAATCACTCACAGATTTCCATAAAAGCAGAACAATCTGCCAATATTAATCAGGTACTTACTGCAGAAAGAATCATTGGATTCTTGCTTGGATATCCATAAGCAGCCCTTCTTGTTCCTTCTTTTGCATAAATACTTACAGATTTGAAAAATAAGAAAAAAGAATAGTAGCCAGTTTTACTAGGGAGTTTCCACCACCACAGTTCTTCTTTGATGAATTGGTGTAGCCAGCAACTCAAAAATCAGATGAGGACAAATTCACCTTCCTAAGGACAATTGACAGGATATAGTTTAGTTTTCATCAAAGCTTTTTTCTATAAATTGATTTACATAATAGAAATACATCGCAAGCCTCCAAACAAATTTGAATGATATGGTGACAGCTGTGAGACAAAATATAGAAAAACATAACCTAAGAATTTCCATTTCTGAACTGAAAGCAACCTTTTGTGAACATATTCAATGATCGTACAATTAATTGTCGCTTGAATGAAAATTCATGTCGGACTGAATCGTTTACATTAAAACATGACCAATGAGAAAAATCATGCCAGAATGAACAGAAACAAACCGAAGAATTCTAAGTTAGTGATATTGAATCATAAGTAATCAGAATATGGCTGGAGGAAATGAGATGCAGTAATCAATAACCAAACTACAGATTTTGATGAATCAAGGCATTATGGAAGACCAGTATTTGAAGAGAATGTTCCAAAGACCAGAAGAAAATATTTTCCACCCACTCTCTCACAAAAGGATATAAAATAATAACCATTCCCCTATTTGGCCAGTCAGTGTATTATTATGTTCAGTAGTATAATAAAAGGGAAAGAAATTGACTAGTTAATTCAGTCTTTTTTAGTTCAGTTTGATTTAGTTTTGTTTGGCTTTATTTCTATAGCTTTTTGTTTTCCTCTAATGATTTGATTGTGTAAATGTATCTGGGATTAAAGAGCAGTAGGGCATCTTTTTGGTTACTATGTAAGTAATAGAAACTCTGTTTATCTTAGTAAGAAGGCAGTGTTGAACAGCTGTGAAAATCTCTAAACAGTTTGGCTGGAATTGAGAAATATATTAAGAAGGAAATTATTGGAAATTTGAATTAATAAATCTATGTAGCTGTTGAAATGCAATCTGTTCTCTTCTGTAATTGGTATGCCCACAGGGGATAGAGATCTTAAATTAGCTTAAAGTTAGCCAGTCCAGGGAATTTTATTAATCTTGTCTTTTTATGATGTTTTAGAAAAAAGATTAAGTTAATTCTGAAAAAAGGAGTCATGACCCATACTTATATTATCTCCTGGTTAGATTACCACAATATGGTCTACAAGAAGCTAATCATCAACACCCTTCAGAAGCTGCAGTGGGTCAAAATGCTTACTGGCAGGTGAAAGCTTCTACATGTTCTTAATTCTGATGCTGTGGAATCCACATCTGCTTCCAATTGGCTTTCAAGTGCAATTCAAACTGCTGATTTAATCTTTAGAGTATAATATTATTTGTCATCTTGGTTCTTGCTGGTGGATCCTACCCATCAACCAAACACATATTAGATCCAGATACTGATGGATTCTTCTTTATGCAAAATCTAATGGAGTTTCAACTTCTCAGCAATGGCACCCATCCTATGAAACTTTCTCATCAAAAATCTGGACCGTTATATTGCTTCTGAGCCTAAGAAAACCCTTTAAAAGTGAACTGTCCAGAAGGATATATGTCATCGACATGCTTCTTATTACTGTTAGTTATAGAGATTTATGAAAGGTTTAGCCATTTTAAGGTATTATTATTTATTACTGATGTTATAGCAAGTTTTGGTTTTGACCGCATGCTGCCCTGGTCCCTCTGAGTGCGATGGTACATAAATATAATAAGTAAGTAAATTCACATAGCCACTTCACTCCTGCTGAAGGTCAATATGTAATATAGTGAAGTAACAAGTTGAACACATGCAGAGATACTCAGAAATGGCTACCTTGAGAGCTAAGTTCCATAAATAAATAGAAGTAGCAGAGAGATGTTTTATTAAATTCAGCTTAGGCAGTTCATGTAAGTGAAAGATGGCCTTTAGATACTGGAAATCCACTTTTCAAATGTCCTCATATTTTGTCCCATTATATAAAGAAAAAACACTTTATTTTTCACATGGATTAAAAGCATGTACTATGTTACTGAATTTGAGAGATCAGTTATTATTGTCTGAGTAATTGCAACATTAAAAATGTGTCACATATGCTTGTTTTGCACTGGACACAGGGTAGGTAATTTTTTGAGTGAAAGCAGATGCACACTCGCATAAAATGTCCATAGGTATCTGGCACACACATCCACAATTGCCTTAGTATTGCCACATATTGGTTCTCTCATGAAAGAATCAAATCAAATCATGTTGGCAGACCAAAATATTTTGGCTTACACTGTATAATTGACAGATTGCTACACTGGCCAGGGTGAGATGGTTGTGGAATACTGTTTATTCATTTTCTGCTTTGAAATCTGAAATTACTATCAACTGAAACAATAGGGCATCAACTGATTATAAACTTTCAATTGGCTAAGGAATAATCTTCCCTATAGTTTTAGTGCTCCAATATGATGGGAAATTACTTTAGATTCAGAAAAAGTCGTAAATGCAGAATTTTGGGGAAGAAAATAATAGCATTATTCTGATTGCTAACTTGCATTTGGAAAGGAAAAAAAAAAGGCTAGCTTACAAAACGGAACAAATTTGCCATGCAGCAAAGTGCCAACATTTCTGTACTGGATATAAAAACAGATGGTACATTGCAATGTGTAGAAGTATCTGAAAAAGAAAATTAAGATAAAGAACCAATTACTTAGGCCTTAAAAGTTCCTGTCAAGCTAAAATTCATCTGCAAGATGACCCCAAAGCTAGTCACAATTTGGAAGGTATGGGAAGCTTCTGCCAAGGGTTTTACAGAATCTACTAACTTCCCAAACTGTATTGTGGCATCACAATGCATATTTTGTCCTTGTCAAGGCTGAAATGAATGCCTATGGCCAAAGCACTGGATAATTAGCAATAAGACATCAAAGACTTCCCAAACTCCAATTCCTATTACTTATTTAACATTTTAAGGAGATGCTATTATTAAACCACCGTTCTCCACAGAGAGTAACAAACAAAATGCTGACATAATGCTATCTACATGCAGAAAAGAAGTTACTATAAATAAGTGGAGCTCATTTCTGAGTAAATGTCCTTAGATTTGTCCTACCCAAACCATGTAATAATCATATGTGAATTATAATAATAATAAGATATATTGTATCATGGGATTTAAACTTTTCCGTACTGCCGTTCCTTCTCCTTCATCTATACTATGGGGCATACATAGGAATATATAAATTTGAGAAATTAATCAATAAATATCATGTCTATTTAAAAATAATAATAAATGAATGACATTACTGCTTATGAATGAAGAATCCCTATTTCTCATTTCTTATTTCAGAAGTTCGCAAGCAGCACAATCTTATACGTGCTTCATTTATTCATTTATTTGCTGCCTAATGCCACCCAATAATGAAATGGGTTAAAGAGATGTCATGGTTAAATGAATTTATAAGCCCCAAAGAGATGTCAGAAATGTGTATATGATGAAAAATGCCCATTAAATGCATAGAAATCTTAGTCCAAATCTTAACAATGTTCTTACAGTGAGACAGGAACAAGATAGAATGAGCCTAAACTTGGAAACAGAAGCTAAGTGATGCTGAAATTGCCAAATTCACACACACTGACTCTAATTATGTGCAGATAGAAAAAGAATAACTTTCTGGAAAAGTTAACACTGACACTTAACATACACCAGAAAAGAGAGAAGTGAGATAATATTTATTTAAAAAAGAAACTAGATAATTTTTTATGGTCCCCACAGTGTCATTTCATTTTTTTTAAACAATGTAATATTAACTATATAATCTTCTATTTCCAGCATCTGGCAACTTCCTCCTGTCGTTTGACTGCACTTTTTCTAATTATGCCTCCTAAAATAAATGCAGCATTTTCCTATGTCCAGAGTGGCAGACTAAAAATAATTTTGAATTTTTTTAATGATTCAGAGTGACTTAACATTGCTATAGGCTTCACTTTTTATTTTACAGTGCTGGAAGCCAGGAGTCATTGGGATGGGATATGGTGACATTACTAAAATTCTTTCTGTATTTCTGTCCCATTTCATCTGTCTTTCCCAAATGTAGAAACTATCTCTCAAGTGGTATTCAGATCAGTCTGCTACAAGAAGAATTCTTAACAGTGATTGCAGTTGCAGTTCCAGATTAATTGTTCCATAACACTATCCTACAATTTTGTCAAAGGTTGGCTGTCCTACTTGGGAGACAGAAACCTGTGGCCCTCCGGGTGCTACTGAAATACTATATCAGTCCCAGCAAGTCAACCACTAGTATCTGGAGTGCTCAGCATTTGAATTTGCCGTCTTTGACTTACAAGGTATTTCAAATGCACCTGAAAGTAACACATGAAGTTGACATGAAAAGGATTTTGCTTTATCTATTCAACTTTGATATCTCTTTCCCTCTTTCTCTCTCTCCCCCTCTATCTGGCATTTCCATCCTGAATTCCTTCAAGATGTTTCCCAGGGCTCAATTAAAAATATTTTTACTCTGCCTTTTGCTGATAAAAAAAACTATCAAACTTAAAATTCCAGAACCCACTGTTGATCCTTACCATACCAGAAATTGCTATTCTGCTTTGGAGTAAGATATATTAAACAAAGCCATTTGTTAAACCTTCGAGTTTTGCTCTCTATCTATTAGGGAATTACTGTATCTGTAGCACTTAATCACATATTTAGTGTTTTGTCAAAATACTCTCTTTTAAGTCATGCAGACTGTGGGCATAACCAGTGAAGACCGGTATGCTCATGGAAACATAGATTTAATTGCTTTGTTTAAAAAACAACAACACTAAACCCATGAACCAAGTACGTCTGCTGGGCAGCTGACCTTCAAGGCAGCTGAACAACAGAAAAAAGTTGGAGAGGTTTTCCTGTTTGTTTGTTTGTTGTTTGTCTGTGGGGGGTTTATGAAATTCCTTCACATGGATCTGCCTTCCAACAGAGCTGTTTTGGTAATTCAGATTTTGGGTGGCACTGGGTCTTCTGTTTGGCAGTGTTGCTTCCCCAGCTGCTGGTCAGCTTATTTGGCAGGCTTTGACTTTGACTTGACTGTATCCTGACTGTTCCACCTGTAGGTCAAGGAAAGTCCTAGGACCCCAGGGAGGGAAGATATAACTGCAGTAGCCTGAAGTAGCCAATAGATCTCAGGCTGCCTCCATCATGTAGGGTCACTTGAGTGTGCCATCAGCTGAACAGATGAAACATGTCATTTTGTATTCTTATTGAAGCCAGATTAACAAAAAAAAAAAAAAAAAACCACTTCAAAACTAGAGTAGTTGAAAATGATTTAACTATGTCACTTGTGGGCTGACAATAAGATGAAAGCAATACAAATTCCTTGTGTGTCCAATCACACTTGGGCAATAAAGATTTCTATTCTATTGTATTCTATTCTATATGACATAGAGACTTAGCTGAAGAAAGGTTTGCTTTAGAACTCATTTGGAAAGATGACTAAAGAATGATCCAGAGGTCTTGCCCACCAAGCCACACCATGCCCACCAAGCCATACTCATAGAACCAATAGTAAAAAAATTTAAATCCTACCACTGAATGTACATAGATTTGTCAATGGAGCAGCCGCTCAATATTGTTGGCATTATTCTCTGTGAAATTCTTAATTCACTTTGAACCAAGTTGTCTATTTGTGCTAAATGTAACTTGTTCTGCTCCCAGTTTTTCTAAGAAACTGTGCTATTTTCATTTTAGCAGGAAAAGAACCTCTAGACTAGATATCAGTGATATTTTTCTGGTAAACTATGAAATGAAACAAGCATCCTGATTCTACAAGAATTCCTTGTAACCCAAATTACATTTTGTCTGTCACTATTGAAAAAATAACTTGCATAATGGGAAGTTTACACTATAACCTTTTTCAGTACGGTGTTGCAAGAGCAAAGCAAAAGCTGTTCTCTTATATAAAAGAAGCAAGGAAAATGAATTTCTATGACAAATTTTTTCATTCCTTAAGTGGCAATTAATATGCAACAGAGATCAATTTAGAGAAAAATATTATTATGTGAGTTTGAGTTATACATATAATATAAATGTTTTGGCTTCATCATTCTAAGTGGGAAGAGAAGCAGAAATCCAAAGTGGGGGAATGAGAAAAAAAAGAGAAAGAATAGGGAAGAAATTAACACAGGCCTGCTTTTGATAAAGGGAAAACTAAAGGCATGACATCTGACAAAAATAACAAATGACAAAGAAGAAGCAAATTACTTAATGTGTTGGTAGCACCAGTTCAGAAAGAAAGTATAATAAATTGAAAGAAATTCACATTTAACAAGAGTTTTGCTATGACAATTATAGCATTTTGAAAATAATGAATGTTCAGCAGTCATTTCGGCTATCTTTATGTAGACATTCCTCCTCCTCCTCCTCCTCTTCCTCCTCCTCCTCCTCCTCCTCCTCCTCCTCCTCCTCCTCCTCCTCCTCCTCCTCCTCCTCCTCCTCCTCAGGTCAGTGGAATATAAGATATTTAACATTATGTTTAGAGAACATCCAAAATGATTTTATGTTGGCATGAATACTTCATTGATGGGGAAGACAAGTGACAAGCAAATAGAAATAAAATAGCCACTATCAGGGTTTGCTCAGCTGAGAGATGAAAGGGTATAAACCAGTATAAAATCATCAAGAGTTAATGTTGAAGAATAAGTTTAGGTTTTCAATTAAGGCTGGGTAGATTAGACCTCTGTTTTAAATTCTCAGACCAGCTTACTACTGGTAGAACTGTTACTACTATGAACATGTAATTGTTTTAATTGGTTTTCTTGTTTTCTGGAATTTAAAACCTGCCCAGAATCAAATGAGATGGGCAACCATCAAAATTTAATAAATTTAATTGATTACTATTTTCTTTAAACACCTAGAGAAAATGTGGATCACAGAAGTAAATGCAAGCAATACAAACTAAATGTAAAAAGAATGTTTTGAGATCTGGATCACTTTTTCCAATGTATCTGGAGAAATCCTAACTATGAACTTAAGCAAATTAGAACTTTTCTTTCTTATATGTAGTCCTTTTGCATTACATGTAATAATTTTGCATGTAGTGCTATTTGCGAAATGAATTCCTAACTCTGTTGCTGAACATTCAAGTACTGACTTTGGGGGAAATAAAGCCTCCCCCCGTTTTTTTTTTTAGAAAGACTAAAACAATATTTGAAGTCTTGCCTTGGACTGAGTGTTGGTACAAGCAAAATGCCCCTCCTTAAAAGGAGCATTGAAACAGTTATCCTTTCTATGGCTGCTACTAGAGTTTCCCAGAGATCTCTATGCTTCTAAATGTGTACAGAGGCAGTTTTGCTGGGATTGCTAGAAAAGTGAAATGTATAGACGTGTATTTGTAGACCTCAGGGCAACTGGGCTGACCCTTCCAGAGAACAAGATGAAGGAGGAGGGATATTTTGACTGCACCAATACATTTGGTGAATTCCGACTTCAAATGTTCTTCATAGCTTTTTTTTTTTTACTGTTTCAAATCAAATCATAACATTCTACACATTTTCTTACAGATTAAAAGAAACCACTTTTATCACTCTATTTTTATCAGTGCAAGAACTGTAAAGGAGATGTAGGAAAAGCAGTAATTTGAGACTTGCAAGATTGATGTTGATCTTGCCAGGTAAACCAGATAGGAATCATGACCAGATGAGTTAATGTGACTTTATTGTACAGATCTACAGGCAGGATCTTGCAAGTCTGAAACGATAGATAGATAGATAGATAGATAGATAGATAGATAGATAGATAGATAGATAGATAGATAGATAGATGATAGATAGATAGATAGATAGATAGATAGATAGATAGATAGATAGATAGATAGATAGATAGATAGATAGATAGATAGATAGATAGATAGATGTAATTGTAATTGTATTCAAATTTGTATACCGCCCTTTCTCCCTTACGGAACTCAGTGCGGTGAACAGGCAATGATAAAAAACAATAATAAAAACATCAATATAAATACCTATGCTAAAAATAAATTAAATACTAAGCCTGCATATACATATACTTTCAATATACATATTCATTTAACTAATATTCTTTTTATGCATGGTTACATTTTGTCTTGATGATTACACACCAGTTATACATTGTTCTTCTAGCAGATTTGTAACATCTGCATTCTATATGGACATCCTACCGTTATCTTTAAATAAGGACCAATTCTGACCAATTTAGGACTAAAGTAGTAGTGTCAATTCATAAGTTACTAAGCATTTACTTCAGGAGATTAATTCAAGGCTATCTACTTGCTTCCTATTTTCCCCTTTATTAACTACATTTCCTCCAAAGTAGGAAGCAATTGAGAGTCATACCTGCATTATATAGTTTGGCATATTAGCTAACATTTCCACAGCAGAGCTAAACCCATGGTGCAGCCTATTTGCCTGCAAGCAAAAACTAGTGGGACCACAAAATAGGCAAAGTAATAGAAAATTAAGAAGCTAAAGTGCTCTGGGAGTTTATGATTCAAGCAGACAAGCATCTGCCACACAACACTACAGACTTAACAATTGTTGATAAGACAAAAATAATTGGATAATGGACATTGCAGTACCTAGAGACAGCAGGGGACAGGAAAATGAACTCCAAAAAAAAAATCACCATATACGAAGAACTGTAGATAGAAGTAGAAGAAAACATAGTACCAATAATAATAATATATTGACAAAATCAGCACCTGTCAATTGCAGAGGGTAACTTTATTGGAACAGCTTACCTCTTACAAAAATACCTTTATAAACTTCAAACAACGTTTATCTATTCAAGGTCCTTGGGAAGGACTTGATGGGTAAATAAAAATGCCAAGTCCTTTCTAAACATCTGTCTATTTGTGTCATCAATTGCAATAATTTTATTAAACTTGCATGCTGCCACTATAGACCTACATTGGACAAATCGTTTATAGGGCAATTATTCTGCTGGCAATTTCACCCCAATAAACAGCTGCAATAGGGGAAAAAAAGTAAGAGAAATGGAGCTGCATGCAAGAAATGTAGGTTGTTTCAAAGGTATCAAGATCACTACTGCAGCAAATTAAGAATAAATAGAGCCAAGCGTTTGAAAAGAATGTTCAAGGTTATATATGCATATTTACAGTTAATCAACAAGAATGGATGCTTTTAAAACAACAAAAACAGAAAGAGAACAGCCAAAGGGAAATGACTTCATGTCATAATACTTAAGCGGTATGGGGAAGTTAATATTCAAAGACCACTATAACTCAGTTTAGTGCCAACACACTGGCATTTGATTTTTTTTTTCTATCCTTCTATTTTTTTTCTCCCAACTCTGTAGACTATGTTGGACTATACAACTCGATTTACTACAGTTTGCTTACTGATGGTTTGAAGTTACAATGACAGTGTAAAAAGTGACTTACGATCATTTTTTACACTTATGACAGTTGAAGCATCCCCCTGGTCACATGATTTTCATTCCTATTTATGATGGTTGTAATATCTTGGGGTCATGTGATCACCCTTTGCAATCTTCTGACAAGCAAAGTCAATGGGGAAATTAGATTAACTTAACAACAGTGTTACTATTTTTAATAACTGCAGTGATTCGTTTAACAAATGTGGCAAGAAAAGTTGTAACAGGGGACAAATGACTATGGAGATTCTTAGTCATCTAGTCATGGTTGTGCCAAAGATGCTTTTTCAAGGGGCAACTGAACTTTCTGGTTTTTCTTTGAAGATGTTTCGCTTCTCATCCAAGAAGCTTCTTCTTTAGCTGAAATGTTTTCAAAGAAAAAAAAAATCAGAAAGTCCAGTTGCCTCTTGAAAAAGCACCTTTGGGTCTAAAATGGGGCAAGACTCACTTAACGAATTTCTTACTTAACAACATAAATTTTGGGCTCTGTTGTGGTTATACGTTGAAGATTACATGTAGTGAGAATCTGTCCCAGATTTATCCAATGTGCTTCTATGATTAAAGTTTTCACTGTACTAAACAATCTGGAGTTTGAGGCCATTGTCTCAAAATATTTTGAAGCTTTTCTGCATCCCAGAAGTGACCTCCTTTTTAGGTAAATGCCATGCTGAAAACTCTTTCGATGAAGCTTGAACTGCCGATGGTTCAGTTCTACCATTTCACAATGTTTTATTTATCTGAGATTTCATTCAGGTAAAGCTTTCATTCCATGGCCCTAAAAGCCCACCTTAGTTTTGAATACTTGGGAGCTGAAGAGATATCTTGTACTTCAGATGACTGAAAGATCAGTGAAATGATTGAACTGCCTTTATTTAAAAAAAAGGGGGATGAGGAAGGAGGGATAAAAACAATAATACAAAACAATTGTCTTATGGGTTTGGATCCAGAAATGTGTGAGTAAAAAGAATGCATTTAACTTACTATAATATTACAATAGTGAGGGTTAATGAGGGTCAAAAAACCCCGAGAAACAAATATGTAGTAAAAATGGACTGGGGAAAAAAGATTTTAATTATGTCTGCAATGTACTTTAGTCATCTACATCATGACACTTATAAAATGCCTCTTACATTTGATGTTTCAATATCTTTATGTTATGGAATCGTGGCATATTCTTTTATGTGCAGCCCATTTAACATTCAGCAGTCATTGCAACTAATGCATAAAAGTGCCAGAAAACTTCTGCTCAAGATTTACATTCTATATACCATTTAACCTTGAAAATGTTTGGCTTTGCTGTCTCAGTGCTGAAAACAATTTTTTCCTGTTTTTTTTGCCCCCCCCCCTCCCCAAGGGGACAGAAATGATTGATGATTTCCTAAAATACGGCTAGCTTATGAAAACTCACAAATGTTTCTGATAATGGGCTTTGATGCAATGAATCCACCTTTTTTTTTAATTTGGCTCAACTTGATCCTAGCTCTTTTAAAATGAATTTGTTACAAATTTATCTATCTATGTTGTTCGTTTCCTTGATTTTTTGCTGTACTTGCATGGTACATTTCCAAAGTAAAGCTAAGAATTCTGGTTAGACATACAATATGATATATATAATCCTATGTTTAAGGTACGTATAGATTATGAACGTTAACCATAAGCTTAAAATGGATTTATTAATATATTGCTCCAGGCAAAACCTGGCTCAGTTAAAACAACAAAATGTGTTTGAAAATACAACATAAATTTATTAAGCATGCAGACACAAACAAGTGTACTGTTCTGACCCAGCCTTTGCAAGTAGTGGTAGGATGTTTACTTACGAGTAAAACAACCCCATTTTTTATAACCGGGCACTAACAGTCTTTTATTCACATGGATAAACAAAAAATCAAACATAATTAGTCCCAACAAACCTGGGTTTAGCCATGAAATACAAATCACATACTGTATACTAGAAACAAATGGTTGTCTGTGACAACCAGCCACTCCCAAACCCCTACTATTTATCTCCCAGGCAGGGAGGGACTGGCTATCATTTGTATCTGCTATCTGCCTCTCCCTGAGAGCCGGCTTACTGGTTTCCTTTGCTCTCCTCTCTTTTCCTCTCTGTGCATATGAGCATCAGGGATGGGCCCCATCTGTTCCTCCCCCTCACTCAGCTCAAGCCCAAAAGACAGCTGTGGGAGGATGGAAGGCCAGCATATTAGTTATACCTATTGAAGAGCTGTGGTGCTGCAGTGGTTAGGCTAATTCTGTCCATTGCCAATTCAATTCTGACCGGCTGAAGGTTGATTCGTTAAATGAGGGCCCAGATTGTTGGGAGCAATATGGAGACTCTGCAAACCATCTAGATAGTCGAGTCAAGCACTATGAAGCAATATATTTTATTACTTTATTTATTCCTTTATTTATTCCTTCCTTCCTTCTGGTTAAAGGATCTTCTGTCAGGGTTCCAAATAGCATCTTCCATATTGGAAGTCATCTCTGTATTGGGTCTCAAGCCTGCCAGCTTCATTCCCATGTATGTGGATATAACACAGGCTAACAACACTTAACCATGAGTGTCTCTCATTATACTACATTATCATACTACACTAACAGGGACTGATTAAAATTATAATGCAATAGCATCTAGAGAGGACTCATCCCCATTATAGAATATAAGACTGTAGATTTAAATTCACAGTAATGAATTTAATTAATTTATGCTATGTAAGATTAATAATGATTGCATTAGTTAAAAAAGTAACATAGGTAGAAATTAAATAAGTTTAGAACAGCAATATTAATAAGGTAATGGCTTATCAAGTACTAGGAAACAGATACTATCTTTGGAAATCTAATAAATGGATCTTCATGAAGGTATTTGCAAATATTGCCCAGAATTATGATGCATTAAGTAGGGTTTTTTCTTATTATTATTTTAAGGTAGCAAATGTATTGCCATTTAGAAATAATATGAATCCATTTTGAGGAAAATCCAGAAATCATAATCTTTTTAGCTGAAGGATTCCTCAAAGACATAGTTTTGTTAAAACCTTTTTTTACTGAAAAATCTTATGTAACTGCTATTGAAAAATTAATCAGAATATGGAATAATTACTGGATATCAGGATTTTGTCCAGTAGGTACTAATCTAAAAAGAAGGCATTTTACAAACTGAGAGCAGGATCCACAAAAAGCTCAAAAGAAAAAAAAACCCTAGTCATCAGCATTTAACCTAATGTAAGAACCTGAAAGGATCTGTCTGTAGCAAAAGCAGCTTATGCAATAATTCTTACTAAGCGTCCGTTCCTAATATCCTTAGTAAAGTCATGCTTAAAGAGATTGCAAAAGTATCCTTGTCAGCTACTAAAATTACAGCAGGCACACGATTTATCATCATTCAATCTTCTTTGTACAGTTGATTTACACTAAATCAATGGATTTCTGGAAAATTGTGGTGAATAGAGGTATATGCTTTCTAATTGTCTAATTAATTGTCACAGTTGATTTACGAAACCAATTGCCAGATCTTAAGTTTAGCTTGCCTCACTAACCTCTTCTTTTTCTTAATTAATGGTGTGGTATTAATTGTCTCATTTGAAAGGTGCATATTATTCACTTTTAAATAGATAGTAATTTATAATCCAAACATAACAGAAATGCAGATTAATACAAGTATCACTCGTGAAACAGAGAGAAATGTATTGGAAACTGTATGGATGCAGAAGATAAGGTGAGCTGGAATTAAAAGGGTGATATATGAATTCATAGATTGTTTTAATGTGAATATTTATTTTATTTATTTTATTTATTTTATTTATTTTATTTATTTTATTTATTTTATTTATTTTATTTATTTTATTTATTTTATTTATTTTATTTATTTTATTTATTTTATTTATTTTATTTATTTTATTTATTTTATTTATTTTATTCAATTTATATCCCGCCCTTTTTCCAAAAGGACCCAGGGCGGCGCACAGGAATATTAAAACAGTATACAAAAATAATACAAAATACATAAATTTAAAAAGCTATTAAATAACACAAAACCTGCGCTAAAACCAAATTAAAATTCCTCATTTAAAACTGTCTAGTATTAGTCCTAGCGGAAGCTATGTTAGGCCGGCTTGATGAAATAGGTGTGTTTTTAAACAACGGCAGAAGAGGCGGAGGTCGGTGATAGTGCGGAGTTCAGGGGGTAGGTCGTTCCACAGGGCAGGGCCCGCCACAGAGAAGGCTCTTCCCCTGGGTGTCGCCAGCCAGCATTGTCCGGCCGATGGCACCCGGAGCAGGCCCTCTCTGTGGGAGCGTATCGGTCTAAGGGATGTATGGGGCAGGAGATGGTCTCGCATATAACTAGGCCCCGAGCCATGGAGCGCTTTGAAGATGGTCGTCAGGACCTTGAAGCGCACCCGAAAGACCACAGGAAGCCAGTGCAGCTCGCGCAGGATTGGTGTTATGTGGGAGCATCTAGGAGCTCCCGTAATCACCCGCGGCTGCATTCTGGACTAGCTGTAGCTTTCGAGTGCACCTCAAGGGAAGCCCCATGTAGAGAGCATTTCAGTAGTCCAGTCGGGATGTCACGAGGGCCTGAGCGACTGTGCGAAGGGCAGCCCGGTCCAGTAAGGGGCGCAATTGGCGCATCAGGCGCACCTGATGAAACGCCCCCCTGGCCACGGCCGCCACATGGTCCTCCATGGACAGCCGGGAATCCAGGAGGACACCCAAATTGTGCGCCCTCTCCACGGGGGCCGGTGTTTCGCCCCCAATGGCCAGAGTTGGAGTAATCTGGCTGAACCGGGGTGCCGGAAACCACAGCCACTCAGTCTTGGACGGGTTGAGCCTGAGTAAATCACTGAAAGAAAACATCAGATTATTATGTATCGTCCAACTAGCCATCATTTTTCTGTGATTCCTGTAACTATAGCTAACAATGAAATAAATAGGTTTTCCATTTCATTCAGAGCACTCAACGTATCTAAAATAAAAAGAAAATGTATAGAAATAAGTTAATCAAAATTTGCTAAGCTTGTTCTGATTTATTTAGGTGAAATCTTCCTTCTTCTCTGTCTTCCTGAAGAATCTTGATGCTTTCCAATTCTTGTGATAGCTGTTATAAATTGTTAGCACATATGTTACCCAGGCAAATTAACTGTCACAGACCATACATTGCACAGCTCCCTTGTCTTCAACTTTAAAAAGCTGCTTCACAGGACTCTTTTTTCTAAAAGTTGTTTATTAAACCTTCTGGGGGGGAAAAGTACTTTTGAAAAATATATATAACTAGCAGTTGCGTTTCCAAGAACGTGTTTACAACAAAATGCAAAATGCAGTGGAAACCTTCAGTCACTGTGTGGGTTTTCACTGGCTATGCTGCTTAAAAAGCATTATTCTTGCAGGAAAGACAAGAGTTATCCTAAACCAGAAGCCATTTCTCTTATGTTAAATTGCTTTAGTAGTTTGAGTTACTAAGTTTGCCAACCATAAGGTAAAAGCAGCTTCAGGAAAGTTCTGCAAAGTTCTGCAAATATAGCCAAGTTTCATCTCCATCTCTCAGCAAGTCTCAATGCTACCATATATAGCATTGAGCATTGAGAAATGGATGTTTGTTCTTAAAAAAAACAAGCAAGTGAAAACTAGTTCCCTGTTTATCTTTTACATTATTATACACTGTGTTACAATATATTAACTGTATTAATGTATGTGCTGCTTCCTCTCAGGACTCATACGTAGCTGATAATTGATTCTCTTTGATTCTCACCTGAACATTGTAATAAATATTTGGAAGCCAGTTCCCCAGAATAACTGTAGATTGGGGTTGGAGAGGAAGGCTGAGGGAAACAGCAGAAGGTAACAAGGAGAAACCCAGAGAAAAGAAACCTGGTAGATCAACTTTATCAGGTATCTATGACAATTCCCAATCATCCAGGTCATGTTTATATCAAAGATGCTTTTCCAATAGGCAACTGGAGTTTCTTGGAGTTTATTTTGCCCTTGAAAATGTTTCATTTCTCATCCAAGAAGCTTCTTGAGTTCTAAGTGAATGGTGGGGAATAGAAGAATTTATATTGTTTGTAGTCATCTGATCATTAGCTCTCTGAAAATCCTTGAGGCCACTTGGGGGTTTATCTGTATCCTCAGTCATCTGAATCAGAGTCCAAAGAGGTGTGGCACTTTTTTGGGACTTCAATCATTTCAGCAATCCCAAGAATGAGAATGAGAAGCAAAATGCTTTGAAAGGGAAATAAAACCCAATTTTGTTTTTAAAACCCTGGGTACTCAAGGGACCAGGGGATTAAAAACTTCAGCAGGTTCTTTTGGAGAGTACTAGTACTGGAGAGTATTCTGCAATTTACTAGTCAGTTCCTCAGCTCTCAGTCTACAAAGGTCACTGCTCTCATAATGCCTTCAGAAGCTCACATATGAAATGCATTCTAAAAGAAAACCTTTGTGCTGTCTTCAGCAGTTCAGTCTACAATTGAGATATTCTGCAGATATTAATTAATTATGAGTCACCGTGGTGCAGTGGTTAGAGTGCAATACTGCAGGCTACTTCTGCTTCCTGCGGCTGCCTGCAATTTGACAGTTCAAATCTCACCAGGGTCAAGGTTGACTTAGCTTTCTATCCTTCCAAGATGGGTAAAATGAAGACTCAAAATTGTTGGAGGCAATATGCTGACTCTATAAACCATTTAGAGAGGGCTGTAAAGCACTGTGAAGCAGTGTATAAGTCTAACTGCTATTGCCATCCATCAACAGAACCTGGGTAGATGAGAAAGAGGCAGTTGGATAAGTATGCATATTACTACTAATAATAATAATTACTATAACCAATTTGTAGATTACAGAATTTTCCCCATCCTTTTTTCATTCTTTAAATGTGAAAAAAAAATGGAGGGGAGCTTTATTCCTTTTGCCCTATTACACTACTTCAGTTACTCATTAGAACTATTGCTTTGTCAATATTTAATGGCGTTGAAGTCATTTGTCACTGAATTCCAGAGCAGAGGTACCTTCTTTAGTGATGTTAAAGCACGATAATATATACTGCATTGCCTTTTCTGGTACAATTTCCTTTTTATTAATATCACTTTTGCTCCTTTTTAAATTTAAAATATAGTAAAACAACTGGATTTCCCCCCAATTGATGTAATTAAAGCACATATTGACTTGAAATGTAAATGAAATTACACACACACATACATATATACACACATGCATACATATACATACATATACATATATGTATATAGATAGATAGATAGATAGATAGATAGATAGATAGATAGATAGATAGATGATAGATAGATAGATAGATAGATAGATAGATAGATAGATAGATAGATAGATAGATAGATAGATAGAAAAATGTGTATGTGTGTATGTGTTTGTGTATGCTTTTGGAATATCCATTCTTAAATACATTTCTCCTTCAAAATGTCTGGTTTTTTTAATGCATTGGATATCTGAGTATGTCATAAAGGATATTTCTGACACAACTTTAACTATAAAATAATATAAAGGTGTCAAACTGAACATCAATTGGGAAGTAAAAATTAGGTCACTGCATAATACGTTGCAAAAGTCAGATGCCGGCTTTGGAGCCTTCTCTAGATTTCTCTCTCTGTATAACATTTCTCTCCCAGTAATATTGAGGCTGTTCTTTCACACACACACAACTGATAAATTGACTTCAATTGGGAGGATATACGAGCAATCATCTTTGAGATCTAATATAAGTAGGTTTCTCCACAATGCACAACAGTGGGCAACCTCCACATGTCATTGAATGACAGGATTATTTTCGATCACCAGCCCTGTTGGGTTCGATTTCAGAACAATTGGAAAACCACAGGTTACCAACTAGTGCTTACAACACTCCATATCAATTTCCCAGGATTATCTAAACTTAACTTACATTCAGGTGACATTTTTTTTGGGTTTGCTTGAAAAATAAAACAATCCATCCAGTGTTCGTGAAATTGCAGCTTCTTCTGTGGTAATGATTTGTGGCTGAATATCACAAGCTTCTTTTGATATTCTCAGGAAAAAAAATGTTCTTGGTACCTTCACCTAGATGTTTTATAACTCATATATGATCTGACTCATCCAACATTAGAAATAGTCACTAATTTTCATTTTGGGCAATTTGCTGTCACTCATTTTGGAAAAATAAATCTTGCTACAATTTATAATAGGAGTTATTAAATTGTTCTTTGTCATTCAATTTCTTCCTCAGTCCTACAGATGTAAAAGTTGCACTGTAACTAGTCAAAAGTTAATATGCTTTCTACTATGAATTGAACCAAGGGCTCAATTACTGCTACCAATAAAGGGGCATATTTGTAGCTCAGGGTTGAAATGAGGGGTCCTTGGTGCTCTCAGACATCTCTAACATCGCCAACATCATTAGTGATGATGGTATCCAGATTGGGTAATGAAATGTTTGCAAGAAAACAACCAAGCTCAGAGAGCACTAAGGACACCTCAAGCACCATTAGCTGGACCTACCCACTGAGGGTTTTAAAAAATGATGAACCCAATTTCCAACAACTATAGATGAACCAAAGACCATGGTCAGTGATACCATATGCCATTAAAAGGTTTAAATAAGTGTCCTTTCCTCAAATGGATCCCAGGAAAGATTATCTAACAGAACAGTCAGTGTTGTTTATCTCCCATGATTGAGATCTCCCAAGTCTCAATCTTGACTGGATAGCTTCCCATCCAAGTTCTCAATCTTGACTAGAAATGATAAAAATCTACTTCTTCTAGAATCTTCTAATTTGAAGTCTTTGTTGTTTCTTTGTCCATAGTGCCGAAGTATGGCACTGCATCTTTCAGGATCTTTAAAAAAATGTAGGGCTCTGGGATTACTGGATAGCTTCCCATCCAAGTTCTAATCCAGTCTCTGCTTAGTTTTGAGAGATTAAGACTGGCTAAATGCTGTGATTATGTGATGTTCACCAATTGATTTATATGGTATGGTGTATTTGATGCCTAGTCCTATAGACAGACAAATAGCATAGAACCATTAAAAACTTTTCACAAATTTTTAATCCTATAATTTTATGAGTTTATAGAACTTTTTATTGTTGATGAATCTAAAGATTCACTTTTTTTTCTTGCACTGGACACATAATTGTAGGGATTATTTAAAGGAATATGTACTTCTCCAAGAGAATTTTGGCTTTCTGTATACTCAGTCTAACATTTATATTACATTTTGTAGCTTTTCTCTTCTGTCCAAGGCATTGTAACTTATTCTTATCACTGAGAAATATTAAAACACTGTTGATCTCCTTGTTCAGAACATTATTATAGTTGAAAAAAATGTGAATTCTGTTTTGCCTTGGTAGAATTTGTCTAAAGCTACTTTTTCCTTTATAGCTATGGAAAAGTTGATGTTTAAAAGTCAAATTTTATATAATAAGACAGGCAGCTGCATATGGCAAATTGAAGACCTTGCATTACAGTCATTTTTACTTTTTATTGTTCTGCAATTTTTAATGGAGATTCTATTAAGAGTAGGACTTCACTGTCCCACCAGTTGTCCTTGGGCCAGAAAAGCTACGGTACTTTTATGGCAGGAAAGGATCATATTAATTTGCCAAATTGATGTTACTCTGAAGAAATAAAATTCCTATGGCTTGTTGTGCATCTAAAGTTTGGGGTTTGCATTTTTGAATGACATTATTCTGGCACTGTGGCAAGCCTATCTATTATTTCTACAGAAGCCAGTAATTTCAAGGCACTTGAAATATGCTAAGAGCGGGAGAAAGCCTTAAAAGGAGGAAGAAATAACCTATTTTGTGTATCTATTTTGTCTACCTATCATTCTTGGTTGAATTAACAAAAACCTCAGGGGAAATGCAAAAGTCCATCTAGTCATTAAGTCTACAAAAGTAATTTGTAGCATTGTCATGATGCTGCACCTCCACTGAATCTTAACCTATGAGATATATGGTATCTCTAATTGACTCCAGTTCAGCCAATAAACTAAGAAGAATTGTCGTCACATTTCTCTCATATTTCCAGAATCAGACGATTGTGATCCCCTTTAATTTGCTCTTATTGAAGTCTAATTAATATATTTTGGAATCTGTTGTTACTTTTCATCTTGCAAATTGACAATATTATTTCAATCTGATATTGTGGGATCCTATGTTAATAAAAGTTCTAGAACAAGATAGATAAAGTCAGCAAGTGCTTGCTTAGCTACGTCTGATCTTCCCGATTCTTTCCTAGAACTTTCTCTATTAATAACTTCTGCATGAAAAAAACAGTTTTTAATACTTTTTTTTTAAAATAAAAGTTTAGCAGAAAGAGGACAAAAACACTTATAAATATACAAGCATACACAGTATGTGACACAGACCAGAAAGAGAGTGAATGAGTGATCCATATATGCAAAGGGCTTGTTGATTCAGCCTTCTAAGTATCTTAATACAATAGTGACTTTGAAGTTTGGAAACCTTTTGTCTAAGTACCAAAGATTTGAAGAGAAGAGCAACTAGGGTGATTAAAAGCCCAAAACCTAAAGCCTATGAAGAAAAGAAGAACTGGGGTGACATGATAGCAGTATTTAAGTATTTGAAGGGCTGCCACAAAGAAGAGGGGATCAGCTTATTTTCCAAAGCACCAGAAGGCAAGACAAGAAACAATGGATGGAAACTCATCAAGGAGAGAAGCAACCTGGAATTAAAGAGAAACTTCCTAACACTGAGGACAATCAACCTCTGGATCAGCTTGCCCTCAGAAGTTGTAAGTGCTTCATCACTGGAAGCTTTTAAGAAGATACTGGACAACCACTTGTCTGAAATGGTATAGGGCAGGGGTCTGCAAAGTCGGCTCTTTTAAGACTGGTGGACTTCAACTCCCAGAATTCCCCAGCCAGCTATGTGCACACAGCTATGTGCTGTGTGCACATGCACGCGCGTGCGAGAGAGCACTGGAAACCTGACAAGCAGTTGGCTGAGCTGGGGAAATGGCCCTTGTACCCACAGAGAAGCCTCTAGGTGCCACCTCTGGCACGTGTGCCATAGGTTTGCCATCACAGGTATAGGGTGTCCTATTTGAGCAGAGAATTGGTTTTGAAGACCTCCAAGCTCCCTTCCAGCTCTATTCTATTTGATTGAGAACCTTAAATAGATATGTCCTTGTAAGGCGGAAGGAAAAGTGAGATCAGAGCTATGGTACGGGCAAGAGAAATCGAATTATTTTCCACTATGCCACAATCCAAATAGAAGTTTTCTTTTCAAGAGCTGTTAAAAGCTATAGAGATAAATGTTCTAGTAGAAGGACTCCCTTTTTATTTATCACAGAAGTATTATAAGATAAATAATTGAAAAAAGTCTGTTTACCATCTTAGCTGCCTTACTTTTAGGTCAAAGTGCCCTGAGAAATGCTTTAGCAATTTGGACACATGTGTAATGTTCCGGTGAATCCCAAACAGTTAATCATTGGATAAATATTGGATATAACAATATGGAGGTTTTCAATAAAACTGTGATTTCTCTTCGGTATTGTTTTTGTGTAACAACATTTGTTTACTTACACTGGATTTTATGCTTTGCAGTCCAGAAACTTTGAATGGTTCAGAACAAACAAATGCAGAATGGGAACTAAAACATCACAGATCAACAACAACAATCAGCTCAATGTTCTTATGCTTTGAAGGTGGTGTAATCTATTTCAACCCCAAATAACCTCATAAAGAGCTATATTTTAACTTAAGAAGGGGGTATGATCTGAATCAGAGGTGGGTTCCTACCGGTTCGGACTGGTTCAGCCAAACTGCTAGTAATTTGGTGGCCTGGGTCGCTGGAACCGGCAGCGATCCAGGCCTGCCATGCCTCCAAACTGGTTCTCCTATGCGGACGCCATCTTGTTTTTCAGTTCTGAGCTTGCGCAGAACAATTTTCATTGAAAAATGTATTTATCTTTTCATTTTTAAAGTTTTTGCGCATGCACAGGCCTTTTTATTTGCAAATGCCTATGCACGCGGAATAAAATATTTGCACGCACCAAACTGTCAGTAATGCTGGCAGCAACCCCCCCCCCCCGATCTGAATATCCTGAATACTTGGTTCCAGATGAGGGAAGCATTACTGAGAAGAATCTGTTCCAGGAACCCTGCAGAAGTTCCTACAATGGTGAGACCCTATACACATCTTTTCTCCCTGATCTTGCTGGATGTGCAGATTCATACCAGAAAAGGCAAATTCAGAGTTAATCCATTTTTTTAAAAGATGATGGCCATTGTCTTGAATTGCACTGAGATGCTGCAACAACCATCCAACTTCCATTAAATGAAACAACGGGTGCTATTGTACTTCAGCTGTTGCCTGCTGAATCAGCTTTCAAATTTATTTATCAATTTTCTATACCATACATTACACTTACAAGACTGAATTATGACTCATTACCTAGATTCATGTAGACCAACATTCAATAATCCAGATATAAAATGACGAAGGACTGAATGATCACAAGTAAAGACTCTTGGTCACAAGTAACAGGGGAAAAAAGTGTAATTGTGAAAATAGTTTTTTGGTCCTTGCTTTTAAACCAATGCCATGAGCTCTACAGAAACCCCAGATTGCAGGCTAGCTGCATTTGCAGAATATAACCCACTGAGAGCAAGATTATTTCTGGAATCAGAAGACTTCCAGGTTTTCAGGAGCTCCAACTTCCTGGGATTAAATCTACATCTGTTTTTCCACATCCAACCCCTAACAGCTCATCTGTACAGCCAGGTATGTAGATATACAACATTAACAATTTCTTATTGCAAGGTGATGAGTGACCATTTTAGTGGCTTTATGTAAGATGGAAAGGCCTGAGTCCTGCAATACCCCAAACAAAATGTCCAAGTATTTAATCTTGCCCTTCCCCACCAACTGGAACTGATCACTTGTGAAAGAGCAACATAATTCTCCTCAACCAATTCTCCTGCCAGTCCAAAGGAATTCCATGATTGAAGCCATTTGAGGCATCCAAGAGGATAAGGAGAGTTGCACATTTGCTTTTCCATTGTTGCATCACTTACATTTTAATTGGAGGAATGAAAAAAAAAGTTGGTTGACTTTCTTTATTACAATGCTGGTTTTAAATTTTGGAGTTGCTCCATTTATTATATGATGCTCTGGTGATAAAACAAACACTGACTAAAAAAAATAACAAGGTAAATAAAGATGTACAAGCCTTTTCTCACTGGATTTGTTTGAATGCACTGCATGGTTTTTAAATTGTGTTAACTTAAAATTGGGTTGACACATTCTGTGTTAATCATCCATTAAAAAATTGAAAAACCATTACAGATTTAGGAACTTTTTCAATTTCCCAATATATAATATACTCTGTGTGTGTGTGTATGTTCCAGCATAACTTTAGAATGCCTTATGCAATTTCAACCAAACTTGGTACACAGATGACTTAACTCTCTGGAAACAAATACTGTGGGAGTAAGATACTCCTAACACTCCTCAGGGTGTGTGTTCTGTTAACATACAACCTGTTGTGCCTTAAAATGGATTCTACTGTACAGCGCAGTGAAGTTGCCATGGTAATGGCTTCACGGTACTCTACAAGGGGGCTGCCTCTGGTAAGGGGGAAAATCCAACATTAGAAATTATGTTTGGTCCAGGCGTTTCCCCCTATAAATAAATACCCAGGCAACATTCAGTTATCAGCTAGTTAATAACAGAGAATAATAGTTTGAAGCTAATTCTATTCTGGCTAGAGACTGTGCAAACAAACAATACAATAGGAACAGTTAATTTAATTTTGGAGAGATGTAATGGATGGGATCCTTTCCTGAAGAGCTAGATTAACATTAATGCCTTGTATTAGCATATTAACTAATTTTATGCATAAAATTTTATGTCAGCATTTTAAAAGGTTTTTAATATTCTGATAATAAAGATGATTGCTGAAGCTAATTTTATATTCTATAATAAAAATAAAATAACTGACTGGGAAGTCAATCATTTTTTAGGAAGGGAAGAGCTACAGTAGATGTGAATAGACTTTGCTTTTATATACTGTAACACAAGCTGGTTAGTGCAATTAAAGCAGATACTGCTTTATTCTTGAAATTGCTTGATTTGCAAATTTTTCAGATTTCTGCCAGTGAGAAATCAATATATTTCTAAATGAATTTTGAAAGTTAACAACTGTGAATGCAAGTTGACTAGGAAGGTTTTGCAAAGCTATGAAAGGATCTTCAAGTTCATGAGATTCGATCAGATTTTGCCTTTAAACCAAATCTCTCTGAGACATTGAACTGAATCAGACAATTTCAATTGTTACAGTTCAAAGATGATTTGGGAATCAGCATATGGTCCGTGCTTAACATTGTTGCAGAATCACCTCGTGGGACCTGAATGATGTCATGGGATCCAATACTGATATGAGCCATTGAGTTTTATCTCCTTCATCAACCCTGCTTATCAGAATACTTGGGGGAATAGTATTTTGTTATTTGTTTCTTGTTCTTTTCAGTTAGATTTTTTTAACGTAGGTCTGCCTGGAAGGACAAAAGAAGAGACATGTTTGAGTTTATTTTGCTTGGCTCTCTCTCTCTCTCTCTCTCTCTCTCTCTCTCTCTCTCTCTCTCTCTCTCTCTCTCTCGCTCTCGCTCTCGCTCTCGCTCTCTCTCCCTCCCTCCCTCCCTCCCTCCCTCCCTCCCTCTCCCTCTCCCTCTCCCTCTCCCTCTCCCTCCCTTCCACCCTCCACCTCTTCCTCAAATTCATATCATTCATTAACTACCAAATAACTTTATTTGAATGGTAAGACAATCTCTACTATTTCAGTTTCCCTTATATTCTTTTGTATTCTCCCCACCATTCCTTCAAAATATTAAACAGGACAAAAAGCCTGTTTTTTTTCTTTTTGCCTGAGAGTGAGTTTTCAGCAAATAAATGACTCTTAGATAAAGTGCTTGGTTTTTAGTATATTGCATATAATAGAGCATCCCTTTATATAGTATTGTATCATAGACAAAGAAGTCTTAATGCACTTGCTTCTCGTGCATGCTTTTAAATTGTTCCATAAACAAGTGTGGCTACCCTTGACAATAAGGCAAGCCAATAAACTTGTAGGTTCTAAATCAGAGGTTCCCAAACTTGGCAACTTTACGACTTGTGGACTTCAACTCCCAGAATTCTGAGAGAATTCTGGGAGTTGAAGTCCACAAGTCTTAAAGTTGCCAAGTTTGGGAACCTCTGTTCTAAATGGTAAACTCTTTAAACTTTAACAAAAGCTCTTTCTTTCTTTCTTTCTTTCTTTCTTTCTTTCTTTCTTTCTTTCTTTCTTTCTTTCTTTCTTTTTTTCTCTTCTTCCTTCCCTCCCTCATTCCTTTCCCCTCTCTCTCCCACTTTCTTTCTTTTTATTTCTCTCCCTCTCTCCCTCCCTGCTTCCTTCCTTCCTTCCTTCCTTCCTTCCTTCCTTCCTTCCTTCCTTCCTTCCTTCCTTTTATATTCTGCAGTGGTTCAGTACAGTTCACTCTAAGCTGTTTTCTGGCAATCTAAAGACTGCTTTAGTCTTTTTTCTCTAAACCTATTGCTGCCTTAACAGAAATACAGAGAATATTTTAAAATTTGATTGTGGTGGAATTTTTGAAGTTATGTAAGTAACACTTTGGTTAATATCCTACATACATTTTTGCTATTTTCATCCCACTTCCCCAAGAGTAGCAATCACAAATATTTTAATATGTTCCCATCATATTCCATGGACAATGTTTTAAAACTTAATCAAATATGGAAAGTAGAATAACTTCTTTTACCTGGTTCTTGAATCACAAATTCAAATATCTTCCAATTGTTCAATCTCTAATTCCAGTACAGCGATTCCACAAAATTTATTAACAAACCATGCTTTTATTCTAATGTATTTTAGAAAAATAAAATAATTTATATTCTATAAAATATGTAGCGACATAAGCAACAATCAAATGCTAAGTTATTTGTAATAGCAAACTGGTTAATTTATTGAGGGGGGGGGGGGGAAGCTATGAGACTTAAGACAACTGTAGGAAAATATAGGAGGTTTGATCTGGGAATTTACCTATACCTGATAATGGAAAACAGGTATTATTTTGATCTTCCTCCAGGTTTCCAGTTCACCCACATTATTTTTCATTTTTCTAAATTCATTCATATATAATTCCATATAATTGCATTTATATTTTCAAACAAAGTGTGTGTGCATATATTAGTTTACTATGATTATAATTAAACTGTAGTCAATATATCTACAGTATCAAAAATTAAAATTCTGCACTCTAGTGTCTTTCTTTTGCTGAAAACTTGCTTTAAAAATATAGATTCTGCTCCTGGTTTTAATATGTCATTTGCAAAATAAAATATATTTGTGCCTGCTAAGACCCAAAAGATAATCTGAGAGTAGCACAATTTGTTATTTATTTCAGAATCTTCTTTTTAAGAATGTGTGTGGCTGATCTCTTATTCCCATGTGCTGACATTTTTTTTCAGTTGTGATAGTGTGTATTAGAAAAGGATGTGTCAGCCATAAGATTTGTGCTGAGTTTAACAGTGCTTGGCAGAGCCATCAATTTCTCTGTCTTCTGATATTTTCAGATTATCCTAATCACCCTTCCAATTTTTTCTCACTCATTTGATATTAGCTCTTCTTAACACTTCACCATTCTGCTGAACTGTGACCATTCATGCTTCCTGGACTTTCGACTTGAGGTCTTAGTTCAGCAATGTAATCATAATAGTCATCCATAAGTGATCCCACTGAGTTTGATTCCAATGAACTAAGGGACCCAGCCAATGAACCTGTTCCTTCAAAAGCAAAAATCTGGAGGGAATCATAAGGAGGAACATCTGGATCACAATTAGCTTCTTCTAGCTTTTGATTAATGAATTCCCGGAATATTGCACTTTCTGGACCAACTTGAAGAGATTGTCTGTAAAGGCTCTGGATTTCTGTTGTAATATTTCTTCGTGGCTTGTGAGGTCGCAGAACAGTTTGTGGTCTCAGTGCTGAAATATCAAAAGCCTCAGTGTCCTGTTCTCCACCTCCTTCATCATCATACTTGAAAATATTCTCTCTGAATATTTCTCCTTTCTCGTGAAATGCTGCTGGCTTTGCTTGGTGCTTCAAAGCCACAACTGCTAAAACAAATACTGCCAAGCAAGCAAACAAAACAGGGGAGAAAAAGATTAACAAATATTTGAGAAGTCTGCAAAGAACAAACATGCGAATCCTAGCCAGCTATGTGGTTAGTTAAATTGTGTCTGTGATGGAATGAGGTCATATTTTTAGGTGTCAACTGATAATCTAAGTAATGTGCAAACAGATGTTTAGATTAAATAGTGTGACTGATGAAAATGTCTAAACATAATTGATACATTATGTTGGAGCTAGATATTCTTCTGTACAACGGAGGAGGTTAAAACTGACTTTCCGTTTCTTTTTCCCCCCTTCTGACCAACACCCCCCCCCCAGTGTCTACCGAAATGAGCTTTAATGAACTATGTCCAGTGGTGAACATTATGAGTTAGCTTTGGGAAGAGATGAGCAATGAGGTCACATTAAGAAAATCAAACCAAGGTCATTGTGTTTTGGACAAAATCTATCTTTCTCCACCAATTTTTAACATTGTTTTCCCTTCTCTCTTAATTCCAGTACTACAGCCACCATGTTATTCTCCACAGGTTTGGGGGGCGGGGTTGGGAGGGAACCACTGGAGGCCAGTAAAAAAAAAATGGCAGAAGAGCTCAAATGTTTCATTCATCTTATCATGTTCTGGATCCAAGCCATAATGTTGTCATCTACCAAAATAAGCAGCATGGTCTAAACCAGGGGTGTCAAACTGGATTGCTTTGAGGGCTGGATTAGCATTGTAGCTCTCCTCTGCGAGCACAGATAAGGGGGGCACAGATGAGAAGCACCTTGTCAGCCAAAAGGGGCATTGGGGAGGGCCACAGGCAGTCCCGTGACCCATTTTGGGCTTGGATGGCCTTTTGCGGCATCCCCCAGTGCCCTGTTTTGGCTGGCAAAGTGCTATAGAAGGCCATTCAGGCTGAAAATGGGAATGGGAGCTACAAGTGACCTCCTGCACCCTATTTTGGCTACCAGAGCAGTGGTGGGTTTCTGCAGGCTCGCACCTACTCGCGAGAGCCGGTTGGTGAAATTTAGAGAACCGGTGAGAGGGGGTTCCACTGGCATACCTGGAAGTAAATCTGGCCCGCCGCTGCCAGTGACCCAACGGGAAGGAAAGGAAAAGAAAGGAAAGGAAGGAAGGAAGGAAGGAAGGAAGGAAGGAAGGAAGGAAGGAAGGAAAGAAAGAAAGAAAGAAAGAAAGAAAGAAAGAATTTATCATCACAATTGAGTCCAAAATTTTGGTTGCTAAGCAAGAGCGTTGTTAAATGAGTTTCACCACATTTTAAAAGGTGGCCACTCCCACTCTGTCACATGACTGCCAAGCCACGCCCACAAAATAGGCCACACCTACAGAGTAGGTTCTAAAAAATTTGAAACCCACCACTGTACCAGAGACACTGCGGCCTGGTCCTTTGCTATTTCCAGGATGGCCCCGTGGGCCAGATTTAAGCAGATTTAAGGCCTTGAGCTTGACTCCCTTGGTCTGATCAATGAAAAGGTAGCAGAGATGTATTTTGCATAAAATACTTTTGCAGAAGAAAATAAAAATTACCTAATATTATCAGTAGGCAAGCCACAATGGCAACTAAAGCTTGTACACTAATCCCCATTGAAATCAGGAATGCTCCATATCTACAGGACAAAAGACTAACTTCTTCATTACAATCACACACAGTGACCGTTAAAGTGCTGGTGCCAGTGAGAGCAGGGATTCCATTATCCACAATTAGTATAGGCAAGGGATAAAGAAATTGTTCAGAATGATGGAACCGACTTCTTGTAGTAAAGATCCTGGCAGTGTTATCTGTAAAATAATAACAATAATAAAAACTATTTATCGACAGATCAATTACAGTGCAGAATTTTCAAACTGAATATAAAAAACGCAAATTTATATTCTTGTACATTCTACCAATATAACAATAGTAAAAAATTAAAATGTACAGCATAACAAAACATTGACTTTCAGTTCTGCAGTATCTAATAGTTCTTCACTTTCTCTGGAAAGTTATTGTAAAAAATATTTCTTTTAGCCACTATTGCATCATTTTCCACAATTTCTTACACTGTCATTAGCGTCCCCATTGTTTTTGAGGAATGCATAGAATTTCATGCAGGCATTTTTAAACAGATGATATCTTTGCTTAGCCTGAACTCTTGAGCTTAAAATTTTGTGTTTTATTACCATTTTTCAAATGTGCTTCTGAAAATGCTTTAAACTAGACTTGAATATAATATTTATGAGTAGCTGGGGTAACTTATAAAATGGCATAACACTAATAAAGCTGTGCAGACTTTCAAAGGCAGTACTTAGAGCAAAATATTCCTTCAAAGCTGATTTGTTCAACAACACAATTGTGTTCTGCTTCTAAAGAACAAAGTGATTCGTCCATAATTTTGTCTGCCTCATTTGGCTTCTAGACATGATGGAGGAGACCCCAAAACAACATGAAGTGCCTTGATAAATCATAATATTGCTGCACCAATGTGAAGCAATATTGGGCCATGTACTGCATAGGCTATGGGTAATGAAATGCCTTTATGTAGGGTGCTATCATTGACAGTTAATCATGGAACAATAACCTCTGAACTTAGAGGATTTACTGGGATGCTTATTCCTGAGTTGTATATTAACTTTAAACCCAAAACTGGGCTAGATATAAATTACCAAATACACATTTTAGCCATATAACATCAATAGTCCTTTAGGAAATTATACTTAAATACGATGGTGTGGGATTCAGGATACCATATTTTTAAGTCCAAAAGTAAACATGTCACTTCTTATTTATACCACCGTAAACTTTCCAGAAGTTAGCTTTATTGATTTATTCATTTAGCCAGAACATTTATATAATTAGCAAAGTAAATATGAGCTTTCAGCTTTGGCTGAATTAGAAATAGCTCTTCTTCTAAGTCTCTACAGGCTACCTTTAGTGACCTTCTTTTGCTGTAATTTTTATCAGCTGTTCAACTTAGATTTTCCCTTCAGATTTTTTAAAAATTGGTATCCTCTATATTATTCTTTCTCAGTTTTCAAGATCCATATGCTGCAAATCACCAAAGCACAGAAGAGTCATCCCCATGATAACATCAGTAGAAAGAACTATAAAAAAAAATCTTTCATTTTAGCAAATGCAGTTTAAGCATTTATTAATATTACACCTTTGCTTCATTTTAAATCCAGCCTTTTTGCTTTTCTATATTTCTATATTTTCTATATTTTCCACCTGGCGCTCAGACCAATTTCATTGTAATTTTATTATTACAATGACAATAAAGATTATTATTATTATTATTATTATTATTATTATTATTATTATTATTATTATTATTATTATTATTATTATTATTATTATTATTATTATTATTATTATTATTATTATTATAATATCCTTTTCTAATACCACTTGGCACTTGGCAGCTTTACCATATAATAGAAAGGTCTTTAACTATGAAAATTTGGCATATTTAGAAAGCAACTACGAACCTTTCAAATAGATTTCTATGCATTTAACAAAAACAAGAACCTGAACTAGAGATTTATTTTAAAAAAGCTCTTCAAATAAGTCTAATTGATTACACTTTTCAATGTTGCCACGTATATCTCAATAACGTATTGGAGGTCTTACCAAGCACCCTATTTTTAGATATTCTTGTGTAGATTTTTTTTTCTATCAAAAGAAAGTTGACCACGACTCTTTTTCCTTTATATTTGATACAACAAATAGTATTGAGTTGCCGTAGGTAAATAAGTTAATAGGGTATTTTATAGAGGATAGATTTAATAATCAAAATTATAATAATGATGAGAGTTATATTTTCTGTCAGCTGCTCATATACAACATATCAAAGATCATAAAAATAATATTCAAAGGTTGCAAATTAGTAGTCTAAGTCCCCAATACCCAAACTTCCTTTTCAGACAGCATTCTTTAACCCTGGGGGAAAATTATCTCTCGAGGAGAGCAAGCAGAAAGGGAAGAAAAATTAAAAAAGAAAGGATGAATAAAAGGATTATCTCCAGCAGAGGAAAGTACAAAGGACCACAAAATGATTTTTTGGAGGCCTATAGTTGACTTCAGTTCAAGTAAGGTGTTTTTTTTTATACTAATGGTTATTACTTCAGCTCATGGATAATGTAAGCTTCTTTATGTAGGAAAACTATACGCTCTAAATTTACTATCACTGACTTATCTGCACTCTTGCCTACTAAAAAAAATGCTGTTTAGAAAGCCAGAGATCATGTACCCAGCTTGACCAGTATCTTAAGTCATATATGACCCAGTCACAAAGACTTCGCCTCTGTTAAAAAAAAAAAAAAACCCAACAACACAGGAGAGAACAGATAATATTTCTTAGCTAGGAATTCCTTGGGGGATTACAATCTTATATTTTAAAGCAAAGGATAACAAAACCAAACAAAGTTTATGACTTTATAGTAGAGATGACCTAGAGCTTAGAGAAAATAGTGGAAATAAATTTAGGGAATAAAAAATAGAATGCTGGTTATAACAAACCAGATGAAAATTATTGGGAGATCTGGTACTTTCTCTTGTCACCTCTCATTCTTCCCTGGATAATTTCTCCTCTGGTTGTCTGTTTTTTGCTATCAATCACACTTCACAACATTTTACAACCAAAGCTCTTCCAATAACTCAAGTCAGCTTGTAAATGCATAGCACCTCTGATGACCTTCTAGCCTCTGGATAATTATTTTAGGTAGTGAGAATTTACTATGATTTGAACAATCTCTCAAAATAGATCACTGGACTCTCGAACATCATTTTTATATGTCTCATTTAAACACTGAGGTTTATTTATTTATTTCATTTTATTTGTCAAACATGTATGAGATAACGGGTATAAGTATAAACATGGACATGAACACAGGAAATGGTTATGAATAAATGGGGACAGTAGGACAGGGATGGTAGGCACACTGGTGTGCTTATGCATTACAGACCTCTTAGGAATGGGGTGAGGTCCACGGTAGATACTTTAAGGTTAAAGTTATGGGGATTTGAGAATGTAACAACAGAGTCAGGTAGTGCATTCCAGGCATTGACCACTCTGTTGCTGAAGTCATATTTTCTGCAATCGAGTTTGGAGTTGTTTACTTTATTAGCAGAAGATCCACTATTGTTACCATTATTACTATTATTAACAAAAGATGTCCACTAAAAAATCCCACATCTCCTATGGACTATCACAATAGCCATACCCACTGTGGGACAAAACAGCGTTCAAGATAAGATGGCTATAAGGATGTCCAGAGCCAGCAGCAGTGTCACTGCCAAGGACACATGCACGGCAATAGTGACCCCCAAAGGCAAAGAGAAAGAGGCTGACAGTTGTCAGGCCTCATAATCTAGAGATGGATTAGGCCCACAGATTACATGCAGTGAAGCAGGCACAGAAGAAATGGAAGACAGCCCCTTGGAAACAGCTGAGTAGGGTACTTAGTTGAGTGCCACCCAGCAGGAATACAGCTGAGGAACAAAAGCAGGACTATAACTGTGTTCAGGATGTAAATAGGAAAGAAGGTGGCCAGGGACAGTAGCCAAAAGAGATTACTCAGTGACAATTCCTGAAATTGGCACACAGCAAAGAGAAGTTTTCAAAGGACCATCAAGAGAAAGTGCATGGAGAAGGATCTTTAATGGCCATCATGAGTCTATGGACATTCTCAATCTCCAAGTGATGGTTGCCCCAAAGGTGTTTTCCAAAAGGCAATTGGACGGTTTTTTTCTCTTTGAGGAGATGTGTCTCAGGCTGTGCTTCTGAGCCATGACAGCTACTGATGTCAACAGAGGGGAGAACCCAGAGTAGTGGTGCCCTTGGAGGCCATTTTTTCAAAGTAAGCAAAACGCTTGTGAACATTTCTGTTTCTAATCTAATGATGAAAAAGAAATGAATTCAAATATCCCAAAACCATGTTTAATACCTACTTTCATTATCTTCGAGTTCAAAACTGGAACCGTTTTTGCTCTCTTCCATCAAATAGAATGAAAAATTATGGTTTTCCATAGCATCATCTTTATCTACTGCACTGATCGTTTGGATGAGCTGGAAACAAAAATCAATAAACAACGTGTTAAGTGCCAAAGCTTATTGCTTGGCTTTTAATGCAAGCAATATATTCTATTCAATTAACAAAGTTACAATTGTGCTTGTCTCCAAAGGGCAGGAAATGTTTTTAACTGCTGCTACAAACTGACATTATTTAATTCAACCTTTTTTTAGGGGCGTTGTTTATTTTTTTAAATGCCCTACAATTATGCCACTTGATTTTGTATTGATTGGAAGGAGGTAAGCACTAAAGTCTTGAGGTAATGCAAATTACTTTTAAAATAGCAATGCAAATGTTAATTAAAGTTTCCATAAGCAACAAAGATGGACAGGAAAAAGGAATCAATAAAGTATTCTTTCCTTTGTTGTTCAAGATAAAAAGTATAACTCTCTCTCTATGTTTGAACACATCCTTCAATATCTGTTTCCTTCCTGTGCACAAACCTCATTGGCATCACTTAAATGATGTATTATGGTAGCTGTAACCCAAAGAGTGTGACAGGTTCATGTGCTGAATTGTTGATTCTTTGAGATTGTAACAGATTGAATATGGAAAGAAGGAAGGAAAAGGATCCCCACTGACAAACATATCAAACTAAATTGCCATGTGTAAGAAAAGTAAAAATTAGCATATTTTCATTAAAAAGGGGATAAATTTCACATCTCATAAACATGTCATGTTACAATTGCCATAATAACCCATCATTTCCATGGCAGAAAAAAATGCTACTATTGTCAGTAAAAGTTGTTTACTGCCTCACACATTATTTTGAAAACACTCTTTAATTTCCCATTTCAATTCAATTTTATAAAGCACCTCTTAATATTTAACCAGTTGGCATTAGAAAATTTAATTTGACTAAAGCCAGATTTATGCATATTTCCATTAATAACGCCGCCCTGGGTCCTTGCAAGGAGAAGGGCGGGTTATAAATTTGAAAAAATAAAAATAAAATAAAATAAATAATGTTTTAAAATTGTTTTCCCACTTTTTTCTTTAAAAAGGAGCAATACCTTGACTGTGTCATCATGTCCCATAGTATTTAAGAAGCGCACATTTCTTGTTATGCCTAACATAGAAGAATTATTATGATTACATCAGTGACATACATTTAGTTCACCCATCACCCAGAGAAAAATGTGGAAACCCAGGCACTTAAGTATTAGTATGTTATATTGTGCCTTGGGGCTGAATCAGCAAATTTCAGTTAGACTACCGTATGAATGAAATTGTTGATTCAGATTAACAGGATTGCAATAGGTGGCAGCCCAACTTTCCTCTCTCAGTATTCCTCTTCTAAGGAGCATTTCCTGTTGCTATAGTTGCATGAATAATAGTGTTGGAAGGGACTTTAGAGGTCTTCTAGTCCAACCCTATACCACTTCTGATAAATAGTTTTCCGATCTCTTCTTAAAAACTTTCACTATTGGAGCACCACAACTTCTGGAAGCAAGTCATTCCAAATATTAACTGTTTTAACTGTCAGGAAAATTCTCCTTAGTTCCAGGTTGCTTTTCTCCTTGATTAGTTACCATCCATTACTCTACTTTAAAGATGTGATAAAAGAAACATTTTACACACAATATAAGTTTTATCGTTGGTGCATGTTTTCCATACTTTTTCTTCCTTTGATATATTCCTATGCCAGCCTTACCTCATACAATGAGAAAAAAACACCAATTTCTCAGGGTTTAAATCAGTGGTAGTCAACCTGGTCCCTACCGCCCACTATATATATAATATATAATAATAAATTTTTTTATTTGTAGCCCGCTCTCTCTCCCCAGAGGGACTCGAGGCGGGGCACAGGAAAATTAAAAAACAATAAACACAAACAGAATACATAATTTAAAATCACAATAAAACAAATCCTGCGCTAAAAACATCTATAAAAACTAAAAACTGTCCCTAAAACCCCTTAACACTACAAATAATTAAAATTACCCTAAAACCCCAGGACAGGGAGGCTATCCCAAGCTGGCCAGACGGAAAAAGTAGGTTTTCAATTTGAGACGGAAGGAGCGGAGGTCCGTGGTCGTCCTAATATCGGGGGGAAGGTCGTTCCAGAGGGCCGGGCCCGCCACAGAGAGAGCCCTTCCCCTGGGTGTCGCCCGCTGACACAGTCTAGTGGACGGCACCCGGAGAAGCCCCGCTCTGTGGGAGCGAATCGGCCGTGAGGATGTATGGGGCAGGATCCGATCCTGCAGATAGCTAGGTCCCGAGCCATGGAGCGCTTTAAAGATGATAATTAACACACTAGTGGGCATTCCAGCTTTCATGGTGGGCGGTAGGGGTTTTGTCTGATATTGTAGCACTTTCCTTTTTAAAAAAAATTTAATTGACTTCCCTACTTTATAAATCACCATTACTGTGGAACCGGTGGGCAGTTAGAATATTTTACTACTAGCAGAGATATAAAAGTGGGCGGTAGGTATAAAAGGTTGACTATCCCTGGTTTAAATAATGAGGATGTAGATGTGCTAATCTTTGCTATGTGCTCATGTTTTCTTAGTGTTTTGCCTATGACATATAGATAGCTATAGACAGTAAATGTCAGCCATTCAACTGTTTTGTCTCCTATATTTTAACTGAGCCTAGGAAAGCTTCATCTCATAAAGCAAGATACAATTAAATTAAAACATGCATCAAATATTTATTTGTCTATGTGTATACATAAAACATTTGGGGCAAAATCAATGAGTTTCTAAAAATATGAATTCTGATGATGTGGCTGAATTAAAAGTGGGGAAAATCATCGAGAGATGTATATAGTAAGATATTTTTGGCACTTTCTTAGTTTCTTAAAGTAGAAGAGGAGCCATAGTTTACTGGCTGAGTATGTGATTTCCATGCAAAATACCCCAGATTCAATTTCCTGCATCTCCAAACCGAGCGGGGAAAAATCCTCATCTTCCCGGCAACCTTGGAGAACAGCTGCCAGCCATTAACTACCTATGATTAGATGGACCATTGGCAGCTTTCCATGTTCCTAATTTGGCATCTAACAGCCAAAGGAGGAGGGAATTGCTTAGTAAACAGCTGGATTTCCTTGCATCTTTCCCCAGATTTAAAGCTTCTACTGGCAATATAAGAAGAAAAAGAAAATTGTCTATTTTCAAATTCAAAGTAGCTAATGACACTGAATAAATAATGACACCATTGGGTTTGAGTCGGGAAATTGGTGATGAAAGAAGGTTAAGTCCCCACTTTGCAGACTGAACTGGTCTATAGTCTTGGATATTCCACATTGTGTTCAGTTTGGTCTTAGATTAATTACTTAAATGTAGCAAATGATTAGCTCTTCCATAGACTGAATGTTAAAAACAACAGTACTGCACTAATTATGTTTGGATCAGAGTTTAGAATGCAAAAGTAATATAGTTAGACTATATTTTGGAAACCCAGCATCTGCAGTTGGCTTATTGATTGTAATCTAATTGCTAAGAACTGTGTTGTATCAAGCCTCATTAATCTGAAAACTGAAATTATCTACAAGGCAGTGAAAAAGACAACTGGGTACCTGCCTAACATTTGCTTAAATGGACTATGTGTTTGCAATAGTAATTTAACACTCTGGGAAGGCTATTCCTACTGATGCTGGCTAGAGACATTTTTCCGTATTTATTTCTACATGTTGTCATTCAAACTGATCAAAGGCAATTTTCATTCAAAATTGTTTTGAGAGAGTAGAGAAATTTGGAAACACTTTATGGTTAGAGTAGAATTTTGCACTGATTTAGCAAGGAGATGGCTCTGTATTGTTGTCCTTTATTTTGTCCTTGTCTCTTCATCAGTTTATATCAGCCTCTATTCTTCTCACACTTCCAGTAAATCCTAAAGGAAGTTATCATGATGGAAGAGCTATGATTAGACTGATATTCTCAGACAAATTTGGAGAAATCCCCCCCCCCCCCAAATCTTTGCCCACAGGTTTGGAAAAGAGTTTGGACAGGATGATTTAATATCTTTAATATCTACCATCCCAAAGAGCAAACAGATGCATCATGCAGGTACTTAGGAGAATTATGAAAAAGCCACATTTTAAAAATATGTGATTCAGAATTGTTTTTAAATGCCAGAAAAGAAAGGATGCTCTATTTCTACTTCCAAAATAAATAAATCTCTTTGGACACTTGATTTGGCAAGATAGGATGATGGAATCTCATCAGTTGACCTAGATTTAAAAATGGTGAAACCCTAAGATTTGAGAAGCTCAAGGGGCTCTGTATGCAAGTACCACAAACAACTGAAATCAACAAGGATGCTATCAAAATGCATACTGAATCCATTGTTCGGTGAGAAACAGCCCACTTTGATTAGAAAATATGAATGCATGCAGAAACAAAGCATATTGTAATTAATGAGAACTACGATGAATTAATATATGAGTAGTGTGGTGGCCTAGAGATGGAGCTCTTGCCTCACAATCAGGAGGCTGTGAGTTCAATCCTAGGTAGAGGTAGATATTTCTCTCTCTGGGCACATTGAGAATATATCTGCTGAATATATTAGGAAGGACATCCAGCCAGTAAACAGCTTCATTCAGGTGCCCAGACTCCACCCCACAAGGGATTATGGGGTCATTAAAAGATGATGATGATGATGATGATAGATTAATTTATAGAGATATGCATATATGAAACTATAACAAAACTGTAATAAATGGAAAAGAATCTTGAATGTTCAAAACCTCCCTCAGATTGTAACTCCCTAAGCAGTACATGCCTAAAACCAGCTCTAATAACCTTGGAGTATATTCAGTGCTGTCAACTGAGGTACATAGTCCTTAGCAGAGACAATAATCAACCTATGTTTACAGAAAACAAAGTACGTAGAATCAGTTCTTCAGGAGATGATGGAGCTCACTATATTATAGATTATGGCTAGGTTTTAGATGGCTGCTTAGACCACATCTTCCTTTTGTACTAGGGGTAAGAAAAACAGCTTAATTCAGACAGTGTCCTTTGGAGTAATGACATTGATAATGTTCTTCAGTGAACCTGGAGTAAAGCTTACTGTACTAGACAAATGGGGTGATTTCCATAATAGTGTTTGATTTTGGAAGTTTGATTTGTTCCAGCTCTAGAGAATTCTAGATATATTCAAAAAATATTCTGATAGTTCTTTGATAGACTTTTATGCATTTTAATATTGCATTTATTCAATTCGTTTTTCTTTCATATTTGCATTTTTCCTATACGTTCTCCCTTCAGTAACTCAGGGGAGGAAAGCTATTTATATATGTGGAGGAGAGAACAACAAAGTGAATCTTCAACATGGCTTTCATTTATCCAGAAAGCTCTTCCATTTTATATATTAAAACATTTCACTTAAACTGTTATTGTTTATAGTATTTAGGATATTTTTTGAAAGGGAGCTTATGTCAAGTCAACAGGCCTCATTTTTATTATAATTGCTAATTTATGTTAAGTGCTAGGTAAGTAAGTGTTGATTTACCATATCTGACTGAAAGTGCACACGTTCACCCACTTTACAATACATTAAATTGAGTAAATTGCCATATTAAATTCAATCCACAGATGATCCTCAAATTACAGGGATTTGTGTCAAAATAAATATGTACAAATGTGGAAAGACATAGATAAATTCATGTTTTGTGTTCAGCTGGATCTGATTCTTGCATTTGAACAAACAAAAGTCATATCTGCAAGGCATAACATTAGCCACCAGAATGTTTTCAAAGTGATTTGGGAAAACAGATTTCCCATTTCTATAGAAAATGCACAAATAATGGATAAATATGATTTTTTGTACAAAAATATGTACAAAATAATATATATTGGGTAAACATATGTCAATATAAAATACATTTTGTAACTTTCATTTTTTAAAGCAATTTACTGGAAATAAATAACAATATAAAACTAACATGGGCTAGTTTTATAATGATTTGTATATCCTAATTCTATTATGAGTAGGAACAAAATTAGAAGCAATATTAATATATTTTAAAAAAGCAATATGCCTTATTCCTGAAAAAAAAAAAGTTCTAGCAAAGATAATGGTAAAGTACTTCTTCCTACTTAGTCTTATCTACAAAAGTTGAACAGGAAATATTTTCAAGCCTTTGCTTTTCACATTATTTTCCTATTGAGAGATTTGAAGCAGAACATTCCAATCCGTTTTTCTGTATAGTTCCAGGTCATCATAATTCTAACAGAGTCCAATTCTTTCCTTTGTAATATCTTAGATCAATTTGGTCCCCTTTTATATTGTTTGATAAATTGCTGCCATTCTGGCATACTTGTTGGAAAGGAAGTATTTTTGAAAGCAATATAATTTATCTGCAAACTGAAGCCCTTCTGTAGATGTGGTGACCTACCTGCCCTACTATTTCAGGTGTGACATTAAGCAGCGGAATAAGAAGTGTGACTGCTTGATGCTTCATGTTCCCCATGCTATGACATCCAAAGGGCATCTTTCCATCTACTTTAACAGAAATATATTAACTTTTCTTCTTTTTGATACAAGGAAGAAAAAAATCAAGGGCAATTGCAAAATTTAATTAGTGTGGCTAGTGCTTGGCCACCTACCACTGACAGTAAAAGATTTATGCCTTCAATGCAGAACTATCATTAATCAATTTAGTACATCTACCAAATTCTTTTAATCCCAGATGAGTTTTGATACTAAAGTTTATCTTCAGCTATGCCATATCAAGATTTTATGCTCGTATTGTGATATCTGGCTCAATCCTTCAAACATCACATGCAATGGAATTGACAATCTGTTCTGTGACTCTCTCCCCCCACCCCCACCCCGGCAGATTCTACTTTGCCACAAATTATGTTTATGATTATTTTTTGATGCACTAGAAAAATGTTTCTGAATCTTGGAAATATTAAGATGAGTGTCTGGGGAATTCTGGGAGTTGAAGTCCACACATCTAAAACTTGTTAACGTTAAGAAACACTTTACTAGAATTCTGTATCTTCCAGGACAGTGACCAAATTGTAGAAAATGAATTGGAATACTGATCTCCTATCTTCTCCTTTCCCCTTTAACATGGAGCAAGAAAATTGTAGGAAGGAAATGTGTAATTGTTTACTATAGAGATGGGTGGCACATGAATTAACAAGTGGTTCACCCAGCACAAAAAATGTGAGAGCGCACAGGCATCCGATCTTCCATGCATGCACGTTGCTCACACACCTTGCATACATGCATGCATGCAGCATCAAAAACAAGGCTAAACAGGATAGCAAAGCACCAGGACAGATGGTGGGGGCAGATTGCAACTACCGGTACACCCGAACCGGTAGTTGCAATCTGCCCCCACCATCTGTCCTGGTGCTTTGCTATCCTGTTTAGCCTTGTTTTTGATGCTGCATGCATGCATGTATGCAAGGTGTGTGTACACCCGAACCGGTCCGAACCGACAGCAGCTCAACACTAGTTTACTCCCCTTGACCATTCTTCATCAATTCATGCTATAGAACAGCAGTAGAAAGTAAAAGGCAATTTAGCAGTTTTGTCAAAACCACTGAAGGTCTAGCACTTTGCACATTCATCAAAATTACATGCATACACAAAAGAGGTGTTGCTCATACTACTATAGCAATCAACGTATCCTTTTTAGTTTCAAAAGAAAACTAGTCATTTATTAGGAGCACCTAATAATAGGGTATAGCCAATTTTATTTTTATTTATTTTGTACAATGGCAATAAAAGACTATACTACTAATGACAGGCCTGCTCTAGAGAGGACTTCTGTGTCTGAGGACCTTGTCCTACCACCGGATCCTCAGAATTGTAAGGAGGCTGGTCATGTGGAAGTTGTTCAATTGCCTAGCATGCCTCCTGTATACAGTCCAAGTTCCACTGGCATACATCAGGGTAGTTTGCACTACTAGTTAGCCCTATAGTTCCTAGTGACCACATTGATGATAGTTTTCTCCAGGATGATTATTAGATAGACCTACCAAAATTTTCGGACTATAAGACACACCAAGATTTAATACAATACAATAGCAGAGTTGGAAGGGACCTTGGAGGTCATCTAGTCCAACTCCCTGTCTAGGCAGGAAACCCTATACCATTTCAAACAAATGGCTATCCAACATCTTCTTGAAGACTTGCAGTGTTGGGGCATTCACAACTTCTGGACTCTGAGACTTTTTGACTCTGTTCTTGCTAATGTAAGTCATACATGTATTTATACGACACATATATTGTCCCATCCTATTTTGAAGATCTACAGTATATAGGAATCTGTGGTTAAAACTAAAATTATGGACTCATGGGGAGATTGATCTATTCACACAAAACTAATGATATTCTTGCTCAGCTGCTAAACTATGCATATAGTTACTGGCTTCTTAACTTTTTTTTTGAAGGCATCTAAAATAGCAAGAGAATCTTCTCTCATAGTTAGCATGCTCCAATTAGACAATGGCATTGCCTGCTTATAACTAATGCACAGTGCAGAGATCAATATGTGTTGATCATGTTTTGATGATGATGATGATTCGTATGTCGGACATCACATTGCAGTTGCATTATCATATAATTTATTCAATGACAGGATGATACACATATTCTTGTTCTGATCCTATCAGATCCTTCCAGGTAAACCCAGTTTTAAAAAAATGAAATATTTTTTCTTAATCATATGATGTTATGACTGTGAGTGGTGCAGTGGCCTAGAGGTAGAGCTCTCACCTCACAATCAGGAGACTGTGAGTTCAATCCTAGGTAGCGGCAGATATTTTTTTCTCTGGGCACAATGAGTAACTCTCTGCTGTGAACTCTGCATTGGTGACAGGAAGGGCATCTGGCCAGTAAACATTCAACTCCATTCAGTTTTTTCTGATTCCACCCAAATGCAAGTGATTACAGGGTCATTAAAAGACATAAATAAATAAATAAATAAATAAATAAATAAATAAATAAATAAATAAATAAATAAATAAATAAATAAACAAACAAACAAACAAACACAAACAAATAAATAAACAAATACACAAACAAATAAACAAACAAATAATGCTGTGATTGTATCAACTAAAGACATAGATACACAGAAATAAAGCTTTGCAGAAAGCAACAATACATCAAAGAGTGGGAATTTCTATTGCCCAAGTAATGTAATTTAATATTTCAAGTGGAGTAGGGAATGATGCATTGTTTTGATTCTTAAAATTATTAAGATTCTAAGAGCACCTCTGCTCCTTGTGTAGAACCAAGAGCCAATCAAATTCTAGTTCTAAGTGAGGATAGATGTCTTAGCCATTGGTTGCTCAATTTTGCCCAGGAAATTAAAACTAAAATTAAATGAAATTGAGATTGTTCTGCACAAACATTTGATCTGATTTGATTAGATTTGATATGACAAGTCGAATTCAGTCCCATCATTAAATTTAGTTCCTTTGGGCACTCCTAAGAGCCAAGTTCTGCTTATGGGAAAATGGTAGGAAGATTTTTTTCCATAAGCAGAGCCTGGCTGTTAGAAGTGCCCAAAGAAATTAAAATTTATATTCAACAACTAAGCCAGCATTGCAAGTGGTTGATATTAAAATGGTAGGAAATAATTCAGTAATCCTAAATTAGACATAGAGGACAATGTACATTGGGACATCTCTTGGAACTCCTCAATACTGTTTTATTTTATTTTCAGGTCTATACTCTCTTTATAACAGTGAAGGATAAAACATAGAGAGAGGTAAAAGAAAGCTAAGCACAGGATAAAAATAACTTCTTTTTTTGTAGTTAACACTTCATCCTAGCACACAATCATTCTGTAAAGACAAACAGAATAATATATGAATATGAAGATACAAGTAACCTGAGATCAGAACAAAGCCTCTCTTTGCATTTATGATGTAGAAGAAAAAAGAATAATGTTATAACTAGATAAGTAGAATAGAATAGAATAACAATATTGGAAGGACCTTGGATGTCTTCTAGTCCAACCCCCTGCTTAGGCAGGAAACCCTACACTACTTCAGATAAATGGTTATCCAATATCTTCTTAAAAACTTCCAACAGCAGGCAAGCTGTTCCACTGATTAATTGTTCTAACTGTCAGGAAATTTCTCCACAGTTCTAAGTTGCTTCTCTCCTTGATTAGTTTCCACCCATTTTTTCTTGATTTACCATGAGGTGCTTTGGAGAATAGCTTGACTCCCTCTTCTTTGTGGCAGCCCCTGAGATATTGGAACATTGCTATCATGTCTCCCCTAGTCCTTCTTTTCATTAAACTAGACATACCCCGTTCCTGCAACCGTTCTTCATATGTTTTAGCCTAATCATCTTTATTGTTCTTCTCTGCACTACAGCTGAAAGATTTTACTCCAGATGCATGGATAAACAAAAAAGTCTTACAGGATTTCCTACAGATAGAAGAAATAAACATTGGCAGATAATAGAATAGAATAGAATAGAATAGCATAGAATAGAATAGAATAGAATTCTTTATTGGCCAAGTGTGATTGGACACACAAGGAATTGGTCTTTGGTGAATATGCTCTCAGTGTATATAAAAGACAAGATACATTGTCAAGAATCATAAGGTACAACACTTAATGATAATCATAGGGTACAAATAAGCAATCAGAAAACAACGAATATCAATATAAATCGTAATAGATCTCAGGAGAATTTTAATACTTTTTACAAAGTAATGTTAGTCTTACCTGTCCAGCTCTTGAATTCTCACACACGTAAGTCTCATAGTACTCTGCAAATTCTGGTGCATATTCATTTGCATCAAGAACTTTAATATAAACATTTACTTCTGACATTTGTTTTGGGTTTACTAAATTAGAAGAAAACAAAAATTAAAAAAACATAACAGAATGGAAAGTCAACAGCTTTTTCTCTACTGCTACAAGTTCTCTCTCTTTCTCCTTCTCTCTCTCTTTCTCTTCAAAAATCCTTTCTAAGAAACATTGTGATGTTCAGTTTAGATTTTAAATAAAAAAGTATTATATACAAGACTACACTCCACATTAATATATGACAAAATGAAATCACAATAAAAACAAAGTCTTTTCCATGTTGCTTTTTGTATATCATCTTATTAAAAAAATTCAATAAGAAATGATTCATAAACGATCTAATACAACCTTGGCAACCAAAAATATTAATTCAGATACATTCTGTATTTGATTATTACTATAATATAGCTTATAGAAATTAAACAGCAAATAAAAAAGTTCATATTTCTTCATGAGTTCAAAAATTGATGGATGCATGGATTGATGGATAGATGGATGGATGGAAGGAAGGAAGGAAGGGAAGGAGGATTTGTAAATAATTGAGTGAATATATGTTAAATTCAAATCCTTTTGCACAGATGGGTCTTTGCTTAAGGCATTCAGAAAAGAACTATATAACAGTGAATTGCACTATATTTAAATTAGCTTAATTATCAAGATGATTTGTGAGCTGTAAGCTAGACAAATGTATAAAGCCACACTTTTTCCTTAATTACTTAAGTGAATTAAAGCACAATATGGTACAATTTGCTCTGATATATACTTAACTGAATTCAGTAGAACTAGAGAGTAGGCCTTTCTTACTGCAAGAAAGTGTTCAAAAATTGCAGCTGTTACCTTCTACTTTCTAAGATACCTTTCTATTAGCGAATGATTAAATAAATAGTAAAGTAAAAGATATGATTATTCATTAAAAAGAAAAGTGAAAGAGTTTCTGCATATAATTTCAACACCTGTCTGTGAGAATTTTCCATTGTGCCAATGTGCTATAAATGCATATAATATTATCAGAGATTTGGATAAATAATTTCTTTTGACTATTTATTTAGCATAACACGGAACCTAGTGTGATATCATGCAGAAGGATTGTGTAGTAAATCTGACATTGTTTTAAACAAAATATTTTAGGGTGTTTGTTATAGCATTTCTTGTTCTCCTGTTGAACTATTTTAAAACTATTAGTTCTGTCACTGGTTGGTAAGGCAACTAATATGCAATTAATCTGTCTTATTTTTAAGAGCTGGAATATAGGATTAAACTTAAATCCATTCACCGTTTATTGGTAAAGCTCTGCAATAATGAGGTATGGAATGCAATTTCCAAATATAATACACATTTAATATTTGAACATATGTTTATTCCTCCCCTCCTCATCCCACCAAAGTTATGTTTTACATTCCCATATTAGTTTTATTTTTCTTTCTTTTCAGTTAAAGTTGATCTACAAATAAATTATAATTAATAAAGTTAATTTATGATATGTAGATAAAGACAAAGTGTGGTACAATTATAGGAATTATCTTTCTCACCCCCCAAAAATCACTTCCCAGATTAATAAACAATTCAGTAATCACTGAGTTGCTTATTGATCTGGGAAGTGATTTTTTGCAGCTGAGAAAGATAATTCCTATAATTGTACCACACTTTGTCTTTATCTACATATCATAAATCATGGATAGTTAGAAGCATCAGGCCATTTGTTTGGGGCATATTATGCATTCATATAAAATTGAGGAGATCCAACATATTTGTAATTTTGTTTTCAGCATGTATAAACTACTTGGAATTTTGAATAGATAATTCAAATAATATGACTCAAATAGGCAATTCAAGTAATATTCCTTGAAAATATGATTTAGGTAATAGTTTAAGTATCTAACTCTTCCAAATTATTACATTCCTATAAACTCTAAAAGCAGGACGAAGTGGCTAACAAGGCAAAAGTTTTTATGACTGGATGTTGAAAATCATAATTTCATTTTTTTTAAAGTTTTCTTTTCTCTCTCTCTCTAATTTTGTTGTTTGGTTTATTTCCAGTTATAATACTGTTGGAAAAGATGTAGATCTCAACTAAATAGTTCTAAATACTGAGATTACTAGCCCAAGTGCTTATTAGTTTGAAATTTCATCAGGTTTATGTCTACATATTATTTCTGCCCCTTTGTTCTGGACTTAGCTTCTATTTTTGAAATACGTTAACAAGCAACTTCCCTATTCTTTCTTGGATGATTACTACACATCTGTCCTTCTTTCCATTACTCCCCTTAGCTCTCCATTCTTTTAGTGTGATCCAAAAACTCCATAATTCTAAACTAGAACCTCTGAATTAATTTTAGGTCAATCTTTGATCAAACTGATTCTAATACTCGATTTTTACCTTTTCACAACATGTAATCCCTTTCAAAAATACTCATATGATGTTAGCATCACACATGCACTAATAAATGGAAATGTGTATTTTTTCCCATTGTACCAGCATCAGTTAAACTAACTACAACTGGCTCTGTCTTTATATTCATTCTACAGGAATATTTTCTTTTGATTTTAGCTTCTGGATTTGATAGTTGGCATTCAATTCACTTACTTTTGTCTCCACAGACAAGACAAGCACATGGTCATGTGATTGTCTTGTCTGTGGAGATTCTCAGTCATCCAGCTCACGGTTGTCCCAAAGGTGCTTTTTTCAAATGGTAACTGGACTTAATTTTTGACTTGAAGATGTTTTACTTCTTATCCAAGAAGCTTCTTCAAACCAAATACAAAGTCCAGTTGCCATTTGAAAAAAAAGCACTTTGGAGATTACTTTACTTTATCTTAATTGTTTACCTCTTTGGAACAGTGCACATTCATTGGCATAGCAAGATATAAGAACTTATTTAAATAAATAATTAGTAAAATTATAGTTAGATAGTCTTGATTTTTTTTTATAACAATTAAGAATATTTTATAGTTAAAGTTATTTTGCTATGTTTTTGTGATTTTAAAAAAAGCAAAAATCTAAGAATATGAATGAAAATAGTCACATAATGCCTTGGCATTGTGCATCTAAAATCCACTATTGTTAGTACACTTAAAAAGCTGTATTCACTCAGCTGGGATTCTGAAAAAAAATATGGAAATTATTTTTCCTTTTATTTGGCTGAAGTGTTTGTCTGCATTATCCTTTTAATGAAAAACCGTATGCTTGTCCTACTGAAGAGCCAATCTTAAGATAGATAAAACTGTCCCTTTATGATTTGCATTTACCCTTTTATTATGAGGAACTAAAAATTTAGCAGAGACTGTTTAGCTCTAAATCTAAGTATTTTTTTAAAAAAAAACAAGCAAGAAATAACATCTGAAAGGCAAGGTGACTTACGAAGAAATGCATAGATTAGACAAGTTGCAACTTGCATTGTAATTTTAGATAACACCAACTGGAGAACTATATATAGCCAATCCTTTTCAATTCCAACTATATTTATTTGTTAATCAAATTTATATAGCCACTCATCTCACCCAAGGAGACACTGGTCAGTGCATAACAATAGATAAAAAGCAAGAAAATAAAAAGAGAAAATACAACTATAAAAACCTATATATAGGTAATTGTTTATATACCCTGTCTGCTGATGCAATAAGGGGAACTGGCTTGGCTAAAGTGCTAGGTTCCTTGCTTAGCATGCAACATAGCCCCGGTTCGAATCCCAGTAAGGGGTATGGCCAGCTGATGAGAGCTAATAAGCTCGAAATAGATCTATCCTGGTCTCTCTCTAATTTAATTTATTGATCAGCTCATAAAACTAACACACACACACACACACATATATATATATATATATATATATATATATATATATATATATATATATATATATATATATATATATATATGTTTTAAATTTCTTTAAGGGATGATTAATAATAATTAATTAAGAGACCAGGATGGATCCATTTCGGGCTCCTTAGCCCTCGTCAGCTGGCCATACTTCCCTACAGGGATTTGAACTGGTGCTCTCCAGCATTCGAAGCAAGCTTATATATATATATATATATATCCTAAAAAAAATGCAACCCCTAATTGAAGAATATAAAAATACCTCCCTCAACAGGAATTTTATCTAGACATAACTCCGGTTCATAGGAGCCCAAAACTGGTCACATAACCAGATCTTAAGAGCCTTTCAGAATATCAAAAGGGATGGGGCTATATAGAAGTCTAACTGAACGTCCTCAGTTTCAGAATTAATTTTCTGACTGGAGGTCAGTTAAATACTGGGTAATTTCATACCACTAATAATTAATAAAGTAAAATTAACTTTATTAATTCATAAACTAATGAAGAACTAATAAATATAGTCTAATATAATATAAGCTCCTGTATCAAGAGAACAATTTTATATCCTGTAGTGCAGGGGTCACCAACCTTTGCAACTTTAAGTCTGAAGGACTTCAGCTCCCAGAATTCTCCAGCTTTGTTGGCTGGAGAATTCTGGGAGCTGAAGTCCTTCAGACTTAAAGTTGCAAAGGTTGGAGACCCCTGCACTGGGGTCTCCAACCTTTGGGAAAGATTTGGGAAAGCCAGATTCCTGTGCGCCGCCCTGGGTCCGTTTGGAGAAGGGCGGGGTATAAATTGAATAAATATAAATATAATATAAATATAGATTAGTAACTTCATGGCTAATTTAACAACTGCAGCGATTCACTTAACAAATATGGCAAGAAAACTCATAAAATGGGGCAAAACTCACTTAACAAATTCCCAGTGAGCAAACTAAATTCTGAGCTCAATTGTGGTTCTGCGTCAAGGACTACCTGTATTACATTGTTTGTCCTTTTAAATGTGCTATTTGATCAAAGAAAATAAAATTTTAGATTAAACCCCCACAAACAAGTGGTGGGTTCCTACCAGTTCAGACCGGTTCAGCTGAACTGGTAGTGGTTTGGCGGCCTGGATCGCTGGAACCAGTAGCAACCAAGGCCTGCCACACCCCTAAAGTCGTTCTTTGGGCGGCGGCAGTGGCATCTTGTTTTTCAGTTCTGCGCATGTGCAGAACAATTTTAAATGCATTGTGCATGAGCACACAGCGTACATCAAGTGCACACAATTGGCAGTAGTGCCTGCTGGAACCCACCCCTGCTACAAATGCATCCCTTTCCTTAATGTTACTTTTTGAAACAAGGAAAAAAGAAACAAGGATTCTCAACTGCAAAAGATGAACCCTTTGGAAAATAATTATTATAAAAAGATATTGGTGTCAGAGACATCTGCAAGGGTAATTAAATAAGTCAAGTTGATGATGGTAAATACACGAGCCAAGTTCTAGTCCTTGTTTACAGGCATCATAGCAAGTTGGGCTTGGATTTCGCCATCAGAGCTGCCATCTTGAGTTTTTGACATCCTTTCCTGCAGATGCCCTTGTATGATGCACATTTGGAACAGGTACCTTAAAACTCCTACTTACTTGATTCTATGGCAGTGACAGTTAGATTGTGCCAAATCTGTTTCTCTCGGTCCAGAGGTCCGATTATACTAATTGTTCCATTGTGGGCATTAATGCTGAAAAACGTCTTTAAATACTTGCGGTGGGCAATAGAATATCTGTACATGAAAGGTTTAGGAAACAGAGAGAAGAAAGAGGTCGAGTGAGTTTCGGAGACCTGGAATACAAAAATTGCTTCATAAAGAAGGATGTATAAACTATTGTCAGTCAAGGAAACAGAATTGTGTAGCCATGAATATGGATATGTGTGCTTTGGCTATTCAGAAATCATGAAAAATGAACAGTGATAAACATTTAAAATTCACTGCTGCCAAGATCAAAGCCCCTCTTTTTATGCGCTGAAATATGTTCATACCTGTATTAGAGTGAAGCAAATCTAAAATGCATTATTCATTCTTCTTTCACAGACAGGCTCCCAGCAGGTGAAGGACTCGATTAAAAAGAGACAGTGAAGTGCCACTTGTGAAGTGACTCACACTGGCAACTAAGTTGGGCTACAGCAGTGCATTTTTATTGTGGCTGCTTTGAAACAATGTCAAAGGGAAAAAATACTAAGAGGAGAAAGGCAAAAGAACAACTACCACTTCCATTAAACATAAAGGATAGAAAACCCTTGGAACTGGGAGAACAAAACCGATAGATTTATTTTCACAGACTTAGTGACCCATTTATTTTGCTTAGTTTAGCTTTCCTTCCTTCCCTACCTCTCAGAGCAGGAAACTTTGTGAAAGTTTCCTTTTTCTGAATCCCAATGAAGCAAGGGATACCGTGCAAGCAGGAGATTTATCTATAACCTCCCTTCCAATAAAAAAAACCTACATGTGTAATGTTCAGATATACAGCACCCAAAAACCTACACCAATGATCTTGGGGAGTATTCTTCAATGCCACTAAAAAACCATATAATAATATTATATCCAGTCATATCTCTATTCAGGCATATCTTAAGATTTGGGATGTACCTGATTGGACTGTCAATATCATCTGGATCTTTGGCACTCACAGTTCCCACGAATGAGCCATTCAAGTTGTCTTCGGCCACCTCCATAAAGAATTCCTCTAATAGAAAAACTGGAGGTTCATCAGCATCCTTCACTATGATCCTGAGAATCGTTTCATCTTCAAACTGAGTGTCTTTTTCAAAGAAGTGCTTTCCAACATGCCGGTTAATGCCTTTAACTTTTATTTTGTATGCCCTTTGGCTTTCATAATCAACAGTCTATAAAAAAAGAAGAAGTAGAAAAGTTGATACTGAGAGATTAACAATAAGCAGGTAATTCAGAAACATTGCTTCAGTTTCACAGGGAATGTTTTCAAAATAGGCATGTTATCTATTTCATTTTTCTCCCCTGAGGGGAAGAAAATGTTAGTGTAATCCTCATGTGCATCCTTTTTACAGTTATCTTTCTTACTAGTTGGCTTTGGTAATATAAATTACTGTGTGGTGTTTCATCCTGCCCAGTGATCTGACACTCTCCTAGGTTTCCCATCCACGGGAAAGAGAATTATCATGAACAAATCCCTCCAATATTTCCCAGCCAGGAAGCATTGGGAGATAAGGAAGAGGCAGAATTGTGGAGAGAGGGGTCAGATTTAACATATTATCATATTAACAGAGTTGGAAGGGCCCTTATAGGTCATCTATCCAATGCCTTACTCAAGAAGGAGACCCTACACCATTTCTGACAAATGATAGTCCAATTTCTTCTTGAAAGTCTCAAGTGATGAAGCCCCCAAAACTTCCAAAGGCAAGCTTTCCATTGGTTGATTGTTCCCACTGTCAGAAAGTTCCTCCTTATTTTTAGTTTGAATCTCTCCTTGGTCAATTTTCATCCATTACTCCTTGTCCAACCTTCAGGATCACTTATGGAATGGAATGGAACAGCCACAGCCATCTTGCCATGGCCAACTTTCAGACACCATCTGGCCACAGCCAACTCACTGTGGCCATCTCTCTGTGGCCAATCCAACATGGCTAGCTGTGGATAACTTGCTAGCTCAGTGCGGTCATCTCGCCAGACCCAACTCACTGTGGATAACTTGCTGTGGGACAATTCCATACAGGATAACTCAGCACAATAAATGTCTGCCCCTGTTTCTTCAACATTATTTTCACTGACAAAAAAAATGGAAATAATGTAGAAGAAACAGTGGCAGATAACATTTATTGCATTGAGTTATGCTATGTGGATTGTCCAGTAAGGAGTTGTCCCATGCCAAGTTGGGTACAGTGAGTTGGCCGCAGCAAGATGGCCATGGTGAGATGATCGGAGCGAGTTGTCCTAGACCTCTTCTGGGGTGGGGGAGGGGAGAGACAGTAGAACACATAGTCTTTGCAATGAACAGGTGTGATTACTCCATAAAAACAGAAACAGCATTGGTTGCTTTCCTTTACAGCCATTTCATCCTGGACTGCTTGATTGGGTCATTATGTTTTGTGCTGATTTCATTTACTTTTCTTCCAGTTGATCTAATGGTAGTCTGTAAAAATTACTATAGGTACTCTTGGTCATTGTCTCTTACTCTTTTTTCCAGCATATCTTTGCTCATCCTTGACATCCATTTAGTTTCCACCTATTCTGTGTCCACTATACTGCAACCTTTTTAAGTATTTCAATAGCAACACAGGCATGTCAGAAGGAAGTTACACAATTGCTATGAATGCTATTCCTTTACTTCTAAGAATCTGGACCATCATTTCTCTGTTTCCCCAAAGTTTCTATGGGCCTACAGTGGAATAAAGGAATAAATTGTGTCTTTTGATTGATACAATAAGGTGAGTATTGAGTGGGAGCACTATAGAATATATGAAGGGAGTGTAAAAGCATGCATGTGTGGAAACATTTTGGAAAGCAAAGGAAAAGAATGGGGGCTTTTGAGAAGAAAATAGTTCCTAAAATTAAAAAATAAAGGGTAGACCTGTCAATAGAGGCCATCCATTAAGGCTTGCCTTTCTTACAGATTAGAAGGTTGAAATGCAGGGACAGACTAATTTTAGTTTGAAAAAGCCATAGTCTGAGCACCAATCTAGCATCATGGCCAAACCACTTCAAGCCAGACTGGAATTCTAAAAGCAACATGGGAAGTAAGTAGTTTAGCCTGCCGTGCAAAATTAGACTTAATAAGGACTGCTCAAAAGAGTTATTTCAAGTTAAGCCAAGAGAACACATTTCTTGAGACAATCTGAAACCAGCAGAGTTTAGCACAGAATACTTAACTTTCTCATTCAAGAATGATTAACACTGTTTGTTTCTAGGTATGCAACAAATAAACTGCCCATTTTATGAATACATTATTTATAGTGATCATGCTTACATAGGATGAAATCTTGGAAAAGAGGATGAAACAGCTTTTAGAGTTATTACAACTTCTTCCCATCTGAACTTAAAATGAGTAAAGCTATTTGATTTTGCCTGTTTCCCTGTTTGTAATGTTACAGATCATATCTCACCTTGTTCAATATGACAATTCCTTCCTGGGTGTCATTATTAGTAATGATACAAATGATATTACGGTTATCATCTTCTATTATATAATCCATAGCTGCATTGTCTCCTATGTCACTGTCATTTGCCATGATTTTTCCAAGGATGGTGCCCACGGGAGCTGCCTCGGATACATTCATTTCATAGCGCTCTTAAAGAAAAGGCAATTATCAGCACAAGCCTGATTAAACGTTCATTGTTCATTTGACAGCAACAAAATGTAAATCGTGATCCTTTATGAGAATCACATTGTTAGGTAAAGAATTGTTGTAACAAATATTTCTTTGTTTGGGCTATTAGCTCATTGTCTTTAATAGCTTTTGACTGTTTAATTTAACCATTCTTAAATTTCAAAAGAAGTAACTGTGTAGAGGTTTTTTTTTTAAGTATTGCAATATAGAACTGCTAAATCTCTTGTGTCTGAAGTTTTTCCTTTTAACCTGACACGTTTATATCCTTGTTTATAATTAGAATAATGCCAGTGAACAGTAGAACATCAAAATATATCAAAGTTCTTAAATTTGAATACCGATCAATTCAAAAATCCATTTCCCAAAGCAGATAAAATAAAGAAAGTTCAACCAACTTTTCCCTGTTATATCCATATTATTGTCACCTTTTTTAATTGACTCATATCAAGAGATTGCTGTCTCCTCTACTGCCCTCAACCCTGGAAGCTTTTTTCATACATCAAACACATTAGCTATGCTTCTGCTATTTTGAGGATGCCCTCAAAAGCCTTTTCTCCCCTTGCTTTTATCTGATTCTTTTTTCTCTATTTTCTTTTCCTAATTGGGAAATGAAAGTCCTGGTCCTCTGATGTGTCTACTGCGTTCAGAGCAACCAATAATAAATACATAAATAACAACCACAAAATCCAATACACGTATTAAAAGAAAAAAGAAAAAGAAATACATTAAGGCAACTACAGTAAGGTTTCATCACATGAAAGTCTTCTGTTCTTACAAATGCAAATCAAGATTCTTCTGAACTGTTTTATTCCAATTACTTCATAAATTTACTCATAACAAATTAAGAATAGAGGCTCTCTCCCCTACCCTTTCGTTAGTTACTGTATTTTGTTATGTAGCATTCTTTGATTTTGTTGCCTATTTTTAAAAATTTAATTTCAAAATGGAATTTTGTGGATAACTGGGAGCCACCGTTTAAAGAAATTTAGGTAACACGACTGCTCTTGTTACTGAGTCATGTCTGAGGAAGTTGATGGGAACTCCCCTGAGATGCCAAGGAAACTAACACTACAAATTTGAGATCCTATCTCTGTTTTAAGCCAAAGGTGTTTTCATTTTTTTAAGTTAAAAACCTGTTGGATTGCTATGAACTGCTTTGGGTTCCATGTTATTCCATATTAGTTTATCACTTCACTACTTCATCTTCTTAGGATTTTTGTACTTAGATAATTCTTATTTCAGCTCTTCAACATCTATTGCGTATATCATATGCCAAACCTGAATAGTTGTGTGTTAATCCTCCGGTAAAGGAAGGCAGGGAAGGAGATAACTTTAAAAATGAAGCAGAGAGGAAAATAATTCCTTCCGGTAGCATAATAATTACTATTTTAGAAAAATTCTGAGCTTCCAAGACTTTTTATGCATGACAACTTGGTGCAACATTAGCATAAAATAACTGGCTTTAGTAAATTAAAGTTAGAGGCAGATTGTTATGGTTTACTTATTAAATTTACTATATGCTCAACTCCAATGGAATGTTTAATGTTTTTAGAGATAGATAGCACTTAGACTTATATACCACTTCACAGGGCTGGTTATTGTTGTGAGCCCTCCAGATTTGCTTAAGATGCATAGCTACATAAATATTTTTAAATAAATACTCAGTCAATCAATCTTGGGTCCCTTCTATGAAACCAGTTTGTTTTGTATGATGTGGGGAAAACTCAGGTGATATATTTTTGTTTTAACAAGGCTGGTACACCATGTGGATGCTACCTGAGAAAGACACATTGTCTCTCCATTTTATTTATATTCTGGTAACTGTTAGGTTGGACTACCATGATGTACTTTATATAAAATTCTTCTAAAAATGATTAAGTAATTTCAGGTAGAACAACATACAGCTGTTTTCTCAATCCCAGTGCTAATTTAAATTTGAAGTATTGGATGAGGTACTTTCACTTGTAGTACGTTTAGTTGCCAGTAGAGGTCCTTCTCAGTTATTGTAAGAGAGAGAGATTGGCAAATACAAGCTCAGGAAATGTATGGAAGGACATTCATATATTATCCAATATATATCCAATATATATTGAGCTTAGAAGCATTTGCACATCATTTTTCTTCTCAGAAAAGATCTCTAAATTCACTTAAACTGTATTTTTAACTGTTTTACTATTGGTTTTAATGGCAATGTTTGGCATTTATAGTTTGTATTGATTATACTGATTCATTTGAAATATGATTATAATTTAAAGGTTTCATTCTTAAACATATTCCAGTGCATAAATAAAAAATGTAGCACTGACAATGCCTAGGAATACAATGACAGCTGTATTAAATTAGTGCAGCTCTGCTTGTCCTAGGCAAGGATGGGGAAAAAAATCTTCCTAACTTCCTTATCCACTTATTATTATTATGGTTGGTTGCACAGTCAGCCAGATGTTTAGACTAGATTTGGCATTTTTATCTACCTATCAAATTCTTCCCAAGGACCTAGAATAGACAGATGCTATTGTTTGATGATGTTAAAGGTATTGTTGCAGGATGTAAGTTGTTCCAAGCTGCCTTTTGCAATTCACTGGTGGTGATATTGTCAATGGTAATGGTGTTCAGATGGGGCACCATATGGTTTAGGATTGTACCCAAGGCACTATCACTATTACTACTATCTTCTCTTTCTTTTGCTACAAATGCTTATATCTACCTGCATTTTCAGGCCTTTGTATTCTGTTGTTTTCTTGAACTCTTTCTCGCTATTCTGCTGTCTCCAGATCCTGCCATGTCCAATAATCAGACTTTTTTGTCGTTCTTATTGACAATTGTTAAGTCTGGGGTTATGTGGCAGGTGCTTCTCTATTTGAATTTTAAAGTCCCAGAGCACTTTAACTTCTTCATATTCTATTATTTGCAGGGGTGGGATTCTATGCGAGACCGCCTCCTGCCCCATACATCCCTTAGACCAATACGCTCCCACAGAGAGGGCCTCCTCAGGGTGCCGTCGGCCGGACAATGCCGACTGGCGACACCCAGGGGAAGAGCCTTCTCTGTGGCAGGTCCAGCCCTTTGGAACGACTTACCCCCTGAACTTCGCACCATCTCCGACCTCCGCCTCTTGCGTAAGTGTCTAAAGACACATTTGTTCCATCTAGCCGGCCTAGCGTAGCCCCCTAAACTGACTTTTAGATAGTTTTTAAATTTGGGGATTTTAATTTGGTTTTAGCACAGGACCCATTGAATTAGTTTTTTAAATTTTTATATGATGTTTTGTATGTATTTTTAATTTTCCTGTGCGCCACCCTGAGTCCATTTGGAGAAGGGTGGGGTATAAATTGAATAAATAAATAAATAAATAAATCTACCGGTTCAGACCAGTTTAGGCAAACCTGTAGCTCCAAAGGTCAGCTGGTAGCCAAGCGCGTGCTCAGCGAACCATTTGTTAAACTGATAGGATCTCACCCCTGATTATTTAGTCTAACTACCCTTCAGTTCTTGCTGGAAGACAAAGGATTATGGAAATAGAATATGATATGATTATATTTATTATATTAAAATAAATATATTCCAGAAATTATTATTACATAGTATTTATATATCAGTACTAAGAATTCAATGGCAAAACAAATTTGCTTAAGGTTCCTTGATGAGAGTAATCAAGCTCATACATAATAATTATTAAATGTAGACTAGCTTTCAATTACTGTTAGCATACTAGGAATACAATATTTATGCATGGGTATTCAAATGGTAAAAAAAATGATGAAAATGCATTCAACTTACTATGCTGAAACCGGGGGGGATTGTCATTAACATCAGAGAGATTAATAGTCACTGTTGTTGTACCTGAAGATCCACCAATTTGTTCAACTGTAGCTTTGATAACAACAAAATACTTATCTTGGGTTTCTCTGTCCCCTGGATAGGCTGTTCTAACCACACCTATAAAATATTAAACAAGCAGAGAACAACCAGCTTGTGACAAACAATAAACCAAGAGCATGATCTAGATTATTCTTTTATATTGGATTTCCAAAAGAAATTTGTCAAAACTTGGATGAATCTTGTGAGAAGGAATAAAAAAGAAATACAAATAAATCAAATTCTCTGACATTATTTGAATGGACTAAGGATTAAAATTGTTAGAAATAAAAAGGAAGACTAGAAAATAGATCATTTGACCAAGGTTAAAATATATTGTTCTTTTTTTCTGAAAACTTTTAATAGACTTTTGTTGAAATGACAATATTATATGAATTTATTTATAAATGAGAAATGAGTCATGGGATGAGGATATCATTGTTTACATATTAAAAGGAAGTAAAATGTTGCTAATATTGTTTATATTTTTTATGGGAATTACTTCTTTATGTATTTCTTTTTCTTCTTTACTATAAACAATTTCTTCTTTTTTTCTTTGCACTTTTTATTTTTTTTTCTACTCTTCTTTCTTTTGGGGTGCATCAGTTTTTACTATTGCAATTATAATGTTTTATATATATATATATATATATATATATATATATATATATATATATATATATATATATATATATATATATATATATATATATATATATATGTAAAAAGAGAGAATAGCCATTGTGGATTAAACAAAAAAACACTATATAATTTGCTTCTCTCTAGTGGTCAACCAGATGTAAGAGCAATGAGTAAATATAGTCAAATTTGGGTGGCTATGTTAATTTTATACATGAATTAAAAATGGTCAATCAATAAATGTGATAATCATCATTATGAATAGTGTCATTCTCAATAGCTTTATCCAAACAATTGCCATATTTATTGACATTTTAGTTAACTCTGTACTACCTGATTCCCCCCCCCCCCACACTTTTGGTATGATCTGAATTTCTTCCATTCAGCTTCATTAGAGTTTACCTGAATTCTAATACTAAATAAAGAAAAAAAACCTGGCATATTCACTTTATTTTTTATAGTTCCATCCTCATTTAACTTCTAAGATGCAAAGTTCCAAACATTATAATAATAATAATAATAATAATATTTAATATTTATAAAACCGCACCCTCTCCCCACAGGGACTCGGGGCGGTGCACAGGTAGAATAAAAACAATAAATACATACAAACAATTCTAAAAACAAATTAAACATAACCTGCGCTAAAATTCCCCATTAAAACTAAACAGTCCTAATTTCCCAGTAAAAACCCCAAAGACAGAGAGACTTATCCTAGGCCGGCCAGACAGAAAAAGTGAGTTTTTAATTTAAGACGGAAGGAGCGGAGGTCCGTGGTCGTCCTGATATCGGGGGGAAGGTCGTTCCAGAGGGCCGGGCCCGCCACAGAGATAGCCCTTCCCCTGGGTGTCGCCCGCTGACAATGTCTAGTGGACGGCACCCGGAGAAGTCCCTCTCTGTGGGAGCGAATCGGCCATGAGGATGTATGAGGCAGGATCCGATCCCGCAGATAGCTAGGTCCCGAGCCATGGAGCGCTTTAAAGATGATAATTAACACCTTGAAGAGCACCCGGAAGACGACAGGTAGCCAGTGCAGCTCGCGCAAGAGCGGTGTTACATGGGTAAACCTAGCGGTTCCCATAATTGCTCGCGCGGCTGCGTTCTGGACTATACTATTTCCACAAATGTAAATTCCCCAGCACCTCAATATCTTGCTAGATCTGATTTGCATTCTACGCTATTATTTTGAAATGTCATGGCCACATAGCATTCCAAATACTCTTGCATTTTAAAATGATCTCGATGATATTTAATCAACCTCACTGTCTTTTAGAGACCAAACTTCAAACTTATAATATAGGATATTTTGTTTTATAGTAAACTTACACCTCTGCATAGAGAAAGAAATCATATAATTCATGTTCAGTGTTATAATTTATTAAATATGGGAGTAAAGCCAAATTGTTGTGATAGCATACATTTGTTTACCCAAGGAAGTTTGTTAGATTGAAACTAGATTACAATAGCACAAGCCCTTGATTCAGTAAATAGTATTGTTGTGCGCCAGCAGCCAGAGCAGCTGGAAGCAGATTTGGACAGTGAGGAGGTTGGTGAGGAACATGAGCCAGTTTGGGGAAGGCTCTGATGAGAGTTCTGTGCTGGAGGCAGAGAGGGGGCCAGAGCGGTATGCCAGTTATCAGCTATCACTTCAATGTCAGACATCAGTGAGGCAGACAAACAGTTGTTCCCAGTGTGTGCATGCACAGAGTTGCCAGATGAAGGGACGAGCTAAAAAAACAGGGGTTGACTTGAGAGTAAGGCCAGAGGTGGACGATGAATGGCCCCTCCCAGAGGAAGTAAAAGAGGAGTGGAGTTTGCAGAAGATAATTAGTTCGCTTAATGGGCTTATGACTCTCTGAGACTCCTTGCCAAGTTTTGGCCTAGCAGCTCTCTATGCCAGATAAGGTCTATGACTGTAAATCTTCCCTTGAAAGACGTTGCTGTATGTGAATGAGCAGAATTCACAGTAAATTAATAAGAGGAGTTTTTGTCGGGACCAGGAGTTTTCTTCATGCTCTTGGGAAGTCTAGGTCAGAACAATACTGGCTTTCCAATTTTCTAAATGAAATAGGTGGTACATAAATCAAATAAATAAATGATAAATAAATTACTGAATTCTTGCTGAATTAAATCTCATTTATTTCATTTTTGAAGGAATCAAAAATATGAATCTAATAAAATTATAGACTACAATATGCTTACGTGATTTATTGGTGATACTTAACTTAGAAAAGAAACAATACCTGAAGTTGGTTCCACAGAAAAATAGGGCTGTTCTGGAAGAATACTGTAAATCAGACGAACACCTGTTGGGTATGTTGCCGTCACCTGAATGACTGAGGTACCTGAGAAAACAATGGATGAAAGATCCAGCTGTTATAATAATATTGATTTTTGGACAGAGACTTGCTCACCTCAGTTATGATATTTTGTTACATTTCTATTTATTTTATAATATTAGTCCTTTAATAATATTTAATATTTTTTGATGTGGTGGCTAAGACACTGAGCTTGTTGATCAGAAAGGTCAGCAGTTCAGCAGTTCAAATCCCACAGTTCTAGGCTGCATAAACAGAGGGATAGAATCTAGATCACGTGAAGTGTTAATGCCACTGTATAGTGCCTTGGTAAGGCCACACTTGGAATACTGCATACAGTTTTGGTCGCCACGATGTAGAAAAGACGTGGAGACTCTGGAAAGAGTGCAGAGAAGAACAACCAAGATGATTAGAGGACTGGAGACTAAGACATATGAAGAACGGCTGCAGGAGCTGGGTATGTCTAGTTTGATGAAGAGAAGGACCAGGGGAGACATGATAGCAGTGTTCCGATATCTCAGAGGGTGCCACAAAGAAGAGGAAGTCAAACTTTTCTCCAAGGCACCTGGGGGCAGGACAAGAAGCAATGGGTGGAAACTAACCAAGGAGAGAAGCAACTTAGAATTAAGGAGAAATTTCCTGACAGTAAGAACAATTAACCTCTGGAACAGCTTGCCTCCAGAAGTTGTGAATGCCCCAACCCTGGAAGTCTTTAAAAAGATGTTAGACAGCCATTTGTCTGAAATGGTATAAGGTTCCTGCCCATGCAGGGGGTTGGACTAGAAGACCTACAAGGTCCCTTCCAACTCTGCTATTCTATTGTATTCTATTGTATTCTATTGTACCTAGCGCTGCATAATGGGGTGAGCTCCCATTACTTGTTCCAGCTTCTGCCAACCTAGCAGTTCGAAAACATGTAAAAAATTCAAGTAGAAAAATAGGAACCAACTTTTGTGGGAAGGTAACAGCGTTCCATGTACCTTCGGCATTTAGTCATGCCAGCCACATGACCACAGAGTTATCTTTGGACAGTGCTGGCTCTTTGGCTTTGAAATGGAGATGAGCACCATCCTCTAGAACAGGTGTGTCCAAACTTGGGAACTTTAAGACTTGTGGACTTCAACTCCCAGCTGGCTGGGGAATTCTGGGAGTTGAAGCCCCCAAGTCTTAAAGTTCCCAAGTTTGGACACCACTGCTCTAGAATCATGAACGACTAGCACATATGTGTGAGGAGAATCTTTACCTTTACCTTTAAAGACTTTTTTAGACCAAAGTGAAAAAAGGCCCAAATCACTGTTTTAAATATATATATATTCACCAAGATTATGACCCTTGGTCTAAAGATGTAAAATTTCTTTAGAACATGAAATATGATCTGCAAAAGTCACTTGCTGAAATCCTTGGTGGAGATCCCTACTTCATGAGTGATGAGGAAGTAAAATCTTTCTTTAGTGGAAAGTAAGTGCTGTCTTAATTTTATCCATTTATTTAGTGATGTGCAAATGTTATAACACCTGTCCTTTATGGAATCTCACATTGTGAATGGATAAGGAAGCTGACTTTGGTTGTCCATGGCAGTAAGATGGAGTTTCTTTGTAACTTTTTTATCTTCTGTATTTTTGCATTTCTATGAGGAATGAAGGCCATTATGGTCATAAAAACTGAACAATGTCAAGAATGCAATGATAGTTGGACTATGACAAGCTTTAAAACTGCTTCACATATCAATATGCCATCTTTGGTTCTACAAGTAAAATAATGTGCCGCTTCATGACATTTGCTGTCTTCTCTGACAATTCCAGAAGAAGCTTCCAATAAGATATGGAAAGAAGCTGGAATACACTTTGGTGCATGAGCCTCTTGGGAGCTTTCAGGACACATAAGACACATTGAAGAGGTTCATATCATTTGGTGGACTAAGGCAAAGCTGTGCCATCCGCACCTTGGCAGATAAATGAATCCATTTAGAAGCATCACCTACAGATACAGTGATCATATTTTCTTGGAAAATATAAAGAACAAACCCAAAAAGGGGACAAATCTGAAAGATGTTCATGAGGATAAACAAGTTGCTTCCTGTTTATAGTACTTGTTTTTATATTTATAAGTTTGCTTTACAAAGAAAATTTAAGAACAACCCTCCCGCCCCCCCCCAAAAAAAACCCTTGAGAAGAAAAACGTTTTCTGATAATAAATACTAAAATGAAACAGTAAATGTAATTTTAAGTTAAAAAGACAATTCAATCTACCTCTTTTTTCCCACGTTAATGTAGAAGACTGGGTACTAAGTGTATCATTGTACCATAAAAGTTAAGTGATCAAAACACTTGCCAAGGTCGAAAGTGACTGTTTGAAAAATAAAGAAATTTAAAGGACAATTTTCTGAAATGTAGAACTGCCCTTTATTATAAAGCATGAATTATTACAGTACCTATAGAGGGTAGAACAGCCTTTTCAAATAACTGAATATAAGACACCAGCTCCACTAAAGCCTTTTTCAAGGCAGATGTTTGAGATGGAATTCCAGATGGATTCTACCTGATGGAATCCATCTTCCTGATGGATTCTAGCCTATATCTATAGGATATATCTATGCTATATCCTACTTTCATATCTTCTGATGCCCCTATCTTAAACAGTATGGTACGGTACAGTTTAAACTTGGCAATTTTAAGACTTAGGAACTTAATTCCAGCAGAGTTGGCTTAGGAATTCTGGGAGTTGAAGTCCACAAGTTTTAAAGTTACCAAGGTTGGATAGCCCTGGTCTAGTCCTACTCACATTTGCTTAAATCATATTGTTTTATCTACATGGTGGGAAAATTATTTTTAATGAAAGCTTAGTGAGAACACATCTCCTTGTGAGCCAAGGTTTTAATTTGAGAATAGCTCTAGCATTGGGAAGGTTTTAATTTGAGAATAGCTCTAGCATATGGTTTTAATTTGAGAATAGCTCTAGCATATGAGGTTTAGCATACAGGTTTTAATTTGAGAATAGCTCTAGCATATGACAATTAATCATAAATGGGAAAGCAGAATATATCTGTCATTGGAGACCCTTTGCAATAAATAAATTAGCAATAATATTTGAATTACATGCAGATTTACTATTACTCTCCATGGAAGTAGTAAGCCTGATGAATGGAATTTAGGTTAAACAACTTAAACTGATGTTGTCAGTAATTTTTAATACTGCTATTAACATTCACTGGCTATCCCCATCGTTCCTTAGTTTTGACTTGTTTAAAATTATGTTTTACTGCATAGCTTGAATGTCTATACATTTTATAAATCAGTAAAATGAAGACAAAATAGATACAAAATGGTCAAGCTGCTAAGAAATAGTGTTTCCCCTTTCTCCCCAATATTATTTATGTATTAATAGTAACTTTTTTATATATACTTTCTGCTTTTGAAAATATACATGCTCACGTGTATCCATGTGAGTTGCTTTATTCTTTTAATTTTCCAGCTGCAGTAGAGTGAAAAGATAATAATGTAAGATTCTGGTCAGGTCAAAAAAAAAAAAAGCAATTGCAGTGTATCAATTCCTAATTTAATGCCTATGGTGTGGCTTGAAAGAAAGAAAGAAAGAAAGAAACTCTAAACAAGTAATGCAGCTATGATCCTCAAACAGGATTCTGATAGCTTTTCATATCCTTGAGGTCTGGAATGAGCATTTTCTACTGAAGAGATACTACAATCCATCTACTGAAGACAATTTCATCTCTACTTGGGAATTGTCTTGTCTCCTGGATCTAAATCTGATACCATCCCAAGGGCCTTTGGGGAGATTACACCCATGAGAAAATATTCCCTAGCATTCTCTCTCTCTTTTTTTCTCAGATCACTATGAGAAAAATTCATATCCAACTCATTTCTCAACCAGGTTTTAAATTTAAATACAAATCAACCTCCCTGTCAGGCAAAAGAAGACCTACAGCATTTGCTAAGGCTTGGAGTATCACATTCTTCCATCTGTTACTGGATGTTTTACCTATAAATTCATCAGGAGAGCCCCAAAGGATTTTTTTTAAAAAAAACTAAGATATTATCTGTAAAAAAAAGTTGATAAGGAAAGTGATTGCCGTGAAACCATTAGAAATTCCCCAGGCATTCTTTAAAATAACAACTTCCATAATGTGTTACAGACAACCCATGCTACAGCGCCCACATTGCTTATATTCTGGGCTTAATTTAAAATGTTTAACCCATAAAGCCCTTTATGATTTGGCAATAGATTATCTTCAGGATCATATTAGTAATAGCAATATCACTCAGACTTCTATACCACTCCATAGTGCTTTACAAGTGCTCTCTGAGCTGTTTATACAATACAATACAATAGCAGAGTTGGAAGGGACCTTGTAGGTCTTCTAGTCCAACCCCCTGCGTGGTTTCCAGAGTCTCCACGTCTTTTCTACATCGTGGCGACCAAAACTGTATGCAGTATTCCAAGTGTGGCCTTACCAAGGCACTATACAGTGGCATTAACACTTCGCGTGATCTAGATTCTATCCCTCTGTTTATGCAGCCTAGAACTGTGTTGGCTTTTTTGGCAGCTGCTGCACACTGCTGGCTCATATTCAAATGGTTGTCCACTAGGATTCCTAGATCCCTCTCACAGTTGCTACTATTGAGCAAGGTACCACCTATACTGTACTTGTGCATTTGGTTTTTCTTGCCTATATGTAGGACCTTACTTTTTTCACAATTGAATTTCATTTTATTAGATAGTGCCCAATGTTCAAGTTTACAATATCATCATTACAAAGGTATCTTAAGACCTGCCTGTGTCAGCAGGGCTGGCATTGCCAGGGATGGGTGAACTCATAAGGTGGCTTCCACTATTATTAACATCTGTCCATCTCTTATTTTCTTTTCTTATTTTAGTTCTGCTTTTAGTTTTTAAAATAATCATTACTATATAATAGTTTGAGGTAATTATTATTTTATGTGTATTGTTTTATTAGACTGTTGTGTGCTGCCCAGAGTTCATGAGATGGGTGCAGAGGTGGTATTCAGCAGGTTCTGACCAGTTCTGGAGAACCGGTAGCAGAAATTTTGAGTAGTTTGGAGAACCGGTAAACACTACTTCTGATTGGCCCCACATTCCCATCTATTCTTTGCCTCCAGCATCTCAGCTGATCAGGAGGTAATGGGGATTTTACAGTATCCTTCCCCTGCCACACCCACCAAGCCATGACCACAGAGTAAAAAAAGTTTGAAACCCACCACTGGATGGATGCCATATAAATTTGATAAGCAAACAAACAAACAAATAAATAAAAAATAAAAAATGAACAACTGAAAAGTGGACATGGGTTTCTGGAATGTAAGTGACCCAGAGTTACCTTGAGGCAAGATGGGCAGCCAATAAAGTTTACAAATAAATGTATATATAAATACATACATATATAGTGGGATTGCTTATTTTTTATAAATACATATGTTTCTAATTTTAACTTAACTATGGATGTTTTAATGGATTGATTGAGTATCATCAAGTCACTATTGACATTTAAAAGCCACATATATCAATTTTCTCCATAACAACCAGTCCCTAACCTGATCTTTTGGGTCTTCCAATTGTGTACTCATAGCCACTGGAATTGAGTCCATCCACTTTGCTCCTGGTCATCCTCATTCATCACTTTCCTTCTGTCTTTACCAATATTAAAGCCTTCTTCAGAGGGCTATGTCTTCCCATAACATTTAGTTTGTAGGATAATTTGAACCTGGTCATTTGTGCTTTGAGTGAGAACTCTGGGTTGATTAATTCAGTGATGTATTTATTTGTCTTGTTGGCTGTCCATAGTATTCTCCAGAGTCCTCACCAACATCAAAATCCAAAAGTATCAATATTCTTCTTATCCTACTTCTTCAAAGTCCAACTTTTGTAGCCACAGAATATCACAGGGAACACTATGGCTTGTATGATTCTTACCTTTGTAGGTATACATGCATCACAGAATTTTCTGGGATCTTTATGACTGGTCTACTAAGTGCTCTGCATTGCATGTATTGTATGCCTTTTCCTTTACTATTGAATATTTTGTTACTATATATCTTGTGAGTTACATATCTTGGGATTCTTTCATGATTGCAACAGGATATCAATATAATAATTAAAAATAAACAAATGTCATGCTAGGTCTGTGCCATTTTATTAGAAGAACAGTGTAAACTCTTAATTCAGCTTCAATCACTGGGATACCTAGTTAATTAGTGATGTTAATTGGAAGATGCACTCCAATTTGATGAAGCTTTAATTGAAATGTGCCACTGAATGGCACTCCAGACTGAAATATCCCCCTCCCACTCTTCAAAGCATTAGATCAGTAGGGGCACACTGCCTTATTCTAGATGCAAGGAGCTTCTATCTGTCCTTTACATATGTAGGCCTCTGCTGAAGGAAAGCAACCAGATGAATTGTGTTCATGTCAGCTTCACAGAGGCCCAGTGATTTGATTTTGCAAGTCAGTGTGCTATCTTGAATTAAATCATTTTTTACAGTTGAGACAGTTGCTGAAAATAGAATGGAGGTGTCTCTGAAGAGATCATGAAAAAGTATGGTTTTTTCAAGCTTCTCTGTATTCCTGGGGGGGGAAAAATCCTTTGGAGCTTTAACAGCTGCATGTTTTTTAAATGAGTGGACTTCTTAAAGCAGCCACATTTTTTTTTTCAATTTGAGAACTTGTGACTGTTTTGTGACAGAGACGTGTCACATTCATGTGGTGTTTTTCCTAATCCGCTTCTAAACATTTTAAAGCATTATTAAAAACACTAAATATGAATATCATAAAAGCTAAAAGAGAACTATGGGGATTTTTTTTTTTAAAAAAAAGGCCTTTTAAGTGAAACTTCTGGTCCACCAAAATGACTAATACATATGGTGCATTGTAATCATGCTCACATTTGGAGTTATGTGTTTTTTGACATTTCAGCTACATGAACTATGTTTTGGGAAAATGCCTAAGGGAATACTATACAGTTCCATTTTCAAAAGGCATCATTTACTGTTACGGTTTCCTTGAGTCTAATGAAATATACATGGAGGAGGAGGATGCTGCCAGATAGTGTGCTGAATCTTGAAACAAAGGTGCGTTGATATTGATTCTTGAACATTTTGTTCACCTTCTACTGATATGCCAGTTGTATCCCTTTTTGTAACAAGAGATCCTTGTGATGGTGATCTATGATTTCATCACCTTTAGGTTAGACTACTACAACACTCAGAAACTAGAGTGCCAAAATAATAGCAGAGTAACACTTTTGCTACTTGCGGCGGCAAAGTTGGCACTTAGTTAAAAATGCTAGAGATTACATTCTTGTCTGTGAGCTACGTTTTAGACCATGGGTGTCATAAGACATATCATGATATATCCTGATACCTTTTGCCATTGCGGAGCCAGGGTGGGTTGCATCCAGCTTGTGGACCACCAGTTTGACATGCCTGTTTTAGACTCTCTCTTCCAAGGAGAATCTCCCTGTCCTTTTGTTCTTTTAGAGAAGAGATGACTCTGGTTCCTCTCCTGGATAAGGCTATGGGATATAGATATGGAGATATTTACAATATCTCTGATCCATATTGTACAGTAAGAGCTTCTGCACCGGAGATAAATTCCTTGTGTATCTGATAAAACTTGGCCAAATACACGAGTTTCATTCTATTCTATATTTTAAATCTTTTATGTGGTGGCCTTTGTGTCAAGAAGCAGCTTCACTTCTGAGGTTAGATTAGCAATTTCCATGCAGAGCTTTCAGAAGGTTGCTAAATGTTCATATCCCTGTTGTGCTTTTGTTAGTTATCCGGTATGGCTTGCTTTATGTTATTTCCTTGATTTTTCTCCAATTAATTTAATTAATTTCAAAAAAAATCTATTGTAATTGTTTCTTGACATAGATATCTGAGCAATAAATAAATCAACATCTCCTGGAACTAAATAGATTATATGTGTTGTAGATGTAACAGCATCTGAAAAAGAACTGAAAACAAAATTGAATGCACTTTAAGTGTAGGATGCTGCATTTCATTCCCCTGCCTCTTCATTACAGCATCAATTATCTTGAAAATTGTCAGAAACTGAGTGATCTATACTAGATCAAGACCTCATAAAACTGCTCAGATATATCTACAGTAACCAAATACCAACCATACCAATTCTAAGAAGCAAAAATTAAACAGAGAGAAGACACACACAGAAAGACGGAGCTGTAAGTTGAATCGAGTGCAAATTGGAAAGGCAACAACAACAACAAAAATTGCAAATCTCATCCAAATTATTGGTAGGCATGTTTTGCCATTTTCAGTAAGACTGTTCAAGCTAGATGAAACAGACTAGGCTTTTTAACGATATTCTTATCAATACTTGTACAGATTACAAGTCTCAAACGAGGGAAACTGTAACTTTTTCTGACCCAGGATATCAGAAAATATAGGATTTTCTGCATTCAAGCCCTGGGAATTTAAATTACAGGGTTTTATTTGGGGAGGAGGTTTTTTTGGGGGGGGGGGGAGAAGATCCTAAAAGGCCACTCACTCACTGGTCCTTATTGGACCAAATCAGCAAAGAATGCTCTTGAATGTTTATTTTAAAGAAGCAGAAATCTCCAGAAAGTAGAAGTCCAAAAAAAATGGTGTGTCCAACTGCACCATTGGTGTGTCTAACCTCTCCAAATGGTGTGTCCAACCTCACCAACGTCACCATCCAACCTCAGGCAGGGGTGAAATTCAGCAGGTTCTGACAGGTTCCAGAGAACCAGTAGTGGAAATTTTGAGTAGATTGGAGAACTGGCAAATACCACCTCTGGCTGGCCCCAGAGTGTGGTGGGAATGGAGATTTTGCAGCATCCTTCCCCTGCCATGCCCAACAAGTCACGCCCACAGAACCAGTAGTAAAAAAAAATTGAATTTCATCACTGACCTCAGGGTATAATGGAATGTAGAGGATCTTTAAAATAAAGAATCCTTGTGAGGTCTGAATACTTGACAAAAACACATTCCTGTAGCAACTGCAATACTTATTTTATCAATACCCACAAACACCAATAAAAGTGCTAAGTACAACATGCCATACCTTCTGGAGACATTTCAGGAACTGTAGCTTCATAAGGCCCATCCAAGAACTGTGGACCTTTATCCTTCAGAAAATTATCTTGCTTGTCTAAGTCAGACTGGAAAAAAGAGAGTAATAAGCTGATCTGCAAATATCATTCAAGTAAAGCTAATTGTTTTCAAAATGAAGTGGAAGAAGAGAGACAGACAGACGTAGTCAGCAATGCTTTTTAGGTTGAGATTCATATTAATAGAAATATTAACACACAAAATCTGGCATTTCAGTTGCAGGTGAACTGATGCATTGCTTCTCTGCCCAAACATGTTTGTTTGTTTGTTTCTGATTCAGGAAGAAAATTCTTAAAAACAAGCAGTTGTAGAATATGACATTTGGGCTGACAAATATTTAAAAAATGCTAAGTCCAAGATACAATAGGTCAAACAACAACAAACAAGAGGATCCAGGGCTTTACTGTGTCTCTCCCTTCTTTTTCAATATTTCCCTGAAGCCAATGGGTGATATTATACAGTATTTCATTGATTATGTCCAGTTTTACATCTATGTCACTGTCTAGCCAAGAGAAGCTGTTTTACCTCTGTCCCAGTGCAATGAGATTGCAATATGATACATGTTCTACTCTAACTTGCTTCTGATCTATTTCCAACAAATCACAGAAATTCTGGACTGAAAAAAACTAAATATCTTCAAGCATGACCTATACTTTAATTTTAATTTTCCATACATGGCCTCTGCACATATGTCCAGCTTTGACCTTGATCTTACTTCTGGATTTTTGAAGCAGAAGATCTAAGAACCTTCATGGACCAAACCAAAGATGTTTAGTCCAGCATTCTGTAACATACAGTAGCCAATTCTATATTTTTTGGCAAACTCATAAGCATTAGGTATCCCCTACCTTGGGTGTTTAACATCTATTACCAGTGATTCAAGGAGGTATCATACAGTCAACCAGACTTAGAGTTATCCTCTATGAATTTATTTAGCTCTCTATTAAACATTCCAAATTGTTGGCTAACACCACATGTGATGGCAACATAACCTACAGTTTAACATTGTTTTGTGTAATATTGTATTTTCTTTTTTTAAGGTTTTTTTATTTTTTTACAAACATATCAATGTGTGAACAGTGTGGCACCTGAGTGTCTTACATTTTAGAACAAATGAAATAATATTCACTATATTTACTACAGTTGACCATCTTATATAGTTCTGGTAATAGAACACATATTTTGATTGAATTATAATCTTCCATTATTTAGTTATTCAATTTTTCAATATGTTATTTTTATGCCAATCACCATATTCTGAGTGTCATTCCTTTTACTACAAATAAAATATTACTGGTCATATTTGTTACATTTAATAGACATATATGGTAATAATAGTAATAGTAATAATAGTAATAATAATAATAGTAATAATAGTAATAATAGTAATAATAGTAATAATAGTAATAATAATAATTTGCTGGACTTGAGCATTCTGACTCTACAAAGAGCCACGCTGCTTGGAACAGCTTATATCCTCCGACGTTACCTTGACAGTTCCTAGGTCCTTGGTTAGGACTTGAGCTGTTAAGCTACCAACCAGCCCCAAAGGCTGTGAATCTCACCAAAGATTAACCACAGAATAATAATACATATATTTATTTTAAGTTATAATCTTCCACTCTTTAGTTATTCAATATTTCAATATATTATTTTTATTTTTATTGTATTTTCTTACATCATGTGAAAGTTATAACAATGTAGAAAACCTCTGGATTTGCATATTCTGTACAATGCTTGATTTTATATATCTTCGTCTTGTCTCCATTACTTTGTTTGACTCTGTTAAGAAGCACCCAAAGCTGCAATCTTTTCTATATCAGAGTTGTTCTATTTTCTAATAATTTTGTTGCTTTTAAAACAATAAACTCTATTCCAGTTCTATCATATGCTTTCTGAAGTGTATGACCAGAAATGTATACAGCATTTGAAATGCAGTCTTATTAGTATTGTATATTTAGAATATTTTTATTTTTATTTTTGAGTTTAATTCTAATCATTCCAAGTGTGGAACTTGTCTTTTCTTAGTAGGCATAGAACTGCCATAGTGAATAATAATCACATTGCAAACTGAGCTAAGTCTCCCTTCCCCTCCCAACCAGGTTGTCAGAATAAATAGAACACTGGTTTGATATGTTAGGATTAGTCTATTATTCATATTCAAAGGGAAACTATCAAGAATGGTTATAAATGCACTGTAGAGGTTCACTGAAAAAGCCATTCATCATTTTCTATGTACACTATCCTTTATGTGGGTCAAAATGTTCTGCAGTCATTTTTTTTTGTCTTCAGATTAAAAATCAATAATTGAATTTCCTTACTCTTTTGTTGATTTTTTAAAAGGCAAACCATTGGATAGTATGAGTACATTCTAAATGGATACCACATTTATGGATACGTGCATTTTAATGTATGTTTCTCTTTGCCCTTTCTGAAATAAGTCATCATTCTTCTACCATGGTTGCTTTAAAAAGCTGTGAAAAGTAATTAATGGATTTTGACTACTTCACCCTTTGGGCCCAATTAAATTTTAGCGCCAGTTAATTAGTGGTTAAACTTTTTGCCATTCATTCAACTTGAAAGTTGCCTTACAGAAAAGGTTGCAAGATCTAAAGATCAAAAAGTGGATTTAGGTGTGTTTTTGTTTACATGTTTGGTATTCCTTTTTCCTGCAGTAGAGGAGAAGGACACAAAAGGCGAAAGGAGGTGTAATAGAGGAGAAGAGGGAGAAGAATTTGGAATAAAAATTAGCAAATATGCAACCAGTGTCTATGTTTTAAGAAGGATAAAAAATAATTGCTCCTTGTGGCAAAGCCACATTAAAGTAATGAACCATGCAGGGCCCTAGAGCTGTCTTACTGGTAAAAGGATTTAGTATTAATCTGCTTCATTAAAAATTAATGATGAGTAAATTAGCCACTACTTAACATAATAAAATATCCAGCTACTGGTAACTCATTCCTTGTGCTATGTGTCTACTCTGATGAAGAACCAAAACTGAACAATGGTAACAAGGGTCCAAATCAATAGCAATAGCACTTAGACATATATACCACTTTACAGTGCTTTACCGCCCACTCTAAGTAGTTTACAGAATTAGCATATTGCCCCCAATGATCTGAGTCCTCATTTTACCCACCTCGGAAGAATGAAAGTCTGAGTCAACCTTGAGCCTGGTGAGATTTGAACTGCTGAACTGCAGTTAGCAGTCAACTGATGTAGCCTGCTGTGCTGCACTCTAACCACTGCACTACCTTACAATGGCCAGATATTGATAATGAATTAACTTTTTTTTTAATTTTTGGAAAATAAAAAGGATTGGTCAGTTCCACAAATTTGTCTTACAAACCAGGAACCCAACCCAACACTTGGGGTAGATTTTCCAAGACACCTGCTAGTGGTATTGGAGCTCATTCCCAAAATTGCTGGTGCTCTATAATTCAAGAGAAGCCCACATAACCACAAGGGCCTGGCAGCAATACGAAAATGCCAGTAACCAGTTGGTGAATCTCTACAGAAGGATAGCACCTTTCAATTTTTTAAAAAAAAATCAAAATATAAATAGTATAACCATTGCTACCTTATAGATATTCAGACATGCAGGAGTTGTTCTCGTGCTAGTCAGATGATACCACTGACAATTTCACTCAATGGGATACTGCCAATGTCACATTAGATAATCTAATTGGTTTTTCTGCCTGATGTCCCACTCTATCAGATTTCTGGCCAAATCTAGGTTCTATTCAGAGAAGTTCTATACCTAAATAAAAACAGGTACAGAACTATTCCTGATTCATTTAAATGAGAACTTTTAGGAAAATAGTAGTGGATGCTTCTGTGCTTAATGTCTTTTATAGATCATTGTATATTGCTACATATACAGTACAACACAAGAATTCTTTCTCGCCAGACCGGATTAAAGGAAAGCTTAGTCGAGCAGCCAGATACCAATCAACACTTTGGTCTCTTGCTAATCTTCTTTTAGAAGAGTTACCATACCTGGCCTGATTTCAAAGGAAGTGTTGACATCATTTCTTCCTGTGCAACCAGCAAGCTCCGAACATGGCTATGTTTCACACTCTGAGATCTCATCAAGCCTTGTTCCATGTCCTTAGTATCACAATTGTGCATGCAGGGTAGACATGGCCCCACATGGACTAGAGTCAAAGCAAAACAAATCCATTTCTGACAGTACATGCTGATAATTCCTTTTCAATCAATATGCATCTGTGGGGAAAAAAAGGGGGGGAAAGTAACTCTTACAGCAGAAACCTTGTTTTTGTATCAAATTGATGAAAACCACTTTTTAAAAAATATATCTTTGATTCAATGTTTGTTTTGCAGAAACATGTAAACCAGTGTTGCAATTTATCAGGTTCAGGTGAACCGGTAGCAGTGACAGTGGGAGGCTCCGCCCACCCACCCAGATATCATCGCGTCCCATTTTGACGCTCTGCACATGCATGGAAGGCCCTGCGCATGCGCAGAGGTGGCGCATGCACGCTTATATTTGCAAACAGGTAGCAAAGGTAAGTTGATTTCACCCCTGATGTAAACCCACAAACAGGATAGGGACAGGAAAATCATTTTTATCATAGCTGACCAATTAAGCTTTCACATAATTGTTATGGAATCTAACAACAATTCGAAAAAATATTTAGCCATACAGTGTAAGCACCTAAAGGAAAAAACAATGAGTCTTTCCCCTTTGTTTTCCTTTTTTTTTGTCAATTTTAATCAGCCATGCAACAGAATATATGAATTTGTAGTTCTCAAATTTTCTCTTAGTGAAAAGATTTCCAGCCTCGGTAACTTTAAGATGCATGGATTCAAACTTCAAACATGCTTTCTGGGTAGTTCTCAGACTTTAAATCTATACTTCTTAAAATTGCAAAGGTTGAGAAACACTATCCTAGCAAGACTTCTGGGGAAACAATGGCAGACTGAAGAAAACTCTGTAGTGAATGGAGCTGACAGCTTCAGTGGAGAGAGGAGTGAGGAGATAGCTTGGCTCCCTGAACTGTCTGGATCAAGAAGTGCAACCAGATTGCTCACAGGTGCTCCTTATAAAAATCCCCACAAAAAGATCATAAAAACAGTAGCTTCCAGTGGGTTTCAGAGCCCTGGGATCTATGAGAAAATCATCTTCTCTAAACTGTAATTTGGCTCCGTCAAATGGACACTGGGTTTGCACACTAGCTCACTTAATCAATTGTGGAAATGGCTTGTTACAGTAACTACTTTTTAGATATTAAGAACTTTGCAAAAGACAGATTTCATTACACCATGTTATTTTCCTTCAATCCTCATTGAACGAAGTTTCATGTAAATTTAAGAATGTAAAGAAAATATTTTATTTTGATATAAAAAAACAAAAGGAGGGCTAAAAAGTTTGGTTTGGAAAGTTGCAAATATAAATAAGACTTTGAAACTAATTATGAAATTCCTTCCTGAGGGTTATTTAAAATCTCATTAAAATATATGAAGATTTTGAATTTAATTGCAAGAAATCTTCCCATGGGAAAATGTGGATTAGGAAGAAAAAAAATGATAAGAGGAGACCTGAAAGCTGGTCAAGAGAAAGAATTAAAAATCACAATTAAAGGAGAAGTATATTGATACAGAATGGAGAAAAATATTTTAAGTCTGGAAGAATTCCAGACTATTTGGTAACAATGTACTTAGAGCTTTATTTAAAGATCATCTGCTACTATAAAATTGTCTTTAGAAGAAAAGGTGGATATATGAGAATCAGGCTGTTTTGGATAAGGATTTAAAAATGACAGATTACAGGAATGATGTGGACAAAGATGTTACTCAGGATTTACAAATGAAACCAGGTGGGGTTTTAATAGTTACAAGGCACACAAATATAGTAAATTAGAGCAGGGGTATCAAACTTGTGGAGCGCGGGCCAGGTGCGTCACACGGTAACCACGGCCACCCTGGTTTAGCAAAGGTGAAAAAAGTCATGATACATCAGGAATGTCCAAACTTGGGAACTTTAAGACTTGTGGACTTCAACTCCCAGAATTCCCCAGCCAGCTATTCTGGGAGTTGAAGTCCACAAGTCTTAAAGTTCCCAAGTTTGGACATCCCTGTGATACATCATGTGATGACAATGTAACACTATGAGTTTGACACCCCTGAAGTAGAGGAATGACTTGCATATGTGGATTTGAACTCAGAGGAGTGACTTGGACATTTTTTTTTTACTTTCGACTTATAGAAGAGATATGTTACAATTGTAAAAGAATTCCAGAAAAAATAAATAAAAAATAAAAAAAACCCTAGCTTTTGGGACATGAATTAAAATGACTAACCATCAAGACTTTTAAAAGCAAAAAGAAAGATTATTGGCTTATTCAATACATACATACATACATACATACATACATACATACATACATACATTTTTTTCTTAATAGATTTTAATGGGTTTTACTTTAGGAAGATGAATGATAAGGCTTTAAAAGTTTATTTATATATGCTATCATTAATGTATGAAATTAGGCATAAAATGCCTAGGTAATCTACAGAATGCCAAAAAGGGTCATCAAAGTATGAAACACTTAAGATTTCACATATTTCCTAGACATTTTATGTGATGGTTAAAAAGTTCACAATTTTTCCTTTAAGATACTTTTCTCTTGAAGCAATAGAATGTTGCTATAGTTTGGGCAAGGACTTTTAAACACTTAAACCATAATTAAAAAAGGAACTTTCTCCATCTATCCTCTTGCTTGGATCCTAGGCCTATATTTTACAAAAATACATATAGTCTAATAAAAATATCTAGATTACTTAAAAAAAAAATTCTTTTTTAAAAAGACCATTCTATAATAGTATTTCTTCACCAATGTGAAAGACTGTGCATTAGGTTTACACAATAAAAGTTAAATCACCAAAATGAAGGGCGAAAGTGAGTTTTTGAAAAATAAATATATCTAAAAGACAGTTTTTTGAAATAAAATACTGTCTATCAAGAAATGCATGGAGGCTCAGACCAGTTAAAAAAGTGTCCCAGCCTCTAAACTGTGCAACTAAAACATCCAGAGTTTCATATACAACAATAGAAATCAGCTGCAGAACACCTATTGGATAATAATAGAATTTCCCCCTGGAACCTATATTACAGTGGTGGGTTGTAGGCGGTACATCCCAGTACAGGCATAGTAGAGCCTGCCCGGAGCACCGGGTACTGTTCCAACATGGTGTTCTGGAGGGCCCACCCACCCGCCTGAACTCCTTACCAGTCTCCTTACCACATGTGCATGGCGCATACAATGCCTGTGCGATGCTCCGCTGAGCAGCTGGAATGTCACGGAGACTCGTGGAGGCACTAAGATGCATGTGCACGCTATGCGCATCCATGTAGACACCGCTGGGCCTGTTCCAACCGTACCGGTTGAAACGCGATCCGGAACCCACCACTGCTCTATTAACATGCATGTTATTCATCAGAAGATAGGTTTGATGCCTTTTAAGTTAAGATTTTAGAATGGCTAGAATTGTAGTCTTCCTCCCAAATTTTATACATCACCTTACATAGGATGATGAAATATTTGTCCAAGATACTTTCTATATTCCCTATTATTATTCAAATGCCATATAGTTCAACTTTCACTGAACTCGGTAATAAAAGAAACATTATCAGACCTGACTAACAAGCACCATTCAATATATCATCATTTTCACCTACTTCAAAATGAAATAACTCCATTTCCCCCCAGAAAATTAGACAGGTATCATGCTTTAAAAAAATCAATCCTGGTTTGAGAAAAATATATATATTACTTTTCAGCTGTAAATTAACTGATATATTAATCTTCCAATTCTGACAACAGTTCTTTTGCCTAATGAATTTCAATTGTTATCTTACTATGTATAGAACAGAATGGTATAAAGAGAAGTTTGTTAATACATTGATGTCACATTCTACTGATAAGCTTAATACGTCTATAGAAATGATGTCCCCTTTTTACAATAAGCATCTCACATTATTGTCAGATTGATAAAGTCTTGGTCCATAACATCCCAGATATAACTGTAGTTGAAAAAGAAGAAATGGTGACAAATTGATACGGAAATACCAGGAGTCAGTAGAATAAAAAGCAAAGAATTGGAGAAGATCACAAGTTTCAACATCTACAAATCAAAATTGAAAGATTATGGCATAAATTGGCCATGGTGGGTCCCAGTGGTTATCTGGATGCCACATCAAAAAATCTTGAATGGGATTTAGAAAATCTGCACTTAAACAGTTATAGTATAAACTTATATATAGCTTCATAGTGTTTTATAGCCCTCTTTAAGCACTTTACCAAGTCAACATATTGCTCCCAACAATCTGGGTCCTGATTTTACTGACCTTGGAAGCCTGGAAGGCTGAGTCAACCTTGAGTGGTTGAGAATCAAACTGCTAGCAGCTGGCAGACCTAGCCTGCAATACTTCATTTTAACCACTGTGCCATCATGGCTCTTAAAATTCAAACAAAATCTCCCTCTGTCAGTTATGAAAGGCTGCACTTTTTGGATCTGCACATATATTATGCCAATACACAATGACATCCTGGATTCTTGGAGAAAAACTGATGCACATGAAGGCCAACACCAGCTGCCTTTATTTCATATTGTTGTGAACAGGCTATAATAATAAAGTTTATTCCTATAATTACTCTATCAATAGTACTAATTAATTAGCCTTTTCATTGTTTTTCAAAAGCAATTTAATTCCTACAGTCAGTACAATGAGGGCCAGATGATACACCTGCTTTTCCATGTTGATTAATTAAGAATTGTGTATACCATCAGCTAGAAAAAATACTTACTAGAAATTAGTTGATTTCTATGTCTAGATAGGTTTCTTTTTGTTTTGCTTTGGTTTTACAAAGTAATGTAACACAAAACGCTTCTATCTGCATCTTTTTAATGGAATCTAATACAGATTAAACTCTTGTTATTAGACAGGGAAGTAGACGTGCTTTATGAAAGTGTATTTCAAAAAGTTATGTTGCTGTATCCAACAGATTTTCATGAATTTTAATTGCTATCAGATACAGATGCATGCAGTCCATGACCTATCAAGAAATTAATTCAGGCAAATTTAGGAAAGGACCTAAACAAAGAAATCCTGATTTTCTGGATATATTTTCTTTCCTACCAAGGGAGATATATTGGCATTTTAATGGTGTAGGATTGATGATAGAGGATTACCTACTTTCTACAAATGTTCTACCACCATTACACACTGTACCAAATAATACTTAAAGCTGGGACAACTAAAGTAACTGTTCCTGCTAATTATCCACAGTATTAATTTCAATGCTTCTGAAAAGTTCTTTGTTCCTTTATATAGAGATAATATAATTTGTTGCCTGTTCTTCATTGTTTTTCCTGCTTTTGCCTGTATTTTGCCAGTTGCACCTGATTGTGAAGTTTCCTAATGTTAATAAAAAGAGAGCTATAAACAAATACAAATATAACAAGTTATACTTCTTGTTAGCCAAACAGAGTAATAGATATGCTTATTTTCATATGAAACTGACTAGGACCATGTACTGTGCAAACTAAACTTGGAAATTAAATTACCCATTAGAGGACTTTAGGTTGTGACATAAGGAAATTATTTTGCTTACCCCCCCAAAAAAATATTTTCAGAAATTCAGTTACCTATATTTGTTTTTCTGACAGATTTCCATGAATTTTATTTCTTGCCGAATATGCATATGCATAACCTACTTCATGTTAAAAATTCAAACAGATTCTTCCAATTGAGGAATTGGAGAACTAAACAAACATATCTCAACCTGTCACCAACATACACCCCGAGCATGCTTCATGCTAATCAGTAATTATTAAAGGATCATTTTTCACACATAAAAGAGCTAGTTTTCTTATTACAGTTAAGTGAGTATCATCCTTGTGAATGCTCTCTATTTATTTTTTTTCTATTTGGTGAATGTTCTCCTTTTATTGTCTTTATGCTGATATTTTAACTCTAGTATGTAAGCTGCCTAAAGTGAGTTTGATGACTGAGGCAAATAAATAAACAAATGAATAAATGCATGCTGAATATTCACAGAACAGTTGTTTGATCATTTTATTGAGATGTTTTATGTGACAATAGCTTCATTGGCTTTCATCCCATCTTTGAGCATAATTAAACCTTTGGTTATGACCTGAAAAAAAAAATCAGACTCTTGGATCAAACTGATAGAATAGCATTTTCTCCCCTATGCAGCTGCCTGAGGATGACTGGGAAAAGTCATTTTTAAATATTCCATCACTATCAGAAGGACAATTCTAAAGCAAATACAGGAAACAAATCTAACCCCATTCCTGCTCTATCACAACAGCTTGCCAAGTCTCATTTGTCTTGCCCCAGTGCCCCACGAGATTTTGAATTTTAAACTAATTTGTCTGTTAGACAAAGTACATTTTTAACTGATGAGTTCCTCTCTTAATTTTAGTTTATCTGCATTGTTAACTATCTTATGTACCATTTTTAAATGCAAATATCAGATAAATACTTGATGGATAAATATTTGTGTAACATCTCCAAAAATAATATATTTAAAAACTCAGTTTAGCCTATTATAAATATTACTTTTTCAAGGCGATTACAGTCAAAATTCTGCCAAAAACTCTTAAAGTGTGATGCACTGGATGCCATAGATATAGTTAACAAAAAAGCTTATTGCACATTAAATAACTCAGATCATCTGAAAATTTTACAAGAATAGCTAATTCTCTAAATACCTCTGAAATTTGAGATTATCTCAATCAATCAGAATAGAGCTGGAAGGGATCTTGTGTCAACATTCCAAATATCATCCAAAATTAAATCAGAGTCCAAGGCAAAGTATTGCTCTAAGTTCCAATGTATTAAGAGACATGTTGGCACATCTGGGGAAAACCTGAATCTGAAAGCTTCCCAGTTATCCCCACCCAGTTGAAAGTTCATGATCTTGCCCCCACACCCACAAGTCCATCACATGGTCCAAACTTCCTCTGCCACGCTGGCAGTTCAAGCCATCCAGTTCCGGTCAGGCTCAGAGGTGTAGAGAACAAAAGATGACCTTGAATTCTAGAAATGAATTTTTTATTTTGACAACACATTCTACTCCTTACTATTCCCCTTCCCAATTCCCCATTAATGAAACAGCATCTATATAAATAAAAATGTAACTATGAGCTTGTTCAAAACAGGTAATCTCCGAAAGTACTGCACCGATCGCTTCCAAATTTTCATACAACATTCCTTACAAATACGGCATCAATGATATATATAGATTGTGTAGATGGAACACCTGTGACAGGTACATGCAACAGAAATGTAAAACATGTAAAAAAAATGAGCAGTGAGCAACAGGTGTTATTGTTTTATGATATCCTTTATGACATAAAATACTCTAGTAGGTAGGTAGGCAGCTATAGGGATAGAGAGAGGGAGGGCGAAATACAGTAGGTAGGTAGGTAGGTAGGTAGAGGAATAGAGAGAGAGAGGGAGAAATACAGTAGGTAGGTAGGTAGGTAGGTAGGTAGGTAGGTAGGTAGGTAGGTAGAGGGAATATAGTAGGTAGGTTGGTGGTTGTGTGTACATGTTTGTGTGTGCAGGTGTAGATCTACACACGTATTGGTTGGCTATTTAACTAGACTGGGCCACAGCAATGCATGGCCAAGAACAGCTAGTAGTAAAATAAGAGAGAGTGTGGCAGGCCAAAGATCCTAAAAGGAACTGACTGCAGGTCTGACACTCAAGTGATGAAGCACCTACAACTTCTCATAGCAAGCTGTTCCACTGGTTAATTGTCCTCATGGCATCCTAAATATAGAATTGCCCATTCAAAAAAAAAATCTCCATCTCTTTACACATACACACAAACCAATTGTTATCAACAAGAATGCCTCAGTAAAATAATTTGATTTATCATTCAATAGCAGCTTCACCAGGTATTTGCTGGTGAAATCATTGGTATTCCTCAACAAAGTAGAGTGAAAAAAGGAGGACCTTGTTTATAGAATCTATGTCTGGAAAAATGGTCAGAACCCAACAATTCTAACTATATGCTAATTTTTGGCAGCAAAGATCCCAATCTCAGAATGGAGCTTGTTCCTGATTGGGAAGTGTTTATTACTCTACAGTGATTTAAAAATAATTGCACTTGTAGGCAAATCTTACTTCAGCATTACATGTAGGTAGAAGAGTGTATATTTGCAATTTTCATACAAAATAGGATATAGTGAAAATTGATTTATATTTTAATTATTTAATAAAAAAGTGTTTCATTCAAATATTTGAACACATAGAAACTGGGACATCATGACTTCTAGCTCTTCCTTAGGCATGAAAGTCAGTTGGGTGACTTTGGGGCAGTCATGCTCTCTCAGCCCAATCCACTTCAGATTTGTTTGGGCAAAAATAAGGAAGAAGATTGAATACTAGCTATGTTTGCTACCTTGAGCAATGGATAAAAATAATAAAGGGGAGATAAAAATATAAATGCATAATATATACGTACACGAAAGAACTTTTAATACTATTCCAGGTAAGGAATAGTATTAAAAGAGAAGATGATGAGAGAATAAGAGAAGATGATGCTGTGACCATGATCATGGTAAGTAGACCAATCCCATAGAACCTCACTGGATAAGGAGAGGATGGGCTATGACCACTTGTGCTCCAAAAGGGGAAATGGCATTCACTACCAAATCTAGGAAATGTTCCTCTCTAGTACATATGAACTATTTAAAATTCCTTTATAAAAAAAAGTCCACAGCAAGTTGCCTTGACCTGGCAGCAGGGAGAAGTTTCGGTCAACAACTGTGTCCCAGTAAACCAAAATGTTTCCATTCAATGAATCTATCTCAAAGATAGTACAGTTAGCATAATGACCTAACTGGAATAAATAATAAAGTTGCATAGATGGATTTAACATATTCCACTATCTTCCTGTATTTGTGTGTGCGTGTGTGTGTGCCTTGCATTTGCAATGTAGTGGGCTCAAGGCATATAAATTCAGATTCTGCTTTTACTCATGACTACTCAGCAAAGTATCAAAGCTTTTCCGGGGGTCCAATATATACTGTATTATTGCTTGTATGCATGCAAATAAAATTATGTTATATATTCAATGTAAGTTGGTTGCTTTAGATGAGCCACATTTGGGCCACAACAGTAGACTTGCATTCTATCTGAACAACCAGATACAAAATCTGGGGAAATTCCTAAAGGCTTCAGAATTTGAGGTCTCATATATTCTGGTTTCTCTTCAGATCGTATAAATCTTTCGCCTTTTACATATATGTGACAAAGTAATGTTTGAATATAATTTACATCTTAATGCAGATGATTCTCAAAGTGAATATAAAAATAAAACCAGAAACTATTGGGGGGGGGGGTTAAATGAATAAAGTCTTGGGGAAAAAATGGAACTTTAATGGTATGTATATTGATGGGAGCAAGATTAGCTTATGCACCAAAATGGAAGGACACTTTGTGTCCTACAATGGATGAGTAGCTGCAAAAGTTGGATGAGTAGCTGCAAAAGTTGGATGAGTAGCTGCAAAAGTTGATGGAGCTAGCAGAGATGACTAAACTGACTGCTTTGATTAAATTTAAAAAGCATAATTATTTTAGTTTCTACTTGGAAACAACTTTTGGAAACTTTGTGCTTGAGGTGGAAGAAAATGAAACTTTACTTTTGGGGTTTTACTGATTGTAGAGGTTTGTTGTTATAGAAAAGGCTAGTTTATATTATTATATAAAAGTTTTTTAAAAAAATGAGGTTTGATGTTATTATCTTATTCTATTGCACCAAAGGGAACAAGATGTCTTTTTTTCCCCTTTGCCCTACACTTTTCCATTCCCTTTTTCCTCCCTTACTTTCCCACTGTTTCCTTTTTTATTTTTATATTATATATTATTAACTAATTAAAAACAATTGGAGGACTCATGAATGGTAATTTTTTTCCAGCTGATTCATCTATTTCTGAATTGGAATAGTGGCAAAAAAGCCATATTCAATTTAAGATTCAAAAATCTGATACCTTTTTCCCCACTTATATTTGGCAGCCAAGTGAGATCTGGTGGGAATATCCTTTAGTTTGTAAACACTGGTTTACCACCTAGCGTTCTAGGTACCTCTAGACAATTGTTGACTTATTCATCAAGTTATATGTTGTTTATTTCCTTATTTTACAATACCTGCTATTTCCCAACTCATACAAGTCTGGGATGTAGTTTGCAATAATAACATTAAAAATCAAGAAACTTAGTACTATAAATATAAACAATAAATAAATAATAATAAGATATTCCATACCAAAGTCAATAGAAATCATGAACAAAAGCCTGCCAAATGGCTGGTTAAATAAAGATCTTTATTACCATGTGAAAGGCCAATAAAGCTCAACAAATTGAATGTTCTACAAAACACTATGATTTGATGCAGGGAAAAGGTTCTATGTTATTCTCTATACATGCACACATGGGCTGGGTATTTGGAGGGATGGAATCTGAAATACCTTGGGGCCAGGTAATGTAAGTGAAATCTGGTATTTTGAACTGGACTTAGAATCTTATTAGAAATCAGTGAAGGAATCAGATAATATACATTCCACTATGGTATAGGTTGATACCTGCCAGTAATTAGACCTATGCATTTTGTAGCAACTGAAGTTTCTGGGTCACTCTACTCCATGTAGAATATTGTATAATAATTTAATTGTATAGAGATGAAGGTAAGAGTTATATTGGAATTTGTGTTTAGATAAGGCTGCAAAGTGTGCATCAGTGACAACAGGGTAAAGACCACCTGCCTATAGGTTGATCCAGGAGGAACGTCAGCTGTAGACTTGCTGTTTCAAGAGAAAGGTCCTCATCCTTATTATAGAACCATCTCTAAGCCAATAAATTGCTGTACAAGTAACAGTTTCACATTTCTAGGATTGTACTTACCGTATTTATTCGACTATAACGCGCACACGTGTATAACGCGCACCCCCTAATTTCCGATTAAAAATCGGTATAAAATTTTTATACCGATTTTTATAAAGCTCCACTTCTCCCACCGCGTCTCTTTCTGGCTCCGCTTCTCCCCCGCGTCTGTTTCTGGCTCCGCTTCTCCCCCCGCGTCTGTTTCTGGGCTCACTTCTCCCAACGCGTCTGTTTCTGGCTCCGCTTTTTCCCCCGCGTCTGTTTCTGGGCTCACTTCTCCCAACGCGTCTGTTTCTGGCTCCGCTTTTTCCCCCGCGTCTGTTTCTGGGCTCCACTTCTCCCACCGCGTCTGTTTCTGGCTCCGCTTCTCCCCCCGCGTCTGTTTCTGGGCTCACTTCTCCCACCGCGTCTGTTTCTGGCTCCGCTTTTTCCCACGCGTCTGTTTCTGGGCTCACTTCTCCCACCGCGTCTGTTTCTGGCTCCGCTTTTTCCCCCGCGTCTGTTTCTGGGCTCCACTTCTCCCAACGCGTCTGTTTCTGGGCTCCACTTCTCCCACCGCGTCTGTTTCTGGGCTCACTTCTCCCACCGCGTCTGTTTCTGGCTCCGCTTTTTCCCCCGCGTCTGTTTCTGGGCTCCACTTCTCCCACCGCGTCTGTTTCTGGGCTCCACTTCTCCCACCGCGTCTGTTTCTGGGCTCACTTCTCCCACCGCGTCTGTTTCTGGCTCCGCTTTTTCCCCCGCGTCTGTTTCTGGGCTCCACTTCTCCCACCGCGTCTGTTTCTGGGCTCCACTTCTCCCACCGCGTCTGTTTCTGGGCTCCACTTCTCCCACCGCGTCTGTTTCTGGCTCCGCTTTTTCCCCCGCGTCTGTTTCTGGGCTCCACTTCTCCCACCGCGTCTGTTTCTGGGCTCCACTTCTCCCCCCGCGTCTGTTTCTGAGCTCCACTTCTCCCCCCGCGTCTGTTTCTGAGCTCCACTTCTCCCACCGCGTCTGTTTCTGAGCTCCACTTCTCCCACCGCGTCTGTTTCTGAGCTCCACTTCTCCCACCGCGTCTGTTTCTGGGCTCCACTTCTCCCACCGCGTCTGTTTCTGGCTCCGCTTCTCCCCCCGCGTCTGTTTCTGGGCTCACTTCTCCCAACGCGTCTGTTTCTGGCTCCGCTTTTTCCCCCGCGTCTGTTTCTGGGCTCACTTCTCCCACCGCGTCTGTTTCTGGCTCCGCTTTTTCCCCCGCGTCTGTTTCTGGGCTCCACTTCTCCCACCGCGTCTGTTTCTGGGCTCCACTTCTCCCACCGCGTCTGTTTCTGGGCTCACTTCTCCCACCGCGTCTGTTTCTGGCTCCGCTTTTTCCCCCGCGTCTGTTTCTGGGCTCCACTTCTCCCACCGCGTCTGTTTCTGGGCTCCACTTCTCCCACCGCGTCTGTTTCTGGGCTCCACTTCTCCCACCGCGTCTGTTTCTGGGCTCCACTTCTCCCACCGCGTCTGTTTCTGGCTCCGCTTTTTCCCCCGCGTCTGTTTCTGGGCTCCACTTCTCCCACCGCGTCTGTTTCTGGGCTCCACTTCTCCCCCCGCGTCTGTTTCTGAGCTCCACTTCTCCCCCCGCGTCTGTTTCTGAGCTCCACTTCTCCCACCGCGTCTGTTTCTGAGCTCCACTTCTCCCACCGCGTCTGTTTCTGAGCTCCACTTCTCCCACCGCGTCTGTTTCTGAGCTCCACTTCTCCCACCGCGTCTGTTTCTGGCTCCGCTTCTCCCCCCGCGTCTGTTTCTGGGCTCCACTTCTCCCACCGTGTCTCTTTCTGGCTCCGCTTCTCCCGCCGCTGCCGCCGCAGCGCAGAAACCCAAACTCTCGTTTATAACGCGCACCCAAACTTTGAGTTCTTTTTTGGGTACAAAATTTTGCGCGTTATAGTCGAATAAATACGGTAAGTTTGTTTCTACCTATTTAGACTCTCATACAGTCAGATATCAGGATTTTCAAAGCATATTTGGCTTGGCATAGGACAGCATACTAGTGATATCTATTGCAAAAACCAAAGAATAATCATGAGCCATCCGGAGCCACATATGTGTAATGGATAGCTATGTAAACAAATAATCAATAAAATAAAATAAACAAACTCTGCTGGCAACATTATGTTAATGCTAAATAGCAGAGAGAAAAGGCTAAATCCTGTGGATTTAACTACATTTCTTCTCCTAACTACTTATTAGAAATGTCCACCAAAATAGGGGTGGAACTACCACAAAACCTGCAAATTGTCCAGTGAGATATCATGGTTGATCAACTCTAAAGTTTCTGAGATATCTAAAAGTCCCCACCAGAAAAGAAAAAAAAAAGTATACCTGTATCAGAAATGCCAACATAGTTCTTCCAGAATGATCTGTTGCTTTCATGTCACACCCATTATCTGTATAGTGTATATTATATATATAATCTTAAATTGTCTATATATTTGGCTTTCTGTTTTTAAATGAATGTTTGCCTTAATTTCAGGTCTTTCTTGGGGAATAAAACTATATAAAATTGTATAAAGCTCCTCTTATAAAAGGTATATTATGGCCTTAGAGTTGCATTTTGTTCCTTCCCTACTCAAAGTATATATGAACCTACTTACTTATCTATTTATTTGTCAACAAATACAAGGAAACAAGTATGAAAACACATGAAAAAATGGCACAAATAAATGGATATAAATAACCAAAACATAGCCATCAATACATAAAAAGAGTACATATAAATGGGAACAGTAGGATAGGTTCGGTAGGCACACTGGTGCGCTTATGCACGTTCTCTTAAGGACCTCTTAAGAAATGTATAAGGTCCATGGTAGCCAGTTTAAGGTAAAAGATATGGGGGTTAGAAGAACTAACAGGTAGGGTGCTCCACACATTTACTACAATATTGCTGAAATCATGTTTCCTGCAATCAAGATTAGAACGGATTACATTTAGTTTGTATCTATTGATAGCCCTTGTGTTATTGCAGTTGAAGTAAAAGTAGTCATTAACAGGTAGGATGTTATGGCAGATTATCTTGTACACTAAGCTCATGGCGGAATGTAGATGGCATAGTTCAAGGTTACCCAGGCCTAAAATTACTTGCAATTGTTCTTAGATTCAAACCTTCACTTTCCAAAAATAGAAGATGTCAACATCTCCCTTTGTTGCAGGGAGATGATACAGATATTGTGCAGTTGACTTCGGTTGACCTTAAACAAGCCCTCAGAAACTTAGTACAATAATTCAGGGAAACTAGCTGGTAATTAACCCACAGAATGATGGCTTTTGCCAATAAACCAAAGAAGCTGGATAAGAGAAGGGCAAGAGACTGCTGCAGATAAAGAATTTTAAATACCTTGGGATAATATCCGGATTCACTGTTATCAAAAGGACACATTAAATTTCTGGTTCTAGTGCTCAAAGAAACTTTCCAATAGTTGTAAAATTATTCTGTTGGAAAGACAAAAAACACATCCCTACATCTATGAAATAATTTGCTTCCATATCTTAGCGACAACTTCAGATAGGTTCTTACTGTCAAACCCTGGCCCTAATTACCATATTTTTTGGAGTATAAGACGCACCAGAGTATGAGACGCACCAAGGTTTTGAAGAGGCAAATTACAAAAAAAAAAGTAGGTAGGTAGATAGAGGGATAGAGAGGGAGAGAAAGAAAGAGAAATACAGTAGGTAGGTAGGTAGATAAAAGGAGAGAGAGTGAGAGAGAAATAGAGAGAAATATAGTAGATAGGTAGATAAAGGAATAGAGAGAGAGAGAAATAGAGAGAGAGAGAAATACACTAGGTAAGTAGGGAGAGAGTGTGTGTGTGTAGGTAAGTAGGTAGGTAGAAGGATAGAGAGAGAAATAGAAAGAGAGAGAGAAATACAGTAGGTAAGTAGGGAGAGAGAGTGTGCGTGTAGGTAGGTAGGTAGATAAAGGAATAGAGAGAGAATAGAGAGAGAGAGAAATACAGTAGATGGGTAGGGAGAGAGAAAGTGTGTGTGTAGGTAGGTAGGTAGGTAGGTAGAAGGAGAGAGAGAGAGAGAGAGTAGGTAGGTAGGTAGGTAGGTAGGTAGGTAGGTAGGTAGGTAGGTAGGTAGGTTGATGTTTCCTCCTGGAGAAGGAATTCGCTGACAAACCTTAAGACTTTATTTCTGCTGGCACAGAAACAGTTAAAGAGCAGGGGGGGGGGAAATCATTTTGCAGTCTGCAAACCTCCCCCAAACAGCCCCTTTTCTCCTTGAAAAAGGGCCCAGGTTTTTTTTCAAATAAGCATGACTAGTCTTGGGGGTGGGCTTGCAGAGTGCTCCTGGGGGGTGGATCAAAAATGAGCAAAAAACTGGCCCATTATCACGAAAACAGGCCATTTTTGTGTGAAATAAATTGTATGCATAGCCCTGTGGAGGTTTATAGAGTGCTGCTCGGGGCTGGGGGGCCATTTTAGGCTCATTTTAGGCTCATTTCTGCCCTCCGCAGCCCCCAGGAGCTCTCTGGAAGCCTCCATAAGACTAGGCACAGCCAGTTTGATGAAGGGGCGGGGTTCCAGGAGGCAAAAAGTGCTGTATTCAGTGTATAAGACACACCCACACTTTCAGCTTCTTTTTAGAGAAAAAAAGGTGTGTCTTATACTCCGAAAAATACGGTACAAGTAAATGGAAAAAGTGCGCACCAAGTTCCTAAAAGCAGAGTTTCACACATTTAAAGATTGGACAAGCAAAAACTGGATTGGACAGGCAAAAACTGAGGGAAAAGTGTGTCTTTTAATATTTAATTATTGGCTTAAATGTGTTATTTCCCCATAGGACTAAATCTTCTTGCCCTGTTCAACCAATTTCAGTCATCATGGTCTTAAGCAATTTTAGTAAACTCTCATAATATGACCTATTATAAAACCTATCTATGTTTTATAATTTATCTGGATTAAGAAAATATTAGAGAAATGTTTTTAGACATCTGAACTCCAAGCACATGATAGATGTTTTAGTTGTCAACTGGCTAGCTATGTAATTTTACTTCATTTACTTTACCATTCTAACTTTTTCTCTTTGGAGTTAGGTTTAACATCTTAGTTTCAGTAATTTTGTGGGGGGAATTTAATAAATACCATGATTTGATAAATTTGTCCCTCTGATTCTGATCCTGTTGAGCCCATCCTTTTACTTCACATGATTTATAGTGATAGGAAGAATTTCATCTTTCTTTCATTATTACAAGACCCAGCTTAGCCTGATGAATTTTATGGTAATATTCTTTTATCAACACAAAAATGTTTATTAGGCATAATTTGATAAAATTTTGCATAGCAGCTGTCATTACCCACAAACAAATGACCTTGAATTCTACTGAAGGATATGTACATATGGGCTTCTTTACATTTTTTTTCTTTTTAAATGTCATTTTATTTTTGATTGCTTATGATTGATTGATAACAGAATGGATGGATGGATTGGGTGACTGGAAAGGATCCAGATAATTTACTTCCTTTAGGAATCTTTGTGATCAATATTTATATTTATATTTATTCAATTTATACCCCGCCCTTCTCCAAACGGACCCAGGGCGGCGCACAGGAAAATTAAAATACATACAAAACATCATATAAAATTTAAAAAACTAATTCAATAGAACCTAAAACCAGATTAAAATCCCCAAATTTAAAAACTATCTAAAAGTCAGTATAGGAGGCTACGCTAGGCCGGCTAGATGGAACAAATGTGTCTTAAGACACTTGCGGAAGAGGCGGAGGTCAGAGATGGTGCGAAGTTCAGGGGGTAAGTCGTTCCAAAGGGCTGGACCTGCCACAGAGAAGGCTCTCCCCCTGGGTGTCGCCAGTCGGCATTGTCCGGCCGACGGCACCCTGAGGAGGCCCTCTCTGTGGGAGCGTATTGGTCTGAGGGATGTATGGGGCAGGAGGCGGTCTCGCATATAACTAGGCCCCGAGCCATGGAGCGCTTTAAAGATGGTCGTCAGAACCTTGAAGCGCACCCGAAAGACCACAGGAAGCCAGTGCAGCTCGCGCAGGATAGGTGTTATGTGGGAGTGTCTAGGCGCTCCCGTAATCACCCGCGCGGCTGCATTCTGGACTAACTGCAGCCTTCGAGTGCACCTCAAGGGGAGCCCCATGTAGAGAGCATTACAGTAGTCGAGTCGAGAGGTCACGAGGGCCTGAGTGATGCCATCATCACTATTTTATCAACAACCTTTCCCAGAAAGGGACAGCTGGAGATAGGGCAGAAGATGGCTGGAATGAGATATGTCTTTTTGAAAGAAGAGTTGACCTCAATCTCCCTCAAAAAAAGCTCTCAGATCCACCCATTCACACTCTTTCTAGTTGCCTGAAGGAATAAGAGGGCCCACAAGTGATTGAGTTTATGGAGTGTCTTATTCATCAAGGCCAGATACCATTACTAGAGGCAACTCCATTATCACATTACATTTGTCTAACTAGTATCTAAATGAACAGGAAACTTTTTATATGCAAACAATTTCACAAACATGCCAAAACAGTTCATCCAAACATTACCCTTGATTCTTCTACTGGAAAGGAAATGAGTTATTCTTCAAAAAGCTATATCTCTAAATGAACTGTTGTAAGTCAAAGACTACTTCTACTTTAGCATAAGCAACTGGGGGGAAAAAGCACTCAGGAACAATTTTATTCAATTCTCTGACTGCTTCTGAATTTCATAGGATGGCAGCTATGTGCTAGCACTGCCAGATCACTAGAAAAGTCTCCAAGCACAGTCAGGAAATCACCTGCACTCATCATTTGCTTCTAATGAACCACTCGAGTAGCTCTGGATGTTGAGTCATGGCACCTGGAGTTTCTTTTCTTTTTGGTTTGAAATGTTTTGCTGCTTATCTAAATAGCTTCTTCAGTTTGACCAAGTTGATTAGAAGGATCTTGGATATGCCCTCTAGGGTAATTTAATTTCCTTGCCTAAATAGGCTTGCTAGGCTCCTTAGGATCATTAAGTTGGACTTGGTGGACTTTTGAAGTGGTCTTGATCTTTCTGGGGATTGATGCAAAGGCCGCATAACAAAAAGGTAGACAAATTGTGTCTGAGGCCTCCACCTCTATTGAGGGAAGGGTTTTCCTCTTTCATCATCATCATCTTTTAATAATCACATAATCCCTTGTGGGGTGAATCTGGACAACTGAATGGAGCTGAGTATTTACTGGCCAGGTGACCTTCCTGTAGCCAATGCAGAGTTATATTCAGCAGATCTAATCTCATCCTGCCCAGAGAGAGAGATTAAAATCTGTCTCTACCTAGGATTGAACTCACAGAACTCACAGTGCTCCACATCTAGGCCACCACACCACTCTAAGGATTTTCCTCTTTAATATAAATAAATTCCTTCTTCAAACCATCTATCTTTGCTGACCAAAATGTGAACATTATCATCCACAGAAGAGTATCCTTTTTCTTGAAAGGTGAAAGTGTACTGCTGTTTCTGATCCTATGGTATTGCTGATTCTGATCTTGTGGTGTTGGGCCAGTATACCTGCTTGGTTTTAGGATTTAGGAACACCAACAGTACACATACACACACACACATATTATCAACAGCTTCCAAAACAAGCTTAAAACTTCCTAGCCCAAAGCCTTCAAGAAAAGCTATGGTCTTAATCCCTAATAAAAGGCTATCAGTTTGATAATAATGTATTAAAAGTAACATAAGCATAGTAAAATATTGATGGTAATTAACTTAGTAAATATGTGAAGCTAGGCAATGATATGCTTATATAATAGTACCCTCAGTACATTTCCTAACCAAAAAATTCCCACAATACAACTGAAGTTTTTAAGCTGGACAAATTTTTACACCAAGTTGGTGATTAGGATTTTTTTTTTTAATGTCAATTATAATTGTCTTAGCTTTAAATCAAGGCATTTTGACTTCAGGAGGTTTTAGCAACACAGACCGCTCCTGAGCACTAATACAATTATTAAATGCTGGAAGAAAGCCAAAATTCAATTGTATCTTGGTGCTACTTCATCATTATTTATGATTTAATCAGGATACTGAATATGGTTTACATCCTTATTCAGATTTACTTATGCATGCATTATATCCCACTATTAAAATTGTTTCCTACCATGAAAATTTTCAACCAAGATTATTCAGAAGTGTACAGTGTTGCTGTCTGAATGTTTTTTTCTATGTGAATAAGGAATTACCCATTTATATTTACTTTATTTATACCAAAAATATGGAACAATTGAAAGAAATTGGGATCAGACCAGATTTAATAAAACTATCTTTGTGTTCAAGAAAAAAAATTCTATTTCCCCCCCCTGAATTCAGTTTATTTCCTGGTCAGTTTATTCCTGAATTTAGCTTATTGGCAAGAAACAAATGCAAGGAGAGGAAGGGAGGCAGAAACTGGAAGAGTCATGTAGCATGATGTCATTATGGTTATTCATAAAATATCGTAAGATGAAGACTGAAAATGGACACTTGGTGAAATTTGGTATGGTTTGCATCTGGAGAAGAAGCCATCTGAAGCTGCTAGTGCCAAGCCAAGCCACTTTTACTCATTACTTTAAAAGTACTTTATATATTTTCATATTGTCAGAAATGTGAATTGGTGTAAATCTTTATTTTAATTTAATCTTTATTTAGAAGTTATTTTAATGTGATTCAACTAATCTAGTATTTCATAACACAAATCAAGTTTGATGGAGGGATCAATTCAGCGGTGGTATTCAGCCCGTTCGGACTGGTTCTGGCAAACCAATAGCGGACATTTTGAGTAGTTCAGAAAACCAGCAAATACTGCTGGTTGGCCCTGCCTTCCTGCCCTCGCCCCTGCCATTTCCTATCCTATATTCCCTTGTTTTTAGTTCAGCTGATTCACATGGCAGAATAGATTGGTGTGCCTCAACTGAGCTAAACAACAGCTCAGCTCACCAGTGCTGACACTGAGGGTGGTCTTTGAGTGGTGCACGTGTGCGTGAAACACTCTCTCATAGAACTGGTAGGAAAAGATTTGGAATCCCACTGCTGGATATGTGACATCATACTACATGGAGAGAATCATCATATCACTTATACCAGATGCACCCAATTGTGTGACAATAAAGACCTTTTGCCAGATGTTATGGCACTAGATCAAAAATGCAGTGAACAAATTATGAATTAAGATGAGATCACTTATCCCTATTCTGAGAACCAATCTATTTTCAGAAAAGAAAGTCCTTTGGGAACAGACAACTAGGGCTTAACTTAATGATTATTGTATTTATACTGAAGTACAAGCTATTACTATTCTAATAAAGCTGAGTCAGAAACTAACAATAAACTGAATGAATAAAAACTCTGTTTATGAATCAGCTGTATATATGCCTATTTACATATCAGTTCAATTGAATTCAGGGAATTTTACTTCCAGGTAGGGGTGTTTATATAGAATTAGTGTTTTGAGATATTTTGTGTAAATGGCAATTAAACTACAGCTAGGGGAAGATTGATTTTATCCATGTGATTATGAATATGGATGTAATATCTTTTTTTTAACATATCTTCATTTTAAAAACATATCAACCTCATTTAAAAAACAACTTCAACATATTTCACTCTAGTTAGCTCGCTCATTAATTTCCAGCCAAGCATTAATCAATTACTTATCATAATAGTCGAAGGAGTTTATTGTATAGTTTTGTTTCCAACACTATTCTTAATTTCCCTTCCCCAATGTAGTGATTTTTAAAAGGATTGGATCCTAACAGAGCCATGTGTATAGCATATACAATTATTGAATTATTATATCCTAAAGGCATTTCAGACTTATAAAAGGTTAACATTCTGATTTGCTTTTGTTTTTTGTTTGGCTCACATACTAGTTCATGTTTGACAAATTATCAAGAAAAATGTCAAAATGGACAATTATAAGATTGTTTATCGCTATTATTATTTTCTTCTGATAGGTTGGACAACGCTAGTGTGCTTTTTCACTTGTTATTGCTTTGTGTTTACTAATTAACCAATTCTTCTCCCGAGAATATCCAACCAGAAGATATGCTCACTTTTGGGAAATGTGAGAAAGATCTGGAAAACAAGGATAAAACAAGGATACAATGGGATAGCTTCCACCCATTTTTAATACCAAAGGGATGTGCCACTTCACTCAGCTTCAGTTTGCAAATATCAGTTTGGGAGACCAAATAAACAAGTAAGTTTGTGACAGAGTGGAAAATCTGTTGAAAACCACATCAGTGCACCATGAAATCCACCATTTTTAAAGGCATTTTATGCTCCTATGTTGAAATGAGCACAATGCCATGTAGTCTGTATTATGTTGGCTAAAAGGAAAGGATCAAAACAAATAAAAATGAAGCATTTTCTCTCCATTCACTAGTGAGTCTCCTTGGGCATAACTTGTGGGGATGTGGAAAGAGATTTAGAAGAGCAAGTAACCTCTTTGATGAAGAATAAATAGAAATAGGCATTATTGTCTGGAAAGAGAAGGAAGAAAGAGAAAGATCTTTAAAATATAGTTCAGGCTGTTGACTAAGAAAGCAAGGTTTATTCCCCTTCAGAATAAACAAACAAAAGAAAAATAATGAATTGTCATTGGCAAAGAGATTAAAAAGGAAGAGGGATGTTCCTCTTCGGTGAACATTCATAGATCTGAATAAAAGAGCCTCAAAGAACTAAGCACATGGCAATGGTAGTAGAACTGACCTACTTTTATTTATCCTTTTCAAATGATTGGTAAGCTTCATTAGTGAAGTTGTAGTGGGTGCAGAATGCATGGAGCCTGATTATGATCAGGCTTCTGAATCATAAACTAGCTATTTCCCATCAGCTATAGTCGCTGCCTGCTTTCATTTGAAGCTGTTGGTCTTAATATATTTACAGCCTTTCATCATATTGGATGAAGGACCACTTAAGTTCATTTCAGGATCCTCAAGCATTATGATCAAGCTCTGATGAGAGATTTATTAAATGTAATTGTTAAATTGACAGACATAGGGAAAGTGCTATTTTAGTGATTGCTCTATATTTATGGGAAGGCAGGATAGTGATGAGCAGTGATTTTTTTTAAAATTAAAATGCACCTTCAACTTAAAGAATAATATCAGATGTCTACTCACTAAATTTATAGAAGATTTATATTTATGTCCTTTATACATGCTGTCTAGAAACTTTGTTTTATCTAATAACATTTTGAAGAGAACCCTTTTCTCTGCTCTTCACACCCACATCACCAGTATGTAGAGTGCAGAATTCATGCTGGTTAGCCTTTCTAATCTTTGTAAATAAAATCTGTATTCTTTTGATTATTGTGAATTAAATAAAGTCTTTCATTCTGACATTCTGGATAAGTCAGTGAACCATTTTTCTGTTTTCTAGGACATGTTGCCCTTAGGATTCTGACCAAAACACTATGATGGATCTCTTCCACTACATTTGGTGTAAGTAAGCAAGCATGTTATTATGACATACACAACTTAGCCTGGTTTTTCCCCCCTCCTTTCCAGAAGCACTCCCTCCTCCACCCCTCACATTTATATTTTGACTTCCTCTGCTATGCATACTATCTCTTTCCATGATGTCCAATAAGGGGGAGTAGAGCAGTGGTGGGATTTTTTTACTATTGGTTCGGTGGGCGTGGCTTGGTGGACATGGCAGAGAAAGGGTACTGTAAAATCTTCATTCCCACCCCACTGCAGGGGGAGATTACTGCAAAATCCCCATTCCCTCCAAATCAACTGGGACTCAAGAGGCAGAGAATAGATGGGGTGGAGCCAGTCAGAGGTGGCATTTACCGGTTCTCTGAACTACTCAAAATTTGTGCTACTGGTTCTCCAGAACTGGTCAGAACCTGCTGAATACTACCTCTGAAATAGAGACATACACACCTGCGGATTTGGTATTTTGAATTTTGATTTATTTATTTTATCTATTTTTAAGAAACTAAGTCCATAAAACAATTAGATATTGGCTTTATATGTACCACAGCAGATAAAAACAGATGGGCAAAAGGTGAGTCTATCTGAAGGTAGAGGAAATTAAAAAGTGAAACCTACCAAATTCATACTACCTCGTATAATTTTAGCCCCCACCTCTATAACAAAACCTAATACATCATAGCAAAGAAGGAAAAAGTTCCTGCAACAAAATCGTGATTTATTAATTTTGATTTTAGAAAACTGTAGAAGATGTAGTTTTAAAATACCTGATTATGTACTTTTTTGCTTTTTTTAATCATGGTTGAAGGTTAAATAACATTTCAGGAGGTTACAAAGTGTGATTGAACAAAAATGAAGTATGATCAAAGGACTCCAATTAAAATAGCATTAGATTTTGAGAGAATAAGCTTAAATTGAGTTGAATCCTGATGTAGTTTTGGTGCAATATACATTCACTCTGAATTTATGAAAGGAGAAATCTCTCTGTCTATTATCTGTCTGTCTGTCTGTCTGTCTGTCTGTCTGTCTGTCTGTCAGTGTCTGTCTGGGTATTCCAAGTAATACCCCAAGAGAATCAAAACTTCAAGGCAGGTATTTGCCTCATCTATCGTTTATATACAGTATCTATAAATGACCTTATCTATGAACAAAAATAATTTATTAATCAAATAGCTAGGAACAGCAAGTTTTGGAAAATAATATGCACACCATGCAGATAGTATTTTAATATTTTAAAATGCTGCCCAATAACCTATTTGGAAAAGGAATCTAGAACTTAAAGCTAAAAGAGATGGAAAATAAAGCACTGGGGCTGATGGACAATTTTGCATTTCTTATGCAATAGGACTTCAAAGAAGACACCAAAAGAACCAAAACTTCATGAGGATACTTTTAAGTAAATACAATCCAATAATTCAGCTATCTTTAGTTTGAGATCCATCTCGATAAAATCCCTGTTCCTTTCTGTTTATCCCTGTCTACTTTCTCTGCCTTCAAACAATGCCCTTCAAACCCCTGTCAAAGTATTTGCATCTCTAGGAATTCCTCAAAATGGCAGGACCAACATAGCAACGTTTTCCATGATGTCCAATATGGGGGAGGGAGGTTTCATTGCTTCCCTCCACATTTTTGAGATTTCTGCTGCTTTAGCCAACTGGGATATGGAACAAAGTTTTAAATGACTGATGTGCTATAGAAAAAGAAAGAAAGCGAGAGAGAAAGAGAGAGAGAGAGAGAGAGAGAGGGAGAGAGAGAGAGAGAGAGAGAGAGAGAGAGAGAGAGAGAGAGAGAGAGAGAGAGAGAGAGAGAGAGAGAGAGAGAGAGAGAGAGAGAGAGAGATCCAGTCAAATTTGGATCCAGGTTAATAGTATAGCAAGCTATTCCACCTCCTCCCATCACATTTAATATAACAATAGATTTGCATTCAAATGCCAGATTATCATTAACAGCTGGCATACCTGATCATTTCATGAAATGTCATGCAGAAATAAACTGTGCTGATTGCGCCATTTCCTATTTGTAAAGAAAATAGAAGACTTTGGAGTGAGGAAAGTGATAGTGCAGATAAACAACACATCCTGTAAAGTCAGATTAGACAAAGATTGTGAAATAAAATTCTTTATTGATTAGCCAAATTAAAAATGCCACAATGTCTTCCTGATGATGGCCAAATCTGTAATCTTAGCATACTTATTAGGAATCATGAATAAATTATAATTCAATAATATTTGTAAGCCACCCAGAGTCATCTTTCCTGTGCGCCGCCCTGGGTCCTCTGTGGAGAAGGGCGGGATATAAATTTAAATAAATAAATAAATCTTGTAGACGAAATGGGCGTCCTAAAAATAATAAATTAAATAAATTAAACTAGCTACATAGAATGAAATTTCCTTCATTGTAAGCATACATTGGATGTGTTTGGGGTAATATAACAAAAAATATCACAAGATTCAAGCGATTCTTGCTTATTGTGATGTAAGAACATACTGTAATAGGCTGTGAGAATAACCTTGGGAGACAGGAAGAAGAGCCACATCTCAGATAACAGTGAATGGGACCCTAACAACAATGAAATCTGAGTCCAAAGGAAAAGGGAGGGGAGAAAGCCTTTCAAAAGAGCCTCCCTACTTTTCTTAAAATCAAAGGGTAAAGAGCATTCAAACGTGCAAAATTGTGTTATTGTAAAAGTACTATTTGCATACATGGTTTTGGTTTTATGGTGTCAACTACCTTGAAGGTTGACACATACCTACACTACACATTTCCCTGGCACTATCGTATCCCAAATTACAACCCTCATTTTTCTAGGATCTACATAAGAAAGAAAGACTCCTGCTGGATCAAATCCATGGTTTTGTTTCATGAAATATCAAAGCAGATGCATCCTAGAAATTTGTAGTAAAGCAGAAAATCATAGCAACAAGCAGCTATAGGATGCTGTTATAGATTCTGGTGTTATTTAAACCAGGAAGATTTACAATCAAACAACCTCATCTTTCATGAATATATTTACTGTCTAAATTGGTGACCATTCTATTCCTCATGTGGGTAATTGGGTAAATCATCACTTAATGTGTAATAACCAAGTGGTAAATAAGCATTTGGGAAGTTGGATATGTGTCATCAAATGAAGAGAAAGCAAACTGTTCATTCATGTGTGAAATATCTTTCAACAAAGAGCACAACAGGCTCATTATGAGGGGAGATCTTTCCTTGCTCTGTCTTGGAATTTATAAAGTCATTTATCAAGTATTGTACATGCTACTTCCACTAAATACATATAATACTTTTTTTAAAACCATAAATAAGGCATAATAAATGATAATAAATAATAACAGTCTGTCTCTCTGTGTGCATGTGCATTGTGTGGCAGGAAAAACAATTTATTTTTAACTGCTCAAGGTCTGATTCTAATACTTTCTACTGCTTCAGAAACAAATTTGTATTTTCCATCTATTTCCTCCCTCAAAAACAAAACAAAAAAGGCCACAACAAAAACCATCAACAGACAAATATCCTGTAAGAAGGAAATCACGAAATATACTGTTGCTCAACCCAACCCCTGATTTATTTTTATACTCGAATAAACTGGATAAAGACAAAAATTATAGACTACAGACATCTTCTCTTAAGACAATAAGATATTTTCTAGCTAAATTATTTAGGATTGGGCATTGGATGAATTGGATGGAAAATATGAAACACCGAAGTTACATTTTGCCATTGCAATCAAACCAAAAACTACCAAGCAAAAGAACAATGAGGTTGTGCCACATGTCTTATAACACTGTTTTATCATTAAAGTATGTGCTTGAAATGTACGGTGTCTTAGATTAAGAGGGGAAAAAAATATTTAAAGAAAACAGATCAACCCTTCTGTAGATTTCTTGTTCTGTTTGTCACATACACAGTGAAATATACTTCTGTTTGTTTGTTTATTGCACACAGTGATCAGAATTTTCATACCTGACATGAAAACAATGAATCTGTGTAACCACTTTTTCCCAATTATAGCTTTGTTTTCAGTGAACGGTTTACAACTTTCAGAGGCAGTTGCGCTCAGAATATATTGCAGTTTGTTTGTAAAGCAAAATTCTATGGACATCTACTTTGAAGATTTTTTTTACTCAAAAGAGTTTACTGCATAATATTACAGTCTAGGTAACTTGCAGAATTGTGTTTTGAATGGAACTGAAACTGGATTTTTATTCAAAATGTATATGCAGTGGAAACAAAGGCAACTGGTCTAGTTTATATTTATATCTGTTATACATCTTCAGCCATACTGCATACATATTGAGAATTATTGTTGTTGTTCAACCTCTTCCAAGCCAAAATTTGATTTTATGAATAAATTCAAAACTATTGCTACTTTAATTCTGATACTCTTAATTAATGTTTGTTCTGTTATACTTAAAAAAAACACTTTTATGATAGAAATAAAGAATTGGATAGAAATAAAGAATGGAATTCCTTATCTTTAGTAAATTAGCATTGTAATTTCACAATTAAGGTGTAAAGGTCTGCAATCAGAACTGTGAAATTGATGTTCAGAATTTACATAACCAAATTACATCTGTATATCGTACCTCTTTCTAGCAGAATTATGTATTCATCATCGCATATAACTATGGAGATATATATAAATAGATAACTGATAACCTCTACCAAACATAGTACTTGTGGAAAACAGGCTTCTTCTGAGATTTTTACAAGGAAGGTAAAATACAATATTTTATACTTTGAAAATGGCATTGGAAAACACAACACATTTATATTCTAAGCCCAAATACATTACTTAGATTTTAAAGTCACATTCTAAATAACTGCATATTACTTGTAAGCAAGCGTACTTTTAGAAACAAGGAGTTGGTCTTTCTAGAATTTTCATTTAAAGCTGGCTGAATATTGATTTTTTTAAAAAATTAAAGGCATGAACATCATTTTTTTTCCCTGTGGAAAAATTAAAATATAAAACTTACCTGTGGCACCAAATCCTCTAGCTTTCGGGAAAAAATGAATACAAAAATGTTAATAAATATCTGATAAAAGGAAATAGAAGTCCTTTTGAGTTTGGAGCTTTTTAGAGCTTTGAGAAGTGACAATTTCCTGCCAGTAAAAGGCACTTATGTTTTTGGGTTTGAAAACTCACAGTATGTCACTGGTTACTGCTTTCTATTTTGGGTGTTCCTCATAAAACACTGGCTCTTTTGTGCAAAGCATCATAATGCTTCTCTGATGTTGAGGTCGAACCCATAGTTAAAGTACAGGAAGATATTGTTTGTGAACAAAACACAAGAATTTCTTTCTTTCTTTCTTTCTTTCTTTCTTTCTTTCTTTCTTTCTTTCTTTCTTTCTTTCTTTCTTTCTTTCTTTCTTTTTTTCTCAATGTGGAAAGGACTTAATTTCAAGTACATGAGTGGTAAAAATGTAATACATTTTTCATTTGACTTTTTATATGTGAATGGGAGAGACATCATTTATAGATTAGTGATGAAAACAAATTATCAAGTTGGATCAGCGAAATGAAATATGGGAATGACTCTTTTTACATTAATCAAATCAAATCAAACCTTTACTACAGCCAAAGACCAGCACATTCTCAGGCTAAATATATTTACAAGAACATATGAAATTCATTCATTTAGCTGTCAACACAATAAATGTTAACCTTTTTGTCAATGGAAATAATGACAAAAAAGCAGTGGCAAATAAGATTTAACACACCGAGATCCTGCATGGAATTGTCCCATGGCGAGTTGGTCCATGATGATATGGTCCTGGCCAGCTATCTCATGGCAAATTAGCCATGGCAAAATACCCACGGTAAGATGGCTGCAGTGGTTGGCCATAAGATGGCATGGCAAGATGGCTGAGACATATTGTCGCATTCTGTTTTGGGAAGGCCTTAAAGATCTACTTATGTGCCTAGATTTCGGTCCTAAGAATGCAAAGGATCTCGTTTCCTGGCATTGTTAATATCTAAAGGATATAAGGTAGCATGGCTTCTATGTGTATTTTTTATTCTGTTTTAACTGTTTTACTTGATTTTAGGATTGTTCATTACCCACGAACATTTGTTTCAAATGTGTCACTATTTGAATGACAGCATGGAGAAAGAAAGAAAGAAAGAAAGAAAGAAAGAAAGAAAGAAAGAAAGAAAGAAAAAGAAAGAAAGAAAGAAAGAAAGAAAGAAAGAAAGAAAGAAAGACAGACCTGTCTTTTAGAGCTATCCTTTCTATGAATGCAGTAATAGCAGAGTGGCTATAACTCTGACCTTTTAAACAGACGGTTGGTAATTCAAAACCCAACAGAAACATTTTCATTCTTCTTCTTTTCTTTCCCTTGTGTCCTTCTTTTCACTGTGGTTGTTTGGTTTTTTTTCATAACTCCAGAAGTGCATCAATTAATTATTTTTATATTATTCATTATTTAACTGTAAAAATATCATCCCCCAAATTTAATTTCATCCTTAGCTCTCAAATAAACTGAGTTACTCTGCAGCTAGAAGTAAAGAATCTAGAAGCTCAAATATTGTATGTAGAATAAACAAAATTGGAGAAGACAAGGGAATTTGCAAGTCCCAGTACTTTGTGATTTTCTCTTGCTGTTTATTTTCAATTCGTGCATCACCAGGTATTGCAATGTCAATGAACCATACTTTTCTTTTCTTTTCAACTATTGTTATGTCAGGTGTGTTGTAGGCCAAGTGCCTGTCAGTCTGAATTCCGAAGTCCCACAAGATCTTTACTTTTCCATTCTCTAAAACTTTCTCAACCTGATGTTCCCAGTGGTTTTTGCTGTATTATTATTATTATTATTATTATTATTATTATTATTATTATTATTATTATTATTATTATTATTATTATTTCCTAGGTCCTTGGTCACAGCCCCCAAAGGCCTCTGTAATGAGAAAGATGAGACTGTCGACCACAAAATTTGCAGCAAAATTTCACAAACTGATTATCTACAATGCCATGACCACATTGCTAAGATCATTCACTGGAAATTGTGCCAAAGGTTTGGATTTGAGTACAGCAAAAACCACTGGGAACATCAGGTTCAGAAGGTTTTAGAAAATGAGAAAATCAAGATCTTGTGGGACTTCAGAATTCAGACTGACAGACACTTGGCCTACAACACACCTGACATAACAATAATTGAAAAGAAAAAAGTATGGTTCATTGATATTGCAATACCTGGTGATGCACGAATTGAAAATAAACAGCAAGAAAAAATCACAAAGTACTGGGACTTACAAATTGAAGTTGAGCGACTGGAAAAAGAAATCATGTGTTGTCCCGATCGTAATTAGAGCCCTTGGAGAAATACCTAAAGGGCTACCTCGCTACTTGGGAATTCTAAATTTACCTGACTTGAACATTCTGATTCTACAAAAAGCCACCTTACTTGGAACAGCTTATATCCTCCGACATTACCTTAACAGTTCCTAGGTCCTTGATTAGGACACGAGCTGTTGAACTACCAACCAGCCCCAAAGGCCGTGAACCTCACCAAAGATTAACCACAGAATAATAATAGTAGTAGTAGTAGTTGTAATAGTAGTAATAGTAGTAGTAGTAGTAATCATCATCATCATCTTTCACCTGGATCACAACCACATCTTCCTCTTCTGCACTGGATAGAACAAGTGTATTCAGGAACATAGTTGGCTTGTTTTCCACTCAAATGAATTTCCAAAATATGAGCATTTCTATTGAAAAATACTACTTATAAGGCTCCATCAGATGTCTACCATTAAGGAGTTGAGCGTTTTTAATAGGACAGAGAGTTAAATATGGAAAAAGTTAATCCATCTCATAACCAAAGCCTGAAGCTGTATTTTATAGATGACAACCAACACCTTATTTATTTTTTTATTTTTTTATTTACATTTATATCCCGCCCTTCTCCGTAGAGGACCCAGGGCGGCGCACAGGAAATTTAAAAAACATACAGAATACAAAAATAAATACACAATTTAAAATATAAATTAAACCGTCTTATCCTATGCTAAAAACCCAATTTTAAAATACTCAATTTAAAACTATCTAAAAGTCCCCATGGGAGGTTAGGCTAGACCGGCTTGTTGGAATAGGTATGTCTTTAGACATTGGCGGAAGAGGCGGAGGTCGGTGATGGTGCGTAATTCGGGGGGTAGGTCGTTCCAAAGGGCTGGGCCCGCCACAGAGAAGGCTCTTCCCCTGGGTGTCGCCAGTCGGCATTGTCCGGCCGACGGCACCCTGAGAAGGCCCTCTCTGTGGGAGCGTATCGGTCTAAGGGATGTATGGGGCAAGAGGCAGTCTCGCAAATAACTAGGCCCCGAGCCATGTAGCGCTTTAAAGATGGTCGTCAAGACCTTGAAGCGCACCCGAAAGACCACAGGAAGCCAATGCAGCTCGCGCAGGATCGGTGTTATGTGGGAGCATCTAGTGGCTCCCATAATTACCTGCGCGGCTGCGTTTTGGACTAACTGTAGCTTTCGGGTGCACCTCAAGGGAAGCCCCATGTAGAGAACATTACAGTAGTCGAGTCGGGATGTTACGAGAGCTTGAGTGACTGTGCGGAGGGCAGCCCGGTCCAGTAAGGGGCGCAATTGGCGCATCAGGTGTACCTGATGAAACGCCCCCCTGGCCACGGCTGCCACATGGTCCTCCATGGACAGCCGGGGATCCAGGAGGACACCCAAATTGCGTGCCCTCTCCACGGGGGCCAGTGTTTCGCCCCCAATGGCCAGAGTTGGAGTAATCTGGCTGAACCGGGATGCCGGAAACCACAGCCATTCAGTCTTGGCAGGGTTGAGCTTGAGTTTGTTACCACCCATCCAGATCCGTACGGCCTCCAAACACCGGGACAGCACTTCGACGGCATCGTTGGGGTGGTCTGGGGTGGATATGTACAACTGAGTATCATCAGCGTACAGGTGGTACTCCACCCCAAAGCCACGGATGATCTCACCCAGCGGCTTCATATATGTGTTGAAAAGGAGGGGCGAGAGGACCGACCCCTGAGGAATCCCACATACGAGGGGCCTCGAGGTCGACCTCTGCCCTCCCGTCAACACATATTGCGACCGACCAGAGAGGTAGGACGAGAACCACCGCAGAACGGTGCCTCCCAGCCCCAACCCCCCCAGTCGGCGCAATAGAATACCATGGTCGATGGTATCAAAAGCCGCTGAGAGGTCTAATAGGACTAGGATAGAGGAATAACCTCTATCCCGTGCCCTACAGAGATCATCAACCAACGCGACCAATGCCGTCTCGGTGCTGTGACCGGATCGGAAGTCGGATTGTCGCGGGTCTAGATAATCAACTTCCTTCAGGTGTCACGGAAACTGTTGGGTTACCACACTCTCAACAACCTTCACCAAAAAGTGAAGGTTGGAGACCGGACGATAGTTCTCTAATAATGCCGGGTCCAGGGACGGCTTCTTTAATCTCACCCAGAAATTGATAGCAATCTGTTTGGTTCTTGAAGCAGTGGGGTCTCCATAGTATACTATGATACATTTATCACCACCTGGCAGCACATAATATTTCAACTGTACCTTCTGAATATTCTTCAAAAGTAGCCCATGAAGAATGCATTACAACAATCCAAGTGAAAGTTGACCACCAGTGTGAATAATTGAGAAGGAGCTCATATTTCAGGAATGCTTGCAGCTGTTATAAAAGATGTACCTATGGAAACATATAAGAAAACCAATCCTCTAAGTCCCTCCAAAGACCAAACCTCAGTCATTCAAACATTATTGAAACAAATAATCCATGTAAACCAACTCTCAAGAAGGATCCTTCTGAACTGTCATTTATTGATTTGCAAAGTTATCCCTCTTCTATTTTAAGTTATTGCAGCCAAGAAGTAGAATTCATAAAACATACTTATCTTTTCCTTGTAGTTCCACCCTGCTAATGTAGGACAAGCAACAAAGAATAATAAAAAGTGTTTCTTGGAAATATAATAATTTTAATTGTATTTGAGAGTCCGTTCTACCACACATAGAAAATTGGACACAGCAGATGTATCCTACTTGATAGACTTTGATTAGTGTTGTCTATCAGTTAGTAAAGCTGTAACACTTCATTTCTTTGGGGATGAGTTGAAGAGTTTTCCAATACATTTAGAGAGAGGAACTGCTAAATGTATCACAGCATAATGTAATTACTTACTAACTGAGTTTTTAAAAAAGACAATGTGTAAATGTTTGTGAAATTACCTTATATCACTTATAATGAACTGGGGGAGTGAGCAAACCAGTGGCAAATGAGCTTCAACATTAGTAAGTGCAGAATAATGCATGTTGGGGCAAAAAAACCCAACTATATCTATAAACTGATGGGGTCTGAACTCCTTGCAACTAACCAGGAAAGGGACCTTGGTGTCCTGGTGGACAGCTCAACAAAGGTGTCAACCCAGTGTGCCGCAGCAGTGAAAAAAGCAAACTCATTGCTAGGGATCATTAGGACGGGTATAGAAAATAAGTCAGCAAGTGTCATTTTGCCTCTTTATAAATCTATGGTGAGGCCCCATCTGGAGTATTGTGTACAGTTCTGGTCACCATACCTTCAGAAGGATATTATGGTAATGGAAAAGGTGCAGAGGAGGACAACCAGAATGATTAGGGGGCTGGAACACCTTCCTTACCATCTGAGGCTGTAACAGCTGGGCCTCTTCACTCTAGAACGACGGCGCCTGAGAGGTGACCTGATTGAAGTCTATAAAATCATGCACGGTGTGGACAAAATAGAAAAAGAAAAACTGTTTTCCCTATCGCACAACACTAGAACTAGGGGGCACTCCATGAAACTTTTGGAAGCTAGACCTCAAACAAATAGGAGGAAGTACTTTTTCACCCAGAGGATCACTGGTCTATGGAACTCCCTGCCAGAAGAAGTGGTGACAGCTGTCAGCCTCGACACCTTTAAGAAAGGATTAGACGAGTTCATGGAGAACAAGGGTATCCATGGCTATCATTATGGATGCCTAAGGACACCCTCCGGGTTGGAGAGATAGGCAGGATATTTCTCAATGCCATTTGCAGGGAATCATAAGCAGGTGAAGACATCTGCTTGGGAAGACCCTGAAGCAAATGGTGAGCCACTGTGTGAGACAGAATGCTGGACCAGATGGGCTGTGGCCTGTTTCAGCAAGGCTATTCTTGTGTTCTTGTGTTCTTATGTGAATCTAAATACTGTGATTCATTCAAGCCTCACCTACGGTGAAAACTTTTTCCACCTTTAAATTTCCTAATTTTTATTGTTTTCCCTAGAAAACAATGTGTCAGAAAATAATGTTACCTCCTCTATATCTATGCTAACTTAATCTTAGTTCAGATGTGTATACTCTCTGGAGCAGCACAAATCTTCCTCCACCAATCTGTTGTGATGTACCACACATGGTTTGAAGGTATTCTACATCAGCCAGAACCTCGCTTCAATGACTTCACTTGGTTTGAACAGCCTCTGTTTCTCCTCCCTGGTCCCAGCAACCTGTGCTGTCACAGGATTTCTGGTTTCAGAACCTGAAAGACCCTCCTATGAAATGTTTTGCCATGAACAAGGTTGAAAACCTCTGTCCTAGGATGCATACAAAATAAGGAGAAAAAAATATTGTGGTAAGAAACATCAAACCTGGAAGATCTCAAAAAGTCTGTTTGGACTGTTGAGCCAATAATTAAACCTGTCTTTTCTGTCACTAACTTGGTGGTCATTTGCAGAATCCCTCCATTCCAGCATCTTGAGCCTGTGCCAAAGTCCAGTTCTTGCTATGTAACTGTGCACAGAAAATTTTTTACTTTATTCCTCTCTTTTCAAGCTCTGTAATTCTAAACCAAAGACATTCCTCTCATTTGTACTTAATAACTAATGAAAAGACTTACTGGTGAAGCTTTGGAAATCAATGGGAGTAATTCTTAGTTCAGCAGATAAGATTACCAGGAGAAAAAATGGTTCAACTTCTGCCAGACAGAGCTTTTAACTTAAGGATAACTCCTTGTTATCTCTTTTCTGTTTCCCCACTTTTATTTTTATAGTTTTCAATGTGTAATATTTTGTTTTTCTTGTGAAATTATTGTATCTTTTACTGTCATCACTATTATAAATGCTTCATTGATAAACTTTAACTGAACAGTCTTCTTCACTAGTACTCTTGGTCATTAGATGCCTAAGATTGTGATTATACTGTATTTGCCCTAGGTATTTTGAAAGGGGGAAAAAAACTAAAATACTTAGGTCAGCATACACAATATGACATATATTGGTACAATTAATATAGATGTAGCAACAGCAATAATAATAATATTAATGCCTGCCAGGTTGGAAAGCTTTCCTAAGCACCTTATAATATAGATGCACTTCTTCTGTACTATAAGTAGGTCTTTAATGGAAATAAAGTAATACACACTGAATGAATCAGGAAGGAATGGCAGTAAAGATTAAAATAACACTGAAAAGTACTGGTGCGAAACACAGAAAGCTATATCAGAAGTTAGGAAAGGAGTATGGAGATCCACAGTTGATGGAAAATATATGGTATCAGGGGTGACAGGGATAGAATTGTAATGAACCATCAGCAGCAGTCAATACTTCTAAAAATAAACCAGATGGAAAAGCTACAAAGGGTTACATTAGCAGGCTGCCAAATTAGCAAACTAGCTTATCGAGCAAATAAGGGAAACAAGAATGATCCTAGGTGCAAAGCACTCCAGTTCAAAGGTTGATACATGGTAAGGTCCAGTTTCTCTGGAGACAGCTCTCTACTAGCCAGATGGAAAATAGCATTCATTTGTGAGCCTAGCTGGGCAGTCTCTAGATCAGCTTGACAATTGAGCAAAATGATGGGGGGGGGGGGGGCACCCTGTTTTTAAAGCAAAAGAAAGCTCTAAAATGATAAGGTAAAAAAGATTATCATTATAATTTAATCAGCCTAAGGTTTGGAAGATGATCATTGTAATTAGGTACATAGCACAGAGGGAAATCAGATTCCTTGAAGCAGTTCTTTCTACAAAGCACATGCCAACTTGTTGTATTATTTAGGAAGAATTTTTCAACAAAAAAGGAACAAAATGTTTCAGTTTGGTATGTTTAATTCTGTCTTCTCTGAGGCTAAGACATTCCGGTCTGCCTTGGTCCCCCCATTTATTTCTTCTCCAAAGCAATCATTGGGATTCCCTGAATATTTATCTTTATTCCCATTCTCTCTCTCTCTCTCTCTTCCTCTCTCCTCTCTTCTCCCCTGTCTCTCCCCTCTTCCCCCCTCTCTCTAAACATCTTCCAATATTGAATAAGAATACACTATAGAATGAAGAATACCTGGCTTGAGAAAAAGTGGAATCCTAATAGATTAGAAACCAAATATAACATGACAATACAATGTGGACACAAGAAAGTCAAGGGCAGTTTTAGGCTGTGTTAAAAGAAGTCAAATTTTGTAATGATAGGAAATAACTAGACAACTGTTGGTCATTGTTTCAGAGGTATTCCCTTATTTAACACTCACACTCCTATGCATATATACTATGCTATACCAACACTTGCTATGCTTTCTTCACATTTTTGAGTTCCCTTGCACCCCCAGACACCCTTCCCAACCTGCATCATATACCCATGAAATTTCCATGAGTCACATGACATATTTTGTGCATTCTTGTGCACCGGCTCAACCTGCATAACACATCTTATATATTCCCTCTGCACCCCCTACCAAGCAACCTGATATCTTTTGCCCACCCATCCATGCCCCATTGTACACCTTCCCTAATGGGGGGTGGTGCACGGGTTGGGGAGGGTGCATGGTAGCGCATGGAGTTGCATGAGAGGTATGCTATGGTATGGATTGGAGAGGGAGGGCATGTTTCACAGGTTGGGAGGTATGCATAGGGTTTCATGAGAGGTGCCATGTTGGTCAGGGAAGGTGTGGGTGAGTGGGTGCAGCATGGGTCAGTAAGTGTCCATGGGGGTTCATGAAAGAAGTGGTGAGGGTGGGAGTGGGCACACAGTGGTCAGGAAGGGTGCATGAGAGGTGTCACTTTGCTTGTGGGAAGCTGGCAGGAAACATGAGAAATTAAGATCACACGATTATAGCAGCATGGCAGTGCTGACTCAGCAGCAGTATCTGAAGGGGTCACATCTTTCCCAAATTTCATTTGCATAATGGTAATGGATTCCGGAATTCTGTAATTTACTTAGGTTCAAAACTCATTGCCTGATGTTGGATCATATCAACCAACTGAAGTAACAGACAGACAAGAGCAGCAATATATAGATAATTCTATGTTATTCAATTCTATCCTCTCTCTTGAAGTTTCCAAACGTAGATTTAATTCAAACTAATAAATAAATGCATTATGTTTCCTCTGTGACAAAAGCATTTCTTCTTTATGGAGGCTGATTTTATGAAAGAAACGCATAATGAATAATGATATATTAGTTCATTGGTATTAGAGAACAGAAAGATTATATAAGAAAACTCAGAATTTACTTAGAAAGTAAATTCACTTAGTAGATATTTAAAAATGTTGATATTCTTAAATTTATTTATTGTATATTTCCAGTGAAACCAGTGGAACATAATTCCATGAAACTGTGGATCAGAATTTCAATTACGTTAAAGCTGTGTATCATAATTAAAGTGTTACATTTAACAATGAAGAGTTGCACAAAATGGCACCAAAATGTTCAACAATAGACAGGAATGAAGGAAACAAAAAGGTGGGCTCTAGTTCAATTTTGAAGCCTATAAGAGAAGAAATGATTGTGATTTTATTACTCTGCACAATGAAAGAAAAGATAAATATTGCAGCCTGAATTAAATAAGAGAGGAAGTACTTTGGTTTCATTATAATTTCATTAGTTTAAAAAATGCATGGAGGAGTAACAGCCTTCCCTGTAATGTTATCACCTTTAATGAGAGTTAAGTGGAAAATATGAAATACCGAGAGGACGTGGAGTTCAGCATGAAAGAGTATGAGAATGGCAGAATAAATTATTGGGATTATTTTATCAATATGACTGAAGTGAACAATAAAGCTGATTTTTCCCCAGTGCAATTATTCAGGTGAACATAATTTTGTGATCCAGTGGTATTATTTTACTGTAGAATGAAAGAACCCTTTTAAAATACCCACACATTTTGATATACAGATAATTAAGACTGACTAGCTGTGAACATTTTAAAATGTCTCTGCTGCTAATGAGCTATTTCACAAACTTCATTATAGGAAATAAAATATATGTATAAATAATAGGCACAAGGTAGCCTAATTTAAGTAAGACAAAACTCAGCTACCACATTCATAGCAACAGAAAAAAGAGAGGGAGTGTATGTTTTAAACATGGTTACATTTTACTAACCATTTGGAATTAATTAATTTAAGAGGTGATTTTGTCCTAAAACAGATTGTAGAAGAATGTGGCATTACATAAACAGAGCCATTGTCAGATACCTTATCTTGCATGGGTACAAAACTAGCTTTAGAAGACTCTATATTTGTTTATTAGCAAGAATGGAAACATACAGACACAAATGTACCCATGTGAAAAAAGAAACAACGAATAGCACTTTGAAACCATTTTAACATTTTTGTAATAATATCCCCAAAATGCACAAAAATCTGACTTCCTCATTGTTTCTTGGTCCTTCTTAATTGACAATGATCCAGGTGCCATTTTTAATGCTGCAAGTGATGTGGAACCAGGCACATCCATGTTGCTGATCTGACTCATCATGTTCATAAACTGGTTGAAATTCCAGAAATTTCCCTGGTTGATTCAAACTAATGACACTGTAAATACACTGGCCTGTATTTATGATATAACCCCGAGCCCCTCAGTACCTTTTCCCTTGCAAAAATAACAGGTAGACATTCAGCCGAATCAACAGTTCAGAGAACATGCTTCTGCCCCTTCCTGATGCAAAGTTGGATCAACATAATGCTTCTGAAAGGATCTTGCCAGAATCCAACAATTGCCAAAAGTACAGCTGAATTGTAGAAAGGTGAAAGCAATAATGATAAAGAAAGAATCTTGGCTCCTTTCAAAGCTAAATAATGACAATCTGACAAATGTTGTTCTCCCCTTTCTTCCCATGAGTAGGAACAGTTCACAAGATAGTGTGTTCCATAATTACCTCTTTAATTAGATTTCGTTTTAATGATCATAAGCTCTGTGCCCATCAGTTGCTGTAACTTTCTATCATTTAAAAGAGCTACATTCTCTCATGATTAGCTTTGCATTCAAACATTAGTATAACAAACTATAATCATTAACTTTTCCATAGTGAAATTTACCTTGTCAGTTTATATCATTGCCAATTGCATGTTTCCTATGATAGTGAAATGTTTTGCTTTTGTTTTAATTCCGTGCATGAATTTATCTCTGTGTTACTCTCAGAATAAACAATTGTTTTGGTTCCTGCCCTATGTACAGTATATCACAGAAGTGAGTACACCCCATCACATTTTGTAAATATTTACCATATTTTTCGGAGTATAAGACGCACCTTTTTTCCTCTAAAAAGAGGCTGAAAATCTGGGTGCGTCTTATACATTGAATACAGCATTTTTTGACTCCTGAAATCCCGCCCCTTCACCAAAATGGCCTCGCGCATACCCTTATGGAGACTTCCAGAGAGCTCTTGGGGGCTGGGGAGGGCAGAAATGAGCAAAAAAAACAGGTCATTTTTGCCCCCACCCAGCCCCCAGCAGAACTCTATAAGCCTCCATAAGGCTATCCATGCAATTTTTTGACCAAAAAATGGCCCGTTTTCCCGGAAAAAAAAACAGTCCGTTTTCCCTCGTTTTGGGCCCCATGCCCCCCCAGGAGCATTCTGCAAGTCCCAAGGCTATTCATGCCTTTTATTTGGAAAAAAAGGCCCATTTTCACAAAAAACGGACCGTTTGGGGGAGGTTTGCACAGTGCAAAAAGAGTTTTTTTTCCCCTTTCGGAAAGCTGTTTAATTAGAGTGATTGATGAGAATTACATTGGTCAAGTACTGTTCCTGCAGAAACAAAGATTTGTTCCAAGGGTGGTCAGTGATTTCCTTCTCCAGCACATGGGTAAATACCCCTGGAAACATCTACCTACCTACCTACCTACCTACCTACCTACCTACCTACCTACCTACCTACCTTCTCTCTCTCTCTCTCTCTCTCTCTCTCTCTCTCTCTGTGTGTGTCTCTCTCTGTCTCTCTGTCTCTCTCTCTGTCTCTCTGTCTCTCTCCCTCCCTCCCTATCTACTGTATTTCTCTCTCTCTCTCTCTCTCTTTTTATATCTCTATCCCTCTACCTACTTATCTACACTCTCTCCCTACCTACCTACTGTATTTTTCTCTCTCTCCCCTATATCTACCTATCTACCTACTCTCTCTCTCCCCCTACCTATCTACTGTATTTCTCTCTCTCTCTCTCTATTTCTCTCTCTATCCCTTTACCTACTTATCTATCTACACACATTCTCTCTCTCTACTTGCCTACCTACTGTATTTGTCTCTCTCTCTCCCTATCACTTTACCTACCTACCTAACTACACACTCTGTCTCCCTACCAACTTACCAGGGGTGGGTTTCTAAGGGTTCGCACGGGCTCCCGCGAGCCCTTTCGTCAAATTTCCCGATCCTGAGCGATCCCTTTGGACCGGTGGACCCGGAAGTAAGTATGCCCCCCCGCGCACGTCCACGACCCTCCCCACCACCACCTAGCCAGCGCTAAACTCGCTGGCCAGTGGTGGGAAGAAGTTGCAGAGAGGCCCATGCCTCTTCGCAACTGCTTCCCACCACTGGCCAGCGAGTTTAGCGAGTTTACCTCGCAGGGTTGTTACGAATAAGAAATTGCAATGCCAGGCATCTCGATTCCAGTCCCGGGGGGGAGTGGGGGGCAATGCAAAATCCACGTGTCACCAGCAACTGAGCCCCCTCCCTCAATAGCCCCCCTCCATCCTTCCAAGCCCAGGGAATGGCGCTCCCAGCTCCCACCGTCCCGAAGGACCCCGATCCCCCCCCAAATGCACGCGAACTGCTCCCTACTTTGGGTGCATGCCAGCCACAGCTCGCCCCACCTCTTGCAGGAGAAGCCACCGCCCTCCACCCCCACCCCTGGAGCCGGTGCCCTCCAGCAGCCCCGCGCGGCACTCCCTTCACTGCGATGCCGAGAAAAATCCGGCTGCGGACAGTTGGACTCCCCGCCTCCGGTCTCTTAGCAACAGTGTTTCCCGGAGGCTGCTGGGAATTGTAGTTTTCCTTCCTCTGCACCGGACTGGCTTAGAAAGGTTCCAAGTGGGAGCGTTTGGAAAGATGCTGAGCTTCCTTTCCCTCCATCTCAGTCACCGCTTTTCTTTCTTTCTTTCTTCCTTTCTTTCTTTCTTTCTTTCTTTCTTTCTTTTTTCTTTCTTTCCTTCCTTCCTTCTCTTTCTCTCTCTTTGCTTTCTTTCCCTTTTCTTTCTTTCCTTCTCTTTCTCTCTCTCTCTTTTCCTTCTCTCTCTCTCTTTTCTTTTTCTTTCTTTCCTTTTGTTTCTTTTCTTTTTCTTTCTTTCCTTCTCTTTCCTTCCTTCCTTCCTTTGTTCTATCCTTCTCTTTCTCTCTCTCTCTTTCTTCCTTCTCTTTCTGTCTTTCTTTCCTTTTCTTTCTTTCCTTCTCTCTCTTTCTTTCTCTCTTATTTCCTTCTCTTTTTCTCACTCTTTCTTTCCTTCCTTCTCTTTCTCTCTTTTCTTTTTCTTTCTTTATTTTCTTTTTCCTTCTTTCCTTCTTTCTTCCCTCCTTCTCTCTCTCTTTCCTTACTTCCTTTTTCTTTCCTCTTTCTCTTTCCTTCCTTCCTTCCTCCCTCCCTCTCCCTTATCTATCTATCTATCTATCTATCTATCTATCTATCTATCTATCTATCTATCTATCTATCTATCTATCATCTATCTAACATCTGATGCAGTGACTCTGGGTGGCTTATAGTTTATTATGACTTTATATACATAATCTAACACCTTTCTGATGTTATTTTATATTTCTTTGTCCAATAAAATATTGTTGCTTGGGATAACACAATTAATTATAAAATCATAAAATATTTATTCAGTGGAAACTATGTTGACCTTTTTCAGGGTAAATTTTCAGAGTATTTTTCTACATATATTTTCTTAAAAATAGACTGTTAAAGGTATGTGTATGCATAAGAAATCACTTTTTATCTGGAAATCAGTGGCCCTTGGCTGATGTGAAAAAAATGTAAGTTGCATTTGATTAGTACTTGATTGGGAAGTCACTACAAAAGAACAGGCCTATAAGTGGCTAGGCAATTAAAAAAATAAAATAAAACAGTGACAACCACTTCTGTAATGCTGCCAAGTAAACTATAGGGATGTGCCACACACGTCATAAGCAGTGGAGCTCAACTTCACTTACAAGTTTAAGAATGGTAATTGAGGATGTAATTGATACCTAGGATGTTGGCAACAACCTGTATCAACCTTATAGAATATCTTTTTGTTACATTATTTTAGGGAATTTCTATTTTTTAATTGTTTATAAAATATATTTACTACATGAAATGTTATTCCTTTTTACAAATGTTTTCTTTGAGAGGCAATATGTTGCTTTTAAGTGTTCAGACCAGTTTTATAAAGTGGCTGCTTTTCTATGGGCTGCCAGGTTGGTGCATTTTAGTGACCTTTCCTTACATAATTGGTGTTGTCTTTCATACTTTTGGATTTCTATTTTCTGTTTCTGTTACTTAGCAATTGCTAAAACAAATCCCACGTGAAAAAATATTCAAAGCCTTCTTGATTTTAATTGTCACTTTATTTATTCCTGCACATTGTAGTATTTATTCATTTTCATATCTGTTTTTCCACTGTTGTACAAACATAATTCCAGCAGCTGCTAACATTCCCACCCGGTCACATGGCCGGCAAGCCACTCCCACCCGGTCACGTGGCCGGCAAGCCACTCCCACCCGGTCACATGGCCGGCAAGCCACTCCCACCCGGTCACATGGCCGGCAAGCCACTCCCACCCGGTCACATGGCCGGCAAGACACTCCCACCCGGTCACATGGCTGGCAAGACACTCCCACAAAGCAGGCCACACTCACAGAACCTGTTCCAAAAATTTTGAAACCCACCCCTGCAACTTACCTACTGTATTTCTCTCTTCCCCCCCTTACCTACCTACCTACCTACCTACAATCATATAAATAAAGCACAAGATTAAAGAACTGCCCCAACTCTTAAGCAGATATTATTATCCATGTTAAATTAAAGTATTTCTTCCACAGGAAGTTAGAACTGATTTTTCATCACTCAAATATTTCCTTATATTCACAGAGGGGCAGAAAAAATGCACTGAAAAAGGAACTTTCTTTATATGTGTTTAGAAAGTTCTCCATTGCTATTTTCTTTTTAAAAGAAAATAAATGTTTTCTTTTTTATCCTTTCATTAACACACACAGTTCAAGTGGCCTAGTTTTTAAAATAAATTTGAAAAAACTTTTTGATGGAGAACCACTGCCAAGAAGCAAAACTATGATCAAATGTGGGGCATTCTCCTATTGCTATTTATTATATCCATCATTGTGTCATTCTTGCTATTAATGGCAATCATTGTCTGGGAATCTAGCTGATTGCTGCTAGAGGAAAGAGTGTCAGGAGTCCTTTGATCTGATTCAGCATGCCAATTCTTGCATTATTACACTTCTAGTTTGCACCGCAACCAAACCCTGACCCCTAATAACTTCATCAGACTCCAATTTCTTTCTGTCTAAAATGGAGATATATTCAGAATGTGTTAAAGATCTACATGATGTGTCAGATGGTAACGGTACATCATTACATCTGCATAGATTTCACTGTATATCATGATGATTGGGAGGAAAACAGCAAAAGAAAAGATTTATTTATAATTAAGAATTCCCTTAAAGGTGTAAATGTGAGAGCACTTGCATAAAATATATGGATTTTTTTTTTATTTAAAAAAAAAGATTATTCAGGACCTAAATGAAATGTAAAGTGTGGATTCATTGGATCTGAATGAGAAACCTTGCCAATTTCCCCCATCTTTTACATATTTGAGTTAGAAGATTAATATCTCAGTGCCATTTATTGACTATTCTAAAGTACTACATCCAGGAAAAAAATTACCATCTGAGCAAATTTGTGCATCACATCTGATTATTTTTTATGTCAAATCCCAAGATATATGAGTCTTCCTCCACACATCTTCATGAAGTTTTAATGGATTAGTTTTAACGAGTAAGCTTTTTTACCTCTTCCTGCTGTATTTTTCTGTCATGATAATTGTTGTGGTAAAGTTGATAAATTTCTTTCTCTTCCTCTCCTTGAGAGTGGGATTCCTTTACTTTTTTTTTTTTTAATACTGTACAGTACTCAATGACAAACCATTTCTGAAATCTTGCCAAGAAAACTGCAGGGAGTGATCCAGGTGGTTGTCAGGAGTCAATATTAACTTGACTGCACATCCGTCTTCACATCAGCACAAATGAGGTTCTCAGACATGCATTTGATAAGATACTGGACTGTCTCCTCTGCTTTCTCTTGAACTCTCTTCACCACTCTCTTCTCTCTCCTCTATCTTTGCCCTTTTAGCCTCCTGCCTACCCACTGCCACTAACTGTTCCTGACTCCCAGTCCTGCCTACCTCCATTCTGTCGACCACACTGCTGACCAATGTACCCACTAGTGCTTTCTTTCATGCCATTCACTTTAATGCTCGCCCAAGAGCCTCTGTTGACACAGTAGCTGTTTCTTCCATTCACATGCTAGTCAGGGTCTCCATGTATGTCCTGCCCAGAGTTTTCTTTCATGAAAGCATCCTAACACAGGAAAGAAGACCCCCAGGTGCACCAACATGAAATAAAGAGCCTTCTAGACTGATTGTTCTTTCAGACTGGTGCTAGCGGAGGCCACCTTTTGCAAACCAGCAGGGTATAAAGAGAGGCCCTGTCTAAGGGTGAAAGTCAGCACCCACCCACCCTCCCAGAGAATGAAATATTTTGGGGAATATTAAAAAGGCAGGATAGAATATTTCCCCTAAAGGAGAAATGGGGGGAAATCTTAAGGGAAGCAGAAACCAGCACCAGTTTCCCTGCCCCAACGATGAACTGAGGAGGCCAGCTTTTAGAAATACAGGCTTGCTAATCTATTCAGAAAGACTGGGTCAGACAGAAGCTCCAGATAAGCAATTGGGTAAGACAAGATTAGCTCAGACAAACAGGTAGGATTTGCATTTCTCCTTCTGCCTATAAAGCCAGCCATGACCCCTATATGACCCCATCGAAATAAAAATGGTATAAAAACCCACCCTATTCTCAACTCCATTTTGTCAGCTGTCCCCGAACTACAAGGTGTGTGTGTTGGTTCTGTTCACCAATAAACCTCACGGCCGATTCGCTCCCACAGAGAGGGACTTCTCCGGGTGCCGTCCACTAGACTTTGTCAGCGGGCGACGCCCAGGGGAAGGGCCTTCTCTATGGCGGGCCCAGCCCTCTGGAATGACCTTCCCCCCGATATCAGGACAACTACGGACCTCCGCTCCTTCCGCTTAAAATTAAAGACTCACTTTTTTCGTCTGGCCGGCCTTGGGTAGTCTCTTTTTAGGTTAGGGTTTTTTAGGGGTAATTTTTAGTTTATAGGTTTTAGCGCAGGATTTATTTAATTTATTTTTAATTCTGTATTTTGTACTTGTCTGTGTTTATTTGTATTTTTAATTGCCTGTGCCCCGCCTCGAGTCCCCTCAGGGAGAGAGAGCGGGATATAAATTAAATTATTATTATTATTATTATTATTAAACCAATTTTCTTTCCAATCAGCCTCCATATTATTCCTGGATTGGAACTGGAACTGGAGTTTTCTTCCAACAATGCACAAATGGAGGGCCTTGCTGGTGCAAGAGAGAAACCCTGGGTGATGAAAACAAAGATGGCACAAAAGAAGGCCTCAGCTAGTAAAACAGTCATGCATAGGGCAGTAGATACAGCCATAAGACGCTGGGCTGGGTACCAGAAATAGCTGCAAGCACAGTTAAGTGGGTAGTCCCAAGGGTAGGCCGACTGAGCCCTAATTTTCTTCATGTGCTCATGGTGGCACTGCAATGGCCAAACTGTTGAGGATCAGTCATAAATACTTCCATTTGGCACTGTCATAACTTTGAATGGTTATTGAACAAATGGACATTAAGTGAGGACTACCTGCATTGAGCATCATAATTCCTAAGTATGTTTCCTAACAATTTACTGGATAATTCAAATCATAAGAAATTTTTGAGGTCAATTTTTTAAAAAATAACAATTGCTGGTTTCTTAATGCAAGTGATTAGTAATGATAGAATCACAGGATTGGAAAGGATTTTGGAGAAGCATGGGTCTAAAAAGCATGTAGATGTTAAATAACGCTCCTAGGTGGCTATCTGCAGATTTACAAAGGGTGGAGAAGTATTGAGAATTAGCTGACAGATAGCCAGTATGTGCACAGCAAGAAAAAAAGGACAGATATAATTTAAAAGAATGAGACAGAACATAGTTTTAATAATAGCATTACATAAATTAGTTTGTAAAGCATGCAAGTACAAGACTATTAGAAAATTAACATTAAAAGGTGCATAAAATGACTGCCTATAAACTATGCCCTCTCCTCAGATAAGATGTTGTCTTTCATCTATATTTATGATGGCATATCTCATATCATCCTATTCTTTGGCTAAACAACAGCAATATTGATCCACCACTCTCTTCTAAAGGCCTCTGAGATGCTAGAGATCCTTATCCAAATATCAACTTGGCCTATTTTAAGTAAGAACTGCTGAAGCAGGCTATTGGCTAGGGTTAAAATTAGTCTGGTATAAGGTTGCACAGCGCTCTCTCTCTCTCTCTCTCTCTCTCTCTCTCTCTCTCTCTCTCTCTCTCTCTCTCCCTCCCTCCCTCCCTCCCTCCCTCCCTCCCTCTCCCTCTCTCTCCCTCCAGAGAGACATACATACATACAAACACATACATACATACATACATACATACATACATACATGCATACATACAGTACATACACACCAGAGGTGGTATTCAGTTGGTTCTCTCCTGTTCAGGCGAACCAGAAGAGGTGGCTATGGGGGGCTCCACCTACCCACTCCAGCATAATGCACGAGCACTGTTCATGCACAGAAGGCGGTGCACATGTGCAGATGCAGCGTGTGCGCTCACATTTATGAATCGGTAGGGAGGGTAAGTGAATCCCACCATTGATACACATACATACACACTCACACAGAGAAAAGGGGGAGGGAGGGAGAGAAGGGGGAGAGAGAGACTAGTTTGTGCTCAAGTGTAATAAAACAATAGTAAAAGGCAATTCATAATAATTCATTTAGCTCTTAACCTTATCTCATTCTGCTAAGAGGGGAAAAATATCTTCCATAGATCCTTTTCTGCCCTGATGAGAGATCCATTAACCATGGATAATGGATGTAAAGTCTAGAAGATGTAAATTGTGTACAGGATGATTGACATTATCATAAAATTAAGTTGTTATCAAGGCTAGCAGGTATCTACTGGTATTATCTTTTATTTCCTCTGCTGAACATTTTTACAGATGTAAACATGCTTGGCCAAGACGAATGGAGTGGTAAATATAATAAACGAAGCACTCCCTGTGTCAAAGAGGAATTAGGTTAAGGCTCTAGCCCCAGCAGAAGGAAACTGGGAGGAAGAGAAAAAGAAGAAAAGTTCTGCAGATATAGACTTCATCATTCCGGGAGGATAAACTAAGGCCAAAATGAAAAACTTTCGGAATAGAAAGAAATAATCATAAAGAGAAAAACAGCCCTGCTGCGGGAAATCTTGTTATTTATTTTCCCCCTCCCCTACCAAAGGCATCTCAGCAAACAATGGCAGATGTCATCCTGGATAGGAAAAGTGGCAAAGGGCCAACTACTTCTGTCTGTGGGTTCTTTCTCCAGAGTCAAGCTGCTCTCTCCCCACCACCCCTCCATCCCATTCAATGTGCAATGTGCTCCTGAATGCTTGATTTGGTTGGAATGAATGGGAAAAAAAAAAAAAAAAAAAAAGGGCAAAAGCTCTGGAATTCAATAGAAGGTTAACATGGCAATCTTTTCACCAGACCCCATTTCCTTTTGTGCTCTGACATCTGGTGCCCATTACTAGGACAAATTGGAGCAATTCAAATAATTAGCAAGGGATGAAGGAGTGAAGGAGAAGAATTTCTCTCCTTCGCTAAACCTTCTCTCTCTCTCTCTCTCTCTCGCTCTCTCTCTCGCTCTCTCTCTCTCTCCCTCCCTCCCTCCCTCCCTTCCTCTCTCTCTTTATGTATGTATGTATATACATGCTTATAAGAAACTTGATGCCCTGAATTTTCAGCCTGTTACAGCACAAGCTCAACCTAAGAAACATATAACATATTGTCTTTGTCAATCAGCAGTCCAACCATTTGATGTATATTGCTCATGAAAATGCATTTTGTACTGTGATCCAAGGCATCACATAGGCTCACTGTCATTACAAGGAAAAAATATAGTCTCTCCCTGGAAAACCATACTACCGTGCAGCCGTTCAACAGCTTTGTAGAGTTTCGTCTTGTATTGATGTTCGGCATTCTTTTTCTTTGCTGGCATCAATTCACTAAGCTGAGAAGCCTTTCATTTGAAGGATCACATGTGCACAGTTAACAAACCTACCTAGCCCAGCCTGCTACAGGCAACAATGAGTATATAATCTATATGTCAAAGTCAGATTTTCTTTAGAGAAATGGGGATATTATGTTCAGAAAGATTGCCTTCTAGAAGGGAAGCAATAATTTTTATATTTAGACTTTCTCCGCTGAAAAACGTATGCCATAACTTGGATGGAGTTTCACTTCACAACCCAGGCAGCTTATTCATGTCAATAACCTCAACTACCTCTCTTTGCTTGCCTGCGGGTCCCTTGAACTGCAAGAATCAAACCAGGCAGTCCTAGTGGAGATCTGCTGACTGCTCTTTAGAAGGCCAGATCCTGAAGATGACTCCTTCCTTCTCATTAGATGGCCAAAGTAGAGCCTAATGCTGGGAAAGATTGAGGGCAAAAGAAGAATGGGACGACAGAGAATGAGGTGGCTGGATGGAGTCACCAAAGCAGTAGGCGTGAGCTTAAATGAAATCCAAGGGGTGGTAGAGGACAGGAAGGCCTGGAGGAACATTGTCCATGGGGTCGCAAAGGGTCGGACATGACTTCGCAACTAACAACGAAGTAACTCTTTATTATAGTAACAAAGTTTAGTTTGAAAAGAGAAGGAAAGAAAGAGGCGTAGAAAGAAAACCAGATACCTTTTAAAAGAGTCCTTTGTTATAAATTGAATCAGGTATGCTTTACCCAAGGGAATGAAACAAGCTGAGCCACTCTATCGCCACTGACTATTACATGACTGATATAATAATAATAATTTAATAATAATTTTAATACTTATAAACCGCTCCCTCTCCCCATGGGGACTCGGGGCGGTGCACAGGTAGAATAAAAACAATAAAAAATATACAAACAGTTCTAAAACCAAATTAAACTTAACCTGTGCTAAAATTCCCATAAAACTAACTATGCTAAAAGCTACCCAATAAAAACCCCAAGACAGGGAGACTATCCCAGGCCGGCCAGACAGAAAAAGTGAGTTTTTAATTTAAGACGGAAGGAGCGGAGGTCCGTGGTCGTTCTAATATCGGGGGGAAGGTCGTTCCAGAGGGCCGGGCCTGCCACAGAGAGAGCCCTTCCCCTGGGCGTCGCCCGCTGACAAAGTCTGCCTACATAGACATCAAACTACCATCCTATTTTTTTTTTTAAAAAACAGGAACACGATTAGCTCCCTTATATTTTTGGCTGACAGATATTTTAATGTTCTGGAGCCTTCACCACTACTTGCTGATATTTATAGTTTATAATACTTTGAACATTCTGTTATAAACACCAATTATTTGAACATGCAAAGAATATTTTTGCATATATTTCCCCTTACCTTCAGAAGTTCTAGCATTCCAGCTTCTCCCGCCCCCCCCCCGCCCCCCACACCCTTTTATTTCAAAGCAACTGCAGCCAGTTGCTAATTTAATTGAAAATACAGTGGTGGTAGAGGAAGTTTTTAACTCTTCAGCACAGCTCTTTGATCTAATCTTTCTTCTTTGAACGTTGCTATTAATTTAATGAAGACAAAAATACCCCTGTATGAAGGCACTTTGATTTTTAAAAAAAGTATTCCTGATTATGGATTGTCTGTGTGACATCTGATTTATCCCAAAGTGTTAGTTTAATAAAGGAGTGAAAATAATAATATTATTATTATTATTATTATTATTATTATTATTATTATTATTATTATTATTATTATTATTATTATTATTATTATTATTATTATTATTATTATTATTATTATTAGCTTTTAACCAAGACAGATTATATGGAAATCAGTTTTTATCTTCATTTATATATCGTATTTTTTGCACTCTTAAGATACAGCTAACCACCTAGATTTAGAAGAGGAAAACAAGAAAAAAAAAATCAGGCGGAGCCTGAGAGGACCACAGATAGGTGTCTTCCCATGTGCCAGCTCTGCCTATTGACTTCTGCACTGCGGAAAAGAGGCAGAAGCAATGACAAAGACAGAAGAGGTGGAGTTCAGCACTGTAAAAGGACCCCACTGGCACAGCCCAGCTGCTAGTCATCAAAGGACCATCACCACTTCTTTTTGGGGGGCGGGGGAGGGGAGGGGGGACAGCATCTTATGGAGCAAAAAATACAGTAATGTAACAAAGATAGTCTTTCTTTCTTCCCTTTCTCTTCCCCAAGCTCATTATTTTTCTTATATCTCCTCCCTCCCACCCCACCCCTGTGCCTCCTTTAGAGCATTTTCTCTATGGACATTTGCTGGAAAAGTCAAATGAAAGAGGCAAAGAACTTCCAAGATTGGTATAAATGACAGCAATGTTTTGTAGCTATAAAAAACACACACAGGGCAAAGTTCTACCCATCTCATTCCAATTATGTTAATCTCCCTATAACATTAAAGCATTTTTCAAAACTCTAGCTGCTACCCAATTTAAGACCTGTTCTGTTTTCATTATCACTCTCGGCAAAATCCCAACATCATTCTAGAAAGTGATAGGCCTTGTAATCTTTGCCTCGGAGCTGTGAGGTTTCATTTCAAAATCACTTATCATCTCTTTAGAAAAGCAAATGACACCATCAAGCTGGACTCAAAATGGAGCAGCCCGCATTACCTTTGTTGACTGCCTTCACTGCTGTAGCTTTTCAGAGATTTCTTTGTTAAAGGAAGTAGAAAACAGCACTCAGCACAATGCACAGTGTCGAAGAAAGTATCTGTATCATAAGGGTTTATCTGTCATTCTCCATCTTCTGGTTCATCAATATTTTCCCATTGAAGCCTTATAATGATACAGATAGTCCTGACCTATGACCAGATTTGGAACTAGTATTTCTGTTGTTAATCAAGGGGTTTGTTAAGTGAGTCGTGCCCACTTTTATGACCTTCTTTTGCTGTGGTTGTTAAGTGAATCATAGCAGTTATTAAGTCAATCCTATGGTCGTTAATGAATCCGACTTCCCCTGTTGAGTTTGCTTGTTGGAAGTCGGCTGTGGAGCTGGCGAATGGTGATCATGTGATCTCAGGATGCTGCATGCATTGTAACTATGTGTGGGTTGCCAAGGGCCCAAATTCTGATCATGTGACCATGGGGAAGCTGCAATGATCATAAGTGTGTCCAGTTATAAATTACTTTTCTCAGTGCCGTTGCAACTTCAAATGGTCATGGAATAAATTCTTGCAAATCAAGGACTAAACCTGTATGGCAAACTCTCAATGGAAGAAATACCTGCAGAGGAGAGAGTCTTGAAAGTTTAACCATGATGGAAGATTACTGTACAATAGCACAAAGTCTTCCAACAATCCTAATTCAAAGAACTACATGAATTCTGACACTAGTTGTCATTTCCTAATAGCAACCAATCGTTACCAATGTAGTTAGGGATGGGATATACACAGAGGAGAAAACTTCTCTCATTAAAGTTTTCTTTTATTACTAGGAAAAAAGAATCTGGCTGCTGAAATACATTGCCTAATTAAAAAAAAGAAACATTTTTTTTGCCTTACATATCTCTTCTTACTTCCACATCCTTACTTGCAAGTTGATTAGATATAGAAATTAGTATTAATGTGATTCATTAATATCCTTATTGCATTCCTATAATATAATAATATTTAAAATTCCATTTCCCTAAAATAAATCAGAATATACAATCCCTTGTTTGGCTGGTGCCATCTGCTCAAAAGACCCACAACAAAACAGAACGCAACATTGAATGTTAATGAAGTATATTAACTAAGCTAGCAGCAATGAATAATTTCCTGAGCTGAACCTCCCCTTGAATTCTTCCAGAACCTTTGACTCATTTACCCCATCATTTCCCATTACCAGTTTCTTTCCTTTTCCCCCTCCTCTTCTGAGTTCACACAGAGCAACCATTCTTTACTGAATTCTATTTTTGTTGAAGCCAATTATATTCCACATAATATAGTCCCACACATTTTCCAAGCAACAACTCAAGTGCCAAATGCTAGACTCCATTAACCCTCTAGATTTTTTTCCAGCAGCTTCAAAACTACTGCTATGATTGAAAAAAAATAAGGGGACAAAAAACGCTTTGTCCACATGCTCTCATACAGATATAAAGTCCTACCTATCACTTCTTCTCTGCTTGATGCAATAATCAAAGCATCTTTTTTATCAGAGTAATAGCTAACTGTAACAACTTGGATCAGAGGCAGAATGACATAGATAGCCAAGAAAACAAATAAATAGGGGCAGAACAAATCAATCGAGACTTGTGACTGGAGATATAGATGACTAGTCTCTGATTATCATATCGTGAAGACTCAGCTGCCTTAATGAGGCTATAATGCTAGGAAAGGTGAAAGAAGATGAGAATGACCAGCAACAAGCTAGATTAATCAATTACAAAAGTGATGTGGTGCAAAACTGTACAGATTACCTTAACATCAATACTTGAGAAAATTATTGAAAAGATAATCAAGCAGCAGATTTGTGAGTGCCTACAAATGAACAAGATGATTATTAGAAGTCAGCATGGGTTTGTTAAAAACAGATCATGCCAAACAAACTTTATTACCTTCTTTGATAAAGTAAGGAAATCAAGGAAATTATAATGATATAGTATACTTAAAATTTAGTAAGGCATTTGATGAAGTATACTTCTTAGTAAGGTAAAACAATGACAAGATGATAGTATCACCATCAATTGGGTTTGTAGTTGGCTGAACAGCTGCACTCAGTGTATGTCCTCAGTGGAATTATATCTACATGGAGGGAAGCATACTGTGGGTACCCCAATGTTCTGTTTTAGGTCTAGTGCTCTTCAACATTCTCATAAATGACTTAGATGAGGAGACTGAAGGGGCACTCATCAGAGTTGTAGATGACATCAACTTGGGGGGAATTGCTAAGACTTTGGAAGATAGGTTCAAGATTCAGAAGAATCTTCACAATCTTACTTGAGCATTGGGCTCTATCCAGAAAGATGCAATTCAGTAGTAAGAAAAGCAAGGTTCTGCACTGAAAAACCAAATGCACAGGAACAGGATAGTCAGGACTTGAGTAAACAGTAGTGCCTGTGAGAGGGATCTGGGAACCTTGGTGAATCACTACTTAAGTATGAGTTAGCACTACACTGCAGCTGCCAGAAATCCAACACAGTTCTAGGTAGCATTAATAGAAGGCTATTATCAATGTCACAAGAATGACAGTACTGCTTTATGCTTCACTAGTAAGATCACACTTGGAATACTGCATCCAGTTCTGGTCACCAGAAAATTCAAATGTTGAGGCCCTAGAAAGAGTGCAGAGAAGAGCAACAACAATGATAAAGGGTCCGAATGAAGGTTAAATTGTACAATGAATTACAAAGGGAATTAGGTAAGTGTGACCTAATGAAGATAAGACTTAGGGAAGATATATTAAGTATTCTTCCAATATTTGAAGGGCTGTCAGGGGGAGGGGGGTTTCCATTTATTCTCCATAGCTACTGTGTCAGGCTAGCTTGTGAGATCTATCCTGGAAATAAAGAGGCATTTCGTAACACTTAAAAGAATGAAACAGTGGAACAGCATTTTCCATCTTGCTATGCATTTATCTAAGAGTGTCACCATCCTGAATCTTGTTAGATGGCAATATAAAAAACTTATTAAATAAACTGTGTCTTTATTTTTTCCTATAATCTTGTCAAATGTTTTTTGTGACAAGTAGTAAGAAAACTGCTCATTTAGATTAAAAACAAGAGCTTATGATGGTGATTTAAACTGATTTCCATCGAGACATGTGTTACATTCTAGAAAGAGATGTCAAAATAGGGAAAAAGGAAAATGACTTCAGGATATAGAAGGTGAGGAAGAAAATGATGTGATATGACTTGATGTAACATCTGACAAGTATTTCCCAACTTGCAGCCATGGAAACTTGAATACTACAATTCCCAGAATTCTTTTCTGTATGACCATAGACATGGTAGCTGGAAATTCTGGAAATTGTAGATTGAAAACATTCAATCAAGGAAAAAATTGATTTGAAGAATTATTCATATACATTTCCAAGATGATCATTTATTTCTCCATGCCCAGAAGAAAGCTTTATATATCTTTATGTCCCACTGCAACTATTTCAAGTTAATTTCTTGAAAATTCAACAGGTTTGCTGCAAAAATCTATCATAGATAGATTTTGTTCGGTGAGAAATATCAACATATTCTAAGGAATACATTCATCCACTTCATAGAACATGTATTGGAATCCTAGAGGAATATATTAAAGAAGATACGGGTAATATTTAGATATTAGTTTAAATGAGAACTACTATAATATTCCTTAGAAATGAAATAGGGTGTCATAGTTGCGCAGAGTTACAATCCAGCAAATTGTGGTTTTATGAGATACTGGAATTAAGGAGCAACTTCTCATTTCATGTAGCACCAGTCAAAGGTTTGGTGTTGGATCTTTATCAACTGAACAGGAAATTGAAAATGAGAAGAAAAAATTCTGCTGAATATGTACTTCTCGAAGAAATCCATAATAATGATTTCAACAAGTAAAACGTGATCAAGCTAGAAAAGCAGCCTGTAGTTATAAATAATATGTCAAAAATTCTCTCAAAACTAGTGTAAGAATTGTAATATTCAATTTTGTGCTACTAACTAGCAGATAAAATAGTGTAGTCGACAGAATGGATCGTGTTATGTAGAAAGCTTGAAGTAGGTTTCTCTGCTATGCAAATTAAAACCCACACAGTAACTAGTTGCTCAAGGCAAAAAGCATGTGATTTTACATGAGCACTATGTAGCTAAAGTACTTTTCTATTGCTAAATTGAATGTTATGGTTGCTGTGTTGGGCAGTCAACTTTATGACTGTCAATAGCAACAGTTAGTATATTGGGAAGAGCACAAATGGTTAGTATTATAGTCACATACGATATATATTAGGTTTTCTGGAGGGGAGAATTCCTTTGGATTTCAGGAAAAAGGGGAGATACAGTGAGAAGAGAGGGAGAGGTGTAAGATAAGGGGAAGGAAGAGAATATATAGCACGAGTTTATTTCAGAGGTGGGTTGTTGCTGGTTCAGCCCAGTTTGGTTGAACTGGTAGTGGCCTGGAGCAGCTGAGAGCGAACCGGTACGGTGGCTCTTTTGTCCCACTCACCTGCCCGCTCTCTATACCTGTATTGTATGGCAAAAGACATACAGTATGTGGCACCTGCATGAGCCCTGACTATCAGCTGGTTGTCACAGAGTGTGGATTGAGCATGTAGGTGCAGCACAAGTCAGGTGTGTGCACGAGTGGAATGCACACATGTGCAATCAGCGAACGGGTAGCGAAAGTAAGTGCAACCCACCACTGGTGTATTTCCCACATCAGAATAGTAAGAAAAAATGCTTTTTATACTCAGGTAGTGACTTTTCTAGAGAAGAAATAGATGGAGATCCCTTCCTTCACTAGCTTGTCCTGGTGGGAAGGTATAAGCTAAAGGCTAACTACTGGTTCGTCTTTTCAATCTTTAATAATAATAATAATAATAATAATAATAATAATAATAATAATAATAATAATAATAATAATAATAATAATAATAATAATAATAATAATAATAATAATAAATATTGTCATTGTCATTGTAATAATATTGTAATAAAATTACAATGAAATTATACAAAAGCAGTTCAAAAACAGAAGAAAGTTGGGAAGAAAAGATGAAGGAAGAATGAACAAGTCCTTTCTTAATAAATTGAATTCAGATATCATTAACTCTTGGGCTAGAAATGCTCTCATATATCTCTCATATATGCACACCGCAAAACACATGTGCAGAAATCAGAACTTGGTCAATTGAATAAAATAGACTCTGAAACTGACTTTAGGGATCCATGTCTGCTGATCAAATGCACTAGATCCAATCTGTTGCTTCCTGCTTCAAGAGAGCCTGGCTTTCCATAAATTTCACATGATACCCCCCCTCCCCCGCTGCCGTCCAAAGGCAAAATGAAGGTAAGGAAAAAGTGAAGTGGCTTGGAATCAAATTTAGTGGTACATATCTCAGAATTTTGGGTATTTGACTGCAAATGGAATATGAATAATGCAAAGCCAAATATGTAGGCAACAATTCATACATTTGCAAAAAAGGACATTTGGAAATACCCATTTTTAAGGTAGATTTTTTTTTATTCCTGTATCCCAAAGGGTCCCATTTACAATCATTCCCTTTTGAATTTATTCCTGTCTTTCTCCATTGTAGAGATGAAAATGAAACTAAGAGGATGTGTAATGTGAAACTTGCCTTCAATTTTCCTGCCATGTTTTTACTGCTTCTAGAGCCAAAAATCTGCCGTCTTAAAGATGAGTAAGGTTGATTCAGTTTCAATTGAGTGACTTTGTCCCTCTTAGGCTCATCCTTCTTCTCCTTCTCCCATAGCTTTCAACTTTTCTGTGAAATTATGTTTTCAATAGATAAGGGAATGACAACATATTGTCCAGGGTTTTCCATTTTATTTTCCTTGACAGCATTGCTTTCTTTAAAAATAGAAGAACATCTATTTCCTTAAAAAAAAAAAAGATTAACCCCCAAATTATGCTCAGGTTTGCTTCAAAGGTGCAAATTAACATGGCCAAATCAGACAACTAATACAACAATGTTATTAAGAAATCAGAAATTCAGTTTCAAAAGCTGATGTTTTATAGTATTTTGCAAGAACAGTTTGATTGTGGATTTAACACAAATAAGTTTAGGTCTGATAGGCTGTTTATAGGGAACTTATTTTAAATAATTCAAATGCATTTCTACTAGTTAAGATCTATAGATAATTCTCTTGCATGTGCATTTATCATCATTATGACCTCTAAATATTAAAGGATTAATGCTATTGAAGGGAATTCTATTTTTAGACACACCCAGCCACATATCTAATGACTTCTTTATTATTTATTGATCACATTTTGGAGTGGAAGACTGATTAAAAATACAGAGAAGAATTGAAATATGAGATTATTTTTTTAAAACTTGTGCTCAGCCCTGTGATATAAGAAAGTATGTAAAAATTAGGTAACTTAAGAATTTATAGATCAAGAATAATTGATTTCCTTCATACAATAGCAAAGCTCAAGCTTTATGAAAAAGATAAGTTTATGTATTTTAATAAATGCACAACATTGCACTGCATTTTTTGGAGTATAAGTTGCACCGGAGTATAAGACGCACCCAGGTTTTAAAGAGGCAATTTTTTAAAAAAGTAGGTAGTAGATAGAGGGAGAGAGAGGGAGAGAGAGAGAAATACAGTAGGTAGGGAGACAGAGTGTGTAGTTAGGTAGGTAGCTAAAGGGATAGGGAGAGAGAGAGAAATACAGTAGGTAGGTAAGTAGGGAGAGAGAGTGTGTGTAGATAAGTAGGTAGAGGGATAGAGAGAAAGAAATACAGTAGATAGGTAGGGGGAGAGAGAGAGTAGGTAGATAGGTAGGTAGGTAGAGGGAGAGAGAAAGAAAAATAGAGAGAGAAATAGAGAGAGAGAGAGATACAGTAGGTAGATAGGGAGAGTGTGTAGATAGGTAGGTAGGTAGGTAGAGGGATAGAGAGAGAAAAATATAGAGAGGAATAGAGAGAGAGAGAAATACAGTAGATAGATAGGGAGAGAGAGAGAGAGTAGGTAGATAGGTAGATGTTTCCAGGTGTATTTACCCATGTGCTGGAGAAGGAAATAATTGACCACCTTTGAAACAAATCTTTGTTTCTGCAGGCACAGTACTTGACCAACGTAATTTGATGCATAAGACGCAAGCAGATTTTCAGCCTCTTTTTAGAAGAAAAAGGTGCATCTTATACTCCAACAATATGGTATTTGTACTGTAATCTACCTAAACTTTTCTCTGAATTTGTTTTTGTTTGGTATACAAAGACATGGTCATGCAAAGACACACAAACATACATGAAAAGAAGATTGTATAATGAAAGATAGGACAATCGTCCACATTCTTTGAGTACTTTATAACAATGTTACAATAAAGTGATGGTTTAGTGGTTAAAGATGCTGAGCATGTCATCTGGAAAGCTGACAGCACAATTCAAGACCCAAGTGCCATGTGATGGGGTGAATCCTCATTACTGGTCTCAGCCCCTATCTACCTAGCAGCTTAAAAGCATCAAATGCAAGTAGATAAATAGGTACCACTTAAGTGGGAAAGTAACAGCATTCCGTGCACCTCAGCATATAGTCATGCTGGTCATGCAACTATAGAAGCGTCTTTTGACAACACTAAGAAATGAAGATGAGTACTAGAATCAGATATGACTGGAAAGGGCAAACCTTTATCTTTACCTTTTCAACAAAGTTATGTAGGTCTAGATAGCTTCCCACCTCTTGAAATTAGATTGAAATACCATTTTTTGGGAAAATATAATAATTCAGCAGCTATTTGTTTTCTACTAAATTTGAATGAAAAAGTTGCGAAAATAATATGGGGGAAAATCAGCACAGGATTCTTCTAATATTCACATCACATCATATCACAAGAAGAACCCAGCAAACATAATTATTATTCCTTGGATAAGGCACCTATAGAATTTGCAACAAGTAGTATATTAGGAAATCTGTGGATATAAGTAGGAATAAAGTGTCCATTCTGTAATGTAACCAAAATAGAACTACCATTTTGAGCTGCAAACATTGAGTTAGCCATTCTATGCCAGTGAACAGAATGTTTTGGATCTCTTTGCTTTCATCTAGTTCTAGTTAATTTGTAGCTCTAAACAATATAGCATGGAAAAAAATGACCACAAAAGGTTTGATTGGAGCTATAAACAACTAGATGACAGCAAAGAGGTGCAAACTATTCCATTTTCTAGCATATAATGGCCAATTTGACAGTTTGAACCTTTGAACTCTCTTTATCTTTTGTATTTGGCCCAGTTTATTTATTTTTGTATTCCTATCCAATTCCTGTGGATGGGTTTGGGCTGAATCTAATTCATATTACAACTTGACCTGACCACTTGTTTCAGTGTTTTAGAAACTCCTGAAATCTGCCATTACATCAAGAAGGACAAATGCCTCAGCTTGAACCTCTAATTAAGAATGATCCTTAGCTCCATTTGTTGAGAAAGGTGTAGTTTACTAGAAGTCAAATGAATTACAATAGTGCATAATCAGAACTGAAAACCATGTACCAAAATTCCCAAGTCTAAATTGTGCCTTCCTTAGTTACCTTCCATCACTGACCCCGCCCCCACTTCCCAGAGGAGGTATTCAGCAGGTTCTGACCATTTCTGGCGAACCGGTAGCAGAAATTTTGAGTAGTTTGGAGAACCGGTGAATACAACCTCTGACTGGCCCCACCGCCATCTATTCTCTGCCTCCTGAGTCCCAGCTGATTGGGAGGAAATGAAGATTTTGCAGTAACCTTACCCTGCCACTCCCACCAAGCCACTCCCACCAAACCAAACCATGCCCACAGAACCAGTAGTAAATCTTTTTTAATCCCACCCCTGTCGCTCCCCAATGTCCAATCAAATTCAAACAAGATGTTTTCAGAATAGTCACTTCAGGTGTTTAGTATCCTTCTGTATTCCATTTCCAGCCAGTTGATCTTGAAGCCCATCTCAGAGAGAAATAGTAAACTTCTATTTCCCTTGAAGCATCCCCCACCCCTTGACACCTAGCCCCCTCTAGAGTTCATGGCAGCTCATACTGAATGATTGTGAAGTGCAAGTGAGAGGTGGCAGCTGACACATTTAAAAACCAATATCTTTTAGTAAACATTTCTGTTTTGTAAAAGTTTGTGACTACCTTCCATGAATCTGTTCTTTCCCTGCCCTGTGTATATTGTACTTTAAAGGGTCACACTTCACATTTGTCTATCTTATCATTTCTTCCATGTGCTGCAAAGGCTATTATTCAAAGACCAGAGAGATGCCACCTGCCACGATTACTGTATTTGCAACATGAAAAACAGACTGTCTAAGGTCCAAATGTGTGGGTTTTGGGGTTTTTTTGGATCTGATAATAGCAGTAGAATATTTTTATCCCCTTTCAACCTTGCTTTCAGCAAGCTTATAACCGATGTTTTAGAATGATAGCTGCATAAGATTTTGTTTGCTTACCCATAATCAGCAGTGCAGCACCAGGTCCTACGTCCAATTTAGTGAAGAGTATTGGGGGGGGGGGGATATACTGTTTCTGTCTGCAGCATTAGGTATATACTGCCAAATCTCTGTCAACCTGAAGGTAAACCCAGAGTCAAAAGCAACGGTTTGGATCCAGACTTATCTAGTTGAACTTTGCTCCTGCTGACATTGATAGTTTCCCAAATGATTTCAAGAGCTATTAAACCGAATATATTTTGGAGTCCAAATAACACCCCCCCCCCCGCCTTTTCTTTTTGCATCATTGGGTGAAGTAATTTTCAATAAGACTTGGTCAAGTTAAGAGTGATTCTCCATACATTTATGTTTTTGTGTTGAGTGCATCAACAGTGAGAATGTGAGCATATGGAAAATCAGTCAGATTAGTTCTTCCTTGCTCTTTGGATGCCCGCTGTAATGCCCTACTCGCTGTACATGCCATCTGTTACAGAACTTCAGTCCTGTGCTGAGTAAAGACTCGTACCACCGGAGATTAAACAAGTAAAGATGGAAGAAAGCAGCAGTAAGGCAGCCGGGGATGAATGATGTGCTATTTTAAAACTGCTAATTTATTTAGTATTCAGACTTTATGGAGGAACCTTTTGTCACATCATCCATCACAGAATGGCACTAGAGAGATGGAGTTTAGAAAAATTAAAAACCTGTTTGTTACTGTAAACCAAAGAGCATGAACAACATCCATCAAACACAGACAGAGGTGGAAGATAAACAAGAGTTGGTTAGAACCAATTGATGTGCTCTTTCTAAATTCCACATTATTAAAATGCTTCAGATAGAGATTAACTATCTCTACTACAGTATTTATCTCTTGCCTTCCATCCTCATGGTTATATATAAAAATGCAAATGCTGGGAGGAAATGGCTATTTCTTACATAATTTTGCAGCTTGGGTTACCAACCAATTTTTAGAAGACACGTCACTAATATGTGTTATTATAATATCTAATATTACCAAAGGAGACATGATAGCAATGCTCCAGTATTTGACGGGCTGTGACAAGCTATTTTCCAAGGCACCCAAAGGCCAGACAAGGAATAATGGATGAATGCTGATCAAGGAGAGATTCAATGTAGAAGTAAGAAGAAATTTTCTGACAATGAGAACAAACAACCAATGGAACAAGTTGCCTTCAAAAGTTGTGGGAGCTTCATCACTGGAAGCTTTCAAGAACAGATTGGACTGCCATTTGTAAGAAATGGTGTAGGGTCTCCTGCTTGTGTGTGTGTGTGGGGGGGGGATTGGAATAGATGACCTACAAGATGCTGTGGCCTAAAGGTAGATCTCTTTTCTCGCAAGCAGGAGGTTGTGAATTGATCCTAGGTAGAGGCACACTTACTGACTCGACACAGTTATGGATCCAGACAATGTTGCCCTTAAAATTGTGAATTCTACAAAAAGGCAATTCATGAGGAGAAGCTTTTCAAGGTGGCTATCGCAGGTGAAATTTTGCTGAAAGGTGGGATTCAAAAGTTCTCTGTTGAAATTGTTAAAGGGGTAAAACAGGAGTGAATCTAGCAAGTCTCAGATCTATATTTTCAAGGTCCTGGACTCCCAGTAAGCTAATTGGTTCCCTGGACCTCTCCATTTTGAGACATTGATGAGCATTTCCTCTATGCTGCATGTCAGCAATGATGAAGAAGAGTGCAACTCATATTTATCTTTGAATTGGGCAAATGAAGTCTTTGCAGGAGGGGAAGGTTTGCTTTATTTCATCTGTCCATAGAAGATCATTTGTTAGATGCTACTCCTTGAATAAGGATGATGATGATGATAAGGAGGAGGAGGAGGAGGACGATGATGATTTTAGTTGCATGGCTGCCCCCTTGCCAACAACTATAACCTAGTACCTGCCTTATTATAAGGCAGGTTCATTTTCACAGAAGTAATAGTGCCTATTCAAATTCAAAGGATTTCTCTAATCACGAGGGTGAAATTTTATGTACGGTTTTAAATATAAAAGACATACTCCCTGGAGTGTGCATAGCTGCATGAAATTGAAAACATTCTTCACTAAGGATCCTATCTCTAGGGGTAGTAAAAGATACTTGACATGCAACTGGTGATGAACCAATGTTTTCAAATCCTTTTTGATGTCTATTAAAACCCTTCAGTTGGTTTGGCTATGAAAGACCTTACATTTCTTTTTGAATTGTGCATAAGGCAAATTGTATATAGCAATGAGAACGATGGCAGAGATGCTATGAAATAATATAGGGTCTGTATTTTTAAAGGAACAATCTTAACATATATTTCATGTTTCAACACAATGTGGCTGTCCTTCATATTATCCCCTTTTATGTTTTGAGGTTTTAGTTGTTTGGCTAAAAAAACAATATGTATAAAAAGGTCCACATTAGAATATGTCTTTCTGTTCATCCATCCATCAATCCATCATCTATCAATCATCTATCGGTGTGCATGTGTATGTGTATGTATACATGTATACACATACACACATGGAGATTAAATAATTCTGTACAAATGATATGCAAATTTTCACACAATTATAAACTATGGAGAGACATTTTGTATTTGGCTAATGCAGTCATCTCCCTCTTCTGTTTTCCATTATCTCTACATCATTCAATAAGCATCCCAGGATTATAAAGAAGAGTGTATGCTTAATGTATATGTCAACCTTATTACACTGATAGACAAACACTACTGGAAATATGCAAAAAAGAAGTCAGGATTGATTTAAAACTAAAGATGCATGCAAAATTAATATCAAACATTTTTACAACTCTAATAGTGACTCGTTCCTTATTGGTCAACTGCTTTATTTAAGATGCAGTAAAAATATCCAGACAAATTTAAATCCTGATTCCTCCAAATGTCATCATTTTTACCCAGACATGCCATATTCAGGCTCATTCTGAACTCTACACAACGCCAAACAGATACCATTCTCCTTTGATACAATCTTCACTGTAATCCCCCCACCCTGCCCTCTGACAGGACTCCTGCCAAATTCATCTCTGGTATCAGTAAATTAGACATTCCCTGCTACTGGCTTCTTGAAATTACTTTTCCAATTATAAAGCCTGGTTTGATGGGACACAATCATAATTTTGTTCTCAGTTACCCACCCAAAACCGTATTGCTGAGAGGTTCCTTTGAATAAAGAAGATGACCTAATCATTCAGTCCTCCGACTTGGAATTCAAACATCTCTACTGAAATGTCAAAATCAGCTCACCCTCTCTCCCCTCTTTTCTATCAATAAAACTGTGGAAGCAACTAACAATTTGATTCACAGTTAGGCCAGTTTATACACAGAAAAAACTAAAAAGTTTACATACATTTTTTTTTTAAAGGCCATATGCCTATTTATTACTGCAAGGACAATTTCACATGCATTAAATATTCCTGTGAAATGTATTCTTGGAAAAGAAAGAATAGGACAGGTTAGATTCTGTGAGGCAATTTCATCGCACCCCAAATTCATATAGTGTATACAAACCTTTTATTAATTGCTAGGCAACTATCTCAGTGTCTGAAAGGATTTACAAATTACACATATGAATACATATATACATACATACTACATATTCAATTATTAAGCATGCAAAACAATACTGCCAAAAAAAAAGACTGCAGGTAACTTACACTATTTTGAATCTGAAAGTATGTCAAATATTCATGATCATGGTGTAAAGTATTAAACAAAGACCCAATCATTTAATTATCGCTGCCTACATTCATATTCCTTGGGCATGCTTCTGATATTTTATCTTGCTATTTATTTTCTCACTGAAATGTGAGTAATTAATTTTAGACTCCCTTGAGCCTATCACAACAGCCTTGGGAAGCGGATAACAGTCTACAAGAGGAAAACCATGTTGTCAAGATAATTTTACTGCAGCCTGGTGTTTCTTGTGCTATTCTAGTAAAGATCGCACACATAAACATGTATAGACAATCGATCTAGCACACTGGCTATTTTTGGTACTTGTTCCCTTCTTATAATACCCTAGGACATTGATGGCAAACCTATGGCATGTGTGCCAGGCGTGGCATGCAGAGCCCTCTCTGCTGATCAAATCAAATCAGATCAAATCAAATCTCAGATCAAATCTCCATGGTGTTTCTTTTGTGAGCTTCTGTTTCCCTGCAAACAATGAAACAGAAGCTCACAAAAGAAAAAAAAGATCTTACCTCTTGCCACGCTGCTGATGTTGGGATGCCCCAGCTCCCGTCAGCCAGCTGGTCTTTGGGTCACTGCTGCGTGTGTGCGCATGTCTGTGCATGCATGCATGCATGAAATCACATGTGCATGTTCACATACATACACTTTTCAGTTTGGGTATGTGCACACATGCAGCTCAGGCACTCGGTATGTCCTAGGACACCTCAGCATTAACGTATGGCATGGAATGTCAGCTGTTTGCATACTTAAGATTCTAAAAAGTGAAATAAAATTGCAGAGCCCATCAACGGCAAGAAGGGCAAGAATTTTCCCTTTAAGTTGTATTCATCATTGAAAAACTACTTTGTTGGTTATTAGACTGTTTTTTAATTAACTGGTACTAATCATCCACTGTAATGGTCAAAATGGATGATAGATAGATAGATAGATAGATAGATAGATAGATAGATAGATAGATAGATAGATAGATAGATAGATAGATAGATAGATAGATAGATAGATAGATAGATAGATGATAGATAGATAGATAGATAGATAGATAGATAGATAGATAGATAGATAGATAGATAGATAGATAGAATATGATATGGTATGTTAGATAAATAGATATGCAATGAAATGTTCATTGTCTATTTACAGTTCCATTGTAAGCTTTTTGTCCTCACAAATAAAATGTAAATGTGAATTGATAAATAATATCTCTAAGCAGCATTATTCATCTCATTGGCTGTTTGTCAGCTCTGGGAGGGGGGATGGATGGAGACAGGGTGAGATGTATAGACATAACAACATTCTTTTCCCTGGGAGTCAAGGACGTTCAACCTGCACCTTGAGAGGCATGACTATTATTTATTTATTTATTATTTATTCAATTTATACCCCGCCCTTCTCCAAACGGACCCAGGGCGGCGCACAGGAAAATTAAAACACATACAAAACATCATATAAAATTTAAAAAACTAATTCAATAGAACCTGTGCTAAAACCAGATTAAAATCCCCAAATTTAAAAACTATCTAAAAGTCAGTATAGGAGGCTACGCTAGGCCGGCTAGATGGAATAAATGTGTCTTAAGACACTTGCGGAAGAGGCGGAGGTCAGAGATGGTGCGAAGTTCAGGGGGTAAGTCGTTCCAAAGGGCTGGACCTGCCACAGAGAAGGCTCTCCCCCTGGGTGTCGCCAGTCGGCATTGTCCTGCCGACGGCACCCTGAGGAGGCCCTCCCTGTGGGAGCGTATTGGTCTGAGGGATGTATGGGGCAGGAGGCGGTCTCGCATATAACTAGGCCCCGAGCCATGGAGCGCTTTAAAGATGGTCGTCAGAACCTTGAAGCGCACCCGAAAGACCACAGGAAGCCAGTGCAGCTCACGCAGGATAGGTGTTATGTGGGAGTGTCTAGGCGCTCCCGTAATCACCCGCGCGGCTGCATTCTGGACTAACTGCAGCTTTCGAGTGCACCTCAAGGGGAGCCCCATGTAGAGAGCATTACAGTAGTCGAGTCGAAGGGCAGCCCGGTCCAGTAAGGGCCGCAATTGGCGCATCAGGCGTACCTGATGGAAAGCCCCCCTGGCCACGGCCGCCACATGGTCCTCCATGGACAGCCGGGAATCCAGGAGGACACCCAAATTGCGCGCCCTCTCCACGGGGGCCGGTGTTTCGCCCCCAATGGCCAGAGTTGGAATAATCTGGCTGAACCGGGGTGCCGGAAGCCACAGCCACTCAGTCTTGGACGGGTTGAGCCTGAGTTTGTTACTACCCATCCAGATCCGTACGGCCTCCAAACACCGGGACATGACCTCGACGGCATCGTTGGGGTGGTCTGGGGTGGATATGTACAACTGAGTATCATCAGCGTACAGATGATATCCCACCCCAAAACCACGGATGATCTCGCCCAGCGGCTTCATGTATGTGTTGAACAGTAGGGGCGAGAGGACCGACCCCTGAGGTACCCCACATACGAGGGGCCTCGAGGCCGACCTCTGCCCCCTGCCAACACATATTGTGACCGACCAGAGAGGTAGGAAGAGAACCACCGTAGAACGGTGCCTCCCAGCCCCAACCCCCCCAGTCGGCGCAATAGGATACCATGGTCGATGGTATCAAAAGCCGCTGAGAGGTCTAATAGGACTAGGATAGAGGAATATCCTCTATCCCGCGCCCTCCAGAGATCATCAACCAACGCGACCAATGCCGTCTCAGTGCTATGCCCGGGTCGGAAGCCGGACTGGCGCGGGTCTAGATAATCACTGAGAAGACTTTCTTTATATAAGAAATATAAGTGTATATAACTTTATATAAGTTTATATTTTTCAAACAAATAAATAAATAAACGAATAAAATAAAATAAAACAATAAAATAAAATAAAATAAATGACAAAGCCCTCAACAATCTGAAATTGGATTTCTTTCTCTCTGTGTTTCTCTCACTTTTTTTTCCTTTTTCTTTCTTTTTGGTGAGTGAGAGCGTCACACCTATAGCCAGTCATGCAGTTGTATCTCTATTGATTCCAAGCAGAACAAACAGCTTAAATCTATGCACTTCATTATATTTCTTCTGTGCCATGAGGAGTATCATACATGTGCTTTGTATTCACAGATTGACGTTTTCTTCACTGCTCTGAAATGCTTTGAAAAGTGAGATAAAAATAATGCAGCCAGCGCAAAGCTTCAGGGGGTGTTTTGATTTAATGATTCTTCAAGTAATGCACTGTTTTGAAACTCCTTCATGAAGCCGTATGTCCCCATCTACTCCATTTCTAAGGAGTGAAATGAAGTTGGCACGCTCCCTTAGTACACCTCCAGTATTTTAAAAATGGAGCCAAAGCACTCCGTCTAAAGTGACCCTGCCACATAGTCTTATTATACAAATGTGATGGTAATGGTGTCTCTTTCAGGAACAGCATTAGAACCCAGCTTGGTGGATAATTATTACGGAATAACTGCAGCCCCCATTGCTCTCCTACATTGAACACTGATCTCTCTAATTAATCAGTAAAAAGGATCTTGAGAGTCATAGTGGATAGCATAACAAAGATGTTGACTCCGTGTATGACAGCTGTGACAAAAAAGGTAAATGTTATGCTAGGGATAATTAGGAAAGGGACTGAAAATATAGTTCATTGTGGTGCTCTCATGAAAATCTATGGCATGCAGAAATTCTGTGTACAGCTTTTGTCATAATCATACATGGCACAGAGAAAGTGGAAAAGGAAAGTATATTTTTCATTCTGTCACAATTCTGTGCCAGCAGCCATTCAATGAAGGCAATTAAAGAGAAATTTAAAACAGACCTTCTTCACCCAGAATATAGCTAACCAGTGGAATTCACTGCCACAAGACATGGTGTTGGACATTGACTAGAATGATTTTTAAAAGGGTATTGTTTAAATTCAAGGCCTATAGCTGTGTTATCACAAGTTTTGAAGAAGCACATTTCCCAACAGTAGTTGCAGGGGGGAAATGAGGGAAGGATGGCTATGGAGCTTTTCAATCACCTAGGTCATGATTGTCCCAAATTTGCTTTTTCCAAAAGGTAAGTGGACTTTCTTGAGGGTTTTTTTTTCTTTGAAAACATTTTGCTTCTCAATTCTGAAGAACTAAAGAAGCTTCTTGGATGAAAAGCAAAATGTTTTCAAAGAACAAAAACCAAGAAAGTCCAGTTACCTTTTGATAAAGCACCATTGGGACAATCGGGGAAGGAGTTTGAAAATATCCCAAAGAGATTCTGGTTGGCCACTGTGAGAAACAAACTGCTATATTAAAAAGGGCTCTGTCTCTTAAGCACTTATTATTCATTTCATGACTTAGCAGTAGAAGAAGCATCTGTAGTACAGCTATCATCTGAATTTCCTTAAAGCCGATACTTGGCCAGAGGCATATTGGAAAGAAAGGAAGGTCTTTGAAGTACCGATTTGGCATCTACTGCCACTCTCTGCTGCTCATCATCTTTCTACTCTGTAGTAAAGAGAGAGTAAAAGCATCAAGGCAAGCTTTGAACTGATACAGTCCTGATCCCTGTGCTCTGGAATACTCAGAAATCATAGGCATACATAAATGTTTGAATCATATTTATGGATTATAGCATTTGTATTCTTTATATTTGAAATGATAGTTTGGTTTCTAAGATGAACTTGGGAAAAATTGAACATGAAAGTCAATGCAGAAAATGCAATGCTCTAGGAATCTAATATTAGAAGAGTCCTGACACAAACACAGACTGTAGTCTTTATGTAGTGTACTAATTCCCATCGCTGCACTAATTTGAAATCCTACATTTCTTTTAGTAACTTTTTAAAAGAAAGGCTATAGTCCAGGACTACATCGTTTCAGTCAGCCCAAGGACCACATTAGGCTGCAAATTAGACTTCATTTCAAAATTAGATGAGATCAGGGCCCGTAGGTTTTAGACAATTTTAAGGAAGAAAATAGAAATCTATTTTGCCCATGAAACCTCTCATGTCTCCCAAATGCATGCATACATACAAAAAGGAGCTCAGATCTTTGTTCATACCCAATCTGAGGTTCAAGAAGCAACAACATCTTTGTCTGTAGAATGCACCCAACATACCATGCTCCCTTCTTAGAGGACAAAGAAGACCCCACAACCCAGGAAAGGTTCCCTGCTAGGCAGAAGGACCAATTACCAGAGCCTGACTTTAGCCTGCAGTTGCCTACTCTATTTGGGGAAGCCCCAGTTTTGTAACTTTCATCCAATATACAGCTGGGGCAATAGCCAAACCAAATGAATGAAATTTGCATGTATCCATCTACAGTATATATATATATATATCTCCCCCCCCCCCTCTGCCTGCCTACCTACCTTCCCACCTACCTACCATGTTTCGTCGAAAGTAAGACCGGGTCTTATTTTCTTTTGATCCCAGAAACAAGTGCTTGGCCTTATTTTTAGGGAGGCCTTATTATTTTTGAGTTGCAGAAGGCGGCCTAATGGTTGCTGCTATGTTGCAATATTTTGGGGGGAGGGCTTTTCAGGGAAACAGGGTATCCATCCATCCATCCATCCATCCATCCATCCATCCATCCATCTAATTTAGACACTGCCCCTCTCACTACCCAAGTGGCTTTGGGTAGTTTACAGATAGAAGCCATAAATCCATTTAATTTTTTCATGCTAGGTTTGGATCCCATCTCTTAAACTTTTAAAGTCTTGTTCATTTTGTTGCCATTAATTTTTTTAAAGAGGCAGATTGGTTTTAATGAGACCTTTTAGTTGTGCATGTACACTCCTATTTTTAAAGATGTCTTTAGAGGTTTATTTATGTAGTAGTAGAGGATCACTTTGTGTACTTCTTGCCTGTTTCCCCAACCATGTTCTCTGCAGCCCCTTCTAGTACAGAGCAAATATCCACTTTTATCCTAGATATTTTTCTAAAGCAGCCTTTTCTAACCTTGTGTTGAATTATTTGCCCACAGACCCTCAAATTTGGAACTACTATAAACTTCAGTCAGGTAAAGTCTTTAGGATTTTTCTTGGAAAAGCAACTGTAGTACTGACTTTTGAACCCCAAGAACCAACTTTATCTAGAAGCTTCAAGTACAAGAAGTGTCTGCAGTCTATTTCTTAATGATACGTTATCAAGCATGAGGAGTTTTCAAACTTTTTGTTAGTGAAAAAATTATCAAAATCTCCAATGAAGAGGTAAAGTTCTAGTGTTTTAAATTTTGCTGCTTTTAAATGAACTTCCCTGTCTTAATTTGTCACGGAACCCCATCAAGTCCAAATGAAACGTTAGGATTCCATGGAAAATGTGTTGGCATACCTAACACTTATTATAGAAATCATGCCTAGCTGTATAAGTTCAAGGTGTTTTCATTTTTAAAAAAAAATGATTTGCAGAAGATGAAAGAAACAAAAGAAACCAGAATAGCACACCTGCAGATATATAATAACCATTTCTCAGTTATTATAACAGCTCAACCAAATTGTAGCTATAGAATTCAATCAAAGAAATGTTAACTCATAAGAAAATCTTACTGACCTTAAAACTGACTTACAGCTGGTATGCATTTTGATGTGTAATCTTATTGAGATAGACCTTTTTGACTAGGAAAATTAGGTTGTTTTGATTTCAGAACATCAAGACTTACAATTTGGGGGTTTTAAGTTTTCACTGCTGCCCATTCTCAGACATTTTTATTCCTATGATCTCTCATTTTTTTCACTTCATTTTTTCCAGTTTGACACTTTTTTAGCAACTTATGCCTAGATGGTAAATAACAGTTCTGAGGTATTCTATCATCTGGCCACATATGCACAATCTATTCTATTAGATTCTTGATTTACAAATTGCTATTTTTGTTTAAAATGTTTTATTTGTACATTGACTAATAGTGCTGTATTCGGTATGAGGCGATGCTTAATATTCAGAATTGGTTTTACTGCAGTGCTTTTTATACAGTAAATATTTATGCCATTACACAATTTTCTCTCTTTTACTCTTTTGATTTGAAAAGTGTAGCATTTCAACTGGAAATTTGTTTTTTAAAGGAAGTGAAAACAATCACCACAAGTTTGTTTTGTTCATATTTTTACTAGTTTAATAAAATATGTTAGAGAAATTCAAGGAAAAATGAAAACAATGGGAAAATAGGGGAGGAAAAGGGGAAGAGGAAAAAGTGCAGGGGAAAGGGGAAAAGAAAAGGAAAAGTATTGACTTCTGACTCCTTTTGACACAGTGGAATAAGGTAATAATATACAACCTCAGCTTTCTACTTTCACATAATAATATATACCAGCCATTTCTATAACAACAAACCTATCTAACCAGCAAAACCCAAAGTCAAAGTTTCATACTTATAACCAATACTCTGTTTAAACAATAGCAGATGGGCCCATTCATCTGCCATTCTTTAAATAAAATATTGGTAAGTTTATACGGCAAGGGGCAAAAAATCTATATAAATAAAAATGTAACTATGAGTTTGTTCAAAACCACTAATCTCAGAAACTGCTGCACAAATCGCCACCAAATTTTCACACAACGTTCCTTACAAGTGCAGCACCAATGATACGTACAGATTGTGTGGATGGCACACTGGTGCCAGGTACACGCCACACAAATGTAAAACTGCAGCTCTTCTGTGTGTTTCCCTCACTCGCTCACTCATCCCCCTCCCCTTTGCAGCCCCTCCCACCCAGCCACTTTTCAGCTCACGTCACTGGCACCAGTGGTGGAATGGTCTGTGTCATATCCATGACGGTCGCTTCCTCAGCAGCCTCTCTCTCCTCCTCCGCCGCTGCTCACGCTGCCAACTCCCCCCGCCAAGGCCGCTGCCGAGTCAGCGGCCTCTCTCTCCTCCGCTGCCCCTGCCCATACCGTCAACTCTCCGCCCCCACTGCCAAGGCCACTGCCGAGTCAGTGGCCTCTCTCTCCTCTCTCTCTAGGTAGGTAGGTAGGTAGAGGGGGGGGAGAGAGAGAGGGAGAAATACAGTAGGTAGGTAGGTAGGTAGGTAGGTAGGTAGGTAGGTAGGTAGTTAGGTAGTTAGGTAGGTAGGTAGTTAGGTAGGTAGGCAGGTAGATAGGTAGGTAGGTAGAGGGATAGAGTGAGAAATACAGTAGATGGGTAGGTTTAACCAGACTGGGCCACAGCAATGCGTGGCGGGGATCGCTAGTTAGATATAAATTATTGCAACGCACTAAGTAAAAGGAAGATTGGGTTTACCAGATTTGAAATATGTACTTCAATACCTGTTGCTTGGTTTGCCTTGGTTGACTCAGGGGTGAAATGCTACTTGTTTGAACCAGTTCACTCAAATCGGTAGTAAAAAAATGCGATCAGTTTGGGCGAACTGGTATTTCGAACGATACACTGTGACGTGCGATTTATATTAGCTACAAAGCAGGACATCCTGCTTTCGAGCTAATCTAAATTGTGTGGCACAGCAGATTCCCCCTCTTGCTGTTCTACTTACCTTTCAGACATGCTCAGTAGCAGGCTCTGACCACCCACCCGGATGTAATTATGTCTGTTTTTTACACTCTTCGCATGCACAGAAGATCCTGCATGTGTGCTCACATTTGCGAACCAGTAGCGATGGTAAGTAGATTTTACCTGTGGGTTGACTCTACAAAATAAGTGGTTACTTGAGCTGGAGGACCTTGACTTAAGTTTTGGATGGCATGCCTATTTATGGTATGATAAGGTTAATGTAGATATTGATTTCAACAACCACTTAAACACACCATCCTAAGAATTTAGTATAAATATAAACTAAGGTTCTCTGCAAAGATGTCTCTTTGGGTGTCACCCCCATAAACTCTTTTTAGAAAAGAAATGGTGGCAAGGGTAAACTTTTTTTAAAATCAATTTATATCCCGCCCTTCTCCAAAAGGACCCAGGGCGGTGCACAGGAATTTAAAAACAACATACAAAAATAATACAAAACACATAAATTTAAAAATGTATTAAATAGCAAAACCTGCGCTAAAACCAATTAAAACCCCCCATTTAAAAACTATCTAAGATTAGTCACAGCAGAGGCTATGTTAGGCCGGCTTGATGAAATAAGTGTGTTTTTAAACACTGGCGGAAGAGGCGGAGGTCGGTGATGGTGCGGAGTTCAGGAGGTAGGTCGTTCCACAGGGTAGGGCCCGCCACAGAGAAGGCCCTTCCCCTGGGTGTCGCCAGCCGGCATTGTCCGGCCAATGGCACCCAGAGAAGGCCCTCTCTGTGGGAGCGTATCGGTCTAAGGAATGTATGGGGCAGAAGACGGTCTCGCCTATAACTAGGTCCCGAGCCATGGAGCGCTTTGAAGATGGTCATCAAGACCTTGAAGCGCACCCGAAAGACCACAGGAAGCCAGTGCAGCTCGCGCAGGATCGGTGTTATGTGGGAGCATCTAGGGGCTCCCGTAATCACCCGCGCGGCTGCATTCTGCACTAACTGTAGCTTTCGAGTGCACCTCAAGGGAAGCCCCATGTAGAGAGCATTGCAGTAGTCCAGTCGAGATGGACTTAAGGCCAAATAATGTTTTTTTTTAATTTATGGTGACCCATCCTCAAAATCTAAAGAGCAGTTGGATTTAGAAGGATGTGTTTGCCATTAGTTTACATATTTACAATTAAAAGAAAGGTTTAAATTAGACCAAAAAAAAGTTGCTTGATTTTGTAAAAAAATGATTTGGAAATTCTTTTGTGTGATAATGTTAAATATTACAGCTAAAGTTAAAAAATTGCTATTGAAGCTGAACTTGAAGAATAAGTATGTGAGGCATTATGTGATTCACTTGGCAAATAATTTTGGATGTAATATAATGCTTGAACAATAAGAAAACATTGATGAAGAGTTTAAATTTAACATTAAATTATAATTGAAAAGTAAAATTGTATATGGATGATGTACCGTTGGTAACTAATACTGGACAAATTGTCAAGAATGCATAAAGGTACTTCCAATGAATGTTGGAAATTTAAATGTAAAGAATGAACTTTTTTACTATTTATGGTGGACATGCGATAAAGCAGGGGTCTCCAACCTTTGCAACTTTAAGTCCGAAGGACTTCAGCTTCCAGAATTCTCCAGCCAGCAAAGCTGGCTGGAGAATTCTGGGAGCTGAAGTCCTTCGAACTTAAAGTTGCAAAGGTTGGAGACCCCTGCGATAAAGGAAAGAAAATTGGAGTAGGATTTACATCTTAATGCTGAAGATTCTTAAAGCGAATATGAAGATAAAATTAGACATTATAGGGGGGACTTAACAGATAAAAAACTTGAAAAAAGTGGAAAATTGATGTTACATATGCTGACAGCAGCAAGAATATTTTAAGAACTAAAATGACTTGATTCACGTAATGGACAAATGCTAGAAAAGTTGGTGGAGTTAACAGAGATGCCTAAATTGACTGTTTTGATTTTTTAAACAACACAATTAATTTCATTTCTACTTGGAAACCACTTTTGGGCTTTGGGCTTGAGGTAGAATCAGGTTTAAAGGCATATGAAGGAGGCATCCCATTTAAACCAGAATTTAGCATGGGCCAAACATTAAAATCTACAAAAGTCCTCTAATTTTTGCTTAGTTTGATCAGACTCATTTGAAAAGAAACTTGTTATTGAAAGGTGCCTGAAAACAATAATAATTAGCATTAAAATTACCTTTTTAAGCTTGTGTTAAAAAGCAAGTAAGATGATTACTCTAAAAATGTTCTTGGCAATTGAATATTTATGGTAAATCGGAACATATTTAGAAAGCAGGCATATGTTAAGAAATGTTGAGAACATAAAAGTTTATGAAATTATATATGTGTGTGTATAATCTTTAAAATTTGCAGAACATCATTATGTGCTATGGTATTAAGCAGACAATAAAGTAGGTATTTCATAATTGAATAACCCTAACTCTAAGGTGGAAACAAAAAAGATATAAGTTTTATTTCTAATATTATTGATGGTAAAATTTCTTGTCATTTTTAATAGTAGTTGCTGGTATGTATTCCAGTCATAATTGGTCAGTGCAGACACAAATGAAAGATAACCAGAGGTGTTATTCAGCCGGTTCACACCGCTTCAAGAGAACTGGCTGTTAAATTTTTGCCCAGTTTGGAGAACCAGCTAATCCCACCTCTGGCTGGCTGAATTCCAGGTTGGTACAGGAGGCCTTCCAGGACCAAAATCCCTGCTCTAAGTTGAGTTGGGAATCAAGGTTTTGCATTATGATTGCTCATAAGTAAGTAGGAACTAATAAAAGAAAAATGGGAAAATCCCTATCTGTAGATCAGCATTTTTCAGTCAAGTTTAAGATGGGCAAACTTCATGCTGCCTGGGGAATTCTGGGAATTGAAGTCCATGCAACTTAAAGTTGCTAAAGTTGAGAATCATAGGTCTACACTAGAGGTTAGGTCCATTCCTGTTTAAATGGTGCAATTAAATAAATCAGTTGTGGTTTCATTGACAAATAGTGACTAAAGCGCTTAAATAGTGATTTTTAATCACTATTAAATAAATAGTGATTAAACTTTCTCACAAAAAGAACCATTACTGGACTTTTTATGAGAAACTGAAATTAAAAGTTGATCTGGGTTTGATGATTGAATAAGGGATTATGGAAATAATGTAAACAAATGCTAATCTTAGAGTAAGGATTTGGTGTTTTTTTTTAACTTATATCTTTATGAAAGAAAGTTGGAAGTCACTTTTTTTCAGTTTTCCTTCTTTTCCTTTCTCTTTTTACACTTTCACTTTTTTTCCTGAGCCTTTTCTTTTTTCAATTCTGTTTTTTATTTGTTTATCCCTTAACTTTGTATTTTTTTTTATGTATGAAGGATCAAATACTCAGCCACATTCCTTATTTACAGAAATCATATCAAAATTTAGAATAAAATCTACTGGGAGACATCTCATATAATGCAGGCTCTTGAGTCCCTATAACCAAAAAGTGTTTATTGATAGAAAATAACATTTGTAGCTCAGGGTTGAACTGCCGGTTCCTTGGTGCTCTCTGACCTTGATGTTTGTTTGTTTTTTGCAGATGCTTTATTACCAACTAGGTAACATCATCAGTACTAGAAGGGAATGGAGTTTGCTCTTATTTTCATATACTAGTGGCTTACCCTGTCATTGTTGATCAGTTGATTCACAAAAAGTATTTTGATTGGTGCTAAGTCTCTACAGTCTCAAGCAGAGAAGGGCTATTTTGTACCCCTCCCTCAAATATTCTTTAAAATACAGAGTTTCCCAGCATTCCTTTAGGAACCTCCAATATGCAAACTGTGGTTGCTCATCCTAAAATTAATTCTCTTCAAAAGTTGCTGTTTGCTGGAGAGTTGTGTAGCTAAAAGTCAGTCTGCATTTGGCATACAACTGACCTTGGGGATATTTCTTCATAAGCAAACAAAAGTGTATTTTCTGTGCAGTTCACACCCTTGCTCGCTGGATCTGGATGTCACAAAGCAAAACCCACATTTTGTAATTAACCCCTGTGGCCCTTCTGGCTGGCAGAGTGCTGCAGGAGGCTGACTGCTGTCATGCCCCCTGGCCACCCAACCACACCCACCCAGCCGGCTATTAGGGCAGAGAACCAGTTGTTAAATTATATGAATCCCACCACTGAGGATAGCACAGGATTCTACCCATCAAAACAGAATCATCTATGTATGACTTTATGATTACAGACATCACTGAAGGCAATTAAAAGTAAAAGCAAGTGACAGAGATTAAAACTGAGCCAAATTGCTCACAGATTTTGAGCCAAATATGACTCACAGACTTTGAAATTATTTGCAAACCATTTCCTCGTTCTTCCAATACAATGTATCCTGATGTCAATCCAGTTTCAATGTTATTTGGTATAATGATGCTTCAATAGTATACAGACAGATAGCCCTACTGATAAGAGCTCGTTTCCATGATCTCTAAATGGACAAATCACATGCAAGAAAACCAAGGAAATATCATTATGCGTGTCAAACTATTCTAGGATGGGATTAATGATCAATTGTTAAAAGAACCATATGGAAGGAAAAGTAGCATTTAACCACAAAAGAAGTAAGCAGTAAGAAATGGGCATAGTGGGTTACACTCATTTATAAGTATTACAAGCAAAAGAGTTAACATCTGCTCAAGTGAAAATATCCAACAATCTTTGCTGAATTACTGTTTCTCTTTTTCTGTTGGCCTCCTCCACTTGCTGGATGTAGGATTTTTAGTCCACAATACAAATTATTTATTTTATATTAAAAATCATCCCTTTGGGATACAGATCGATCTCACAAGGCATAAGTGAAATTAACCTTACTTAAAAGTTCAAAGGAAGAGTGAGAGGTCATTATTTGATTTAAATATTCATGTGAAAAACAATAAGTAGTGAGGGATATTAAAATAGAAAGGTGTGAAAGTCACAAGCAGCATCACCAAAATTTGCCATTGAGAAAAATAGAGAAAAATTGAAATTGTGAAAACACCTAAGATGTTACTGATCTTTTGGCTAAAACACATCATCACAAAGCTTGCAGGAAGAAGATATACATTACACAGAACATAGAAATCAGAAGTTATAAAGATTAAAAGAGTATGTGTTCCATTTTTTAGGAAAAAACCCCCACAAACATTTAAATGATATTTCTAGCCAAACTCATTACTTACTAATTAAAAAATGAATGAATCAATTGTAACAAACATTTCCTGCTTGCTTCCATGGAATTTTGCAGGTTTTATTAGACATCAACCTTTAATCACAAGGTCAAAGGAAATGTTCCTTAGCTCCTTTTCCTAGCTACATTTTATGTATTATATTATCCCCAAGAGGGGCTAGGATAAATCTTCCTTTGCTACTTGCTGATTTAAACCTCAAGTTCCTGTTTGAGGCAGAGGAATGCTAATTTCACAGCCATGAAATAGCTGTCAGTCTTTTGAATGTTGGCTGGGATCAGACCATGTGTCGGAAAAGGTTTCATGAGGCAGATGGCAAAATTTGAGGGAGGCAAAACTTCAGGAAATTATTTTGTTAGCTACAGGCTGTATACATAACCCTAAAACATGGGGGTGGATGGATGTCCCCTCTCAGAAGCTTGTTTCAGAGTGACCATACATCATGAAATAATTTTCTCTCTGGAAGCTCTGAAAAGGGAGGGGGGAATCAGTGGCCAAGATACTGGATTTTACATTCATGATTACTCTCAATTTTTGCCCTGCAGCATAAGACTATTTTGGTGATCATGTTTACTATTCACTCATCCATTCCTCTATAATAGAAGGATATGTTACCTGTATTTCCACAAGTTATACAGCCAGCCAATTATTTGGATGGCTATTAAAAGGAGATTAGACTGATTAACTCTTTTTAAAATATATCCTTGCCAGAGTTTGTTATTCCAGCAGCAGTTATCGCAAGTTCTACATCAGAAGCTAATAGTAAAGAATGTTAAATGATTAGAGAGCATTAAACATGCTTCAAAATCACTGAAATATTCTGAAATTAATTATAGATCTCCAGTTACTAAAATTATGATTTATAGCGATTGCTCGGAAAGTACACCAAATTAAACAGAAGATTCGTGAAGATATTCCACTGTGGGCAGTGCTGAACTTCAGGATTTAGTGATTTATACATCTAAATCAGTATGACTGATTTCCTCATGTTTTGCTAGCTACTGTGATTTCTTTAAATAATAAATCAATAAATGATTATGCTAATGTTGGCTTAATGTAGGTATCAAGTGAAGATCTGACACTGGTTTAACACACCTCCACATTATTTCTCTTTCTTTCTTATTTTCTTTATCTTTAGAAATGATCCAAAAAACGTAAAGTGACTATAAACAAAAAAAAAGAATATCTGTCTATCATCTATCTCTTTTTGTCTGTCTGTCTGTCTGTCTGTCTGTCTGTCTGTCTGTCTGTCTATCTGTCTGTCTATCATCTATCTATCTATCTATCTATCTATCTATCTATCTATCTATCTATCTATCTATCTATCTATCATCTATCTATCATCTATCTATCTCCACTCAGAAATAATGCAGGGTTTTTATTCATTCATGGGTTTGACATAGTTCATTCCTTTCTTTTCTGTATTCATTTTTTCTACAGCTTTTTTTCCCCAGGAAAGATAAAAAAAATAAGTATTTAATGAAATCTTACAAACAACATTGATTTTGTAGTGTTAGGTTTAATCATTTTTTCACATAATTTCTTCACAGTGTAGACAAGTCAAGTCAAGAGATTTGACATGCTTAATCCTCTCTGGGATTACGCTAAGATTCAGAATGATTTCACCCAATTAACTGAATTATGATATTTTCTCTGAGTTTTGTAGCTTTGTAACTATCACAGATCACAGTAATGAAGTTGTGGGCTTTGTTGAAAAGTTCCCAAAATTAACAGCTTTTGACTTCCTTTATTAGATCTTGGCTATACCAAGCATAGCATCTACCAGGGAGGAAAATGATATCTCATGAGTCATGACACTGCTGTGCAAACAAGGACATACATTATGTCATTCACTTCATGATGTGACTGATACATGTTTATATAATGCACATCATTTGCATATGAGTACCATGATACATATTAAACTATTGTGGCTTCTACTTGATGAATGTGCTGCCTAGGTCATTCTGTAGTTCAAGCACTAGCCAAAATTATATGGTAACAGAGAAGTTAATTACTTTTTCCTCTGAACTAATGTAACTAAACTGCATTAGTTAAGGTCAAAGTCAAAAGTACATTGAAGCTAATGGTAGGCAGGGGAACATTAGCAAAAAGTTGATGTAAACAATTCCTGTCCTTCTGCTGCCATTTTCCCCCTTTCTCTTTCTGACCTCCATATATTGCTGCTTTGCCCATTGCTTCTCCTTGGAGGAAGGACAAATCACTCTTACCAAGATCTAAATTGATTGTGTGTTTAATGTTTTTGAAATTAGACTGACAGACACAGATGGCAAGAAAGAACAGATTGTCTTTTAATTTTAAAACGTGGCTGTAGAAAAAAAAGGAATCTAATCCTAATGTAGTGCAGGAAACTCTAGAGTTTCAAAAATGGTCCAACAAATTTCAAGTGGGTTTAAGAATAGTTGAATTCGTCTCAGTCCCTGGAGTAAGATTTGGATGGTGGGGAGTTTTCTTTCTACCTAGTCTCCCATGAGAAAAACAGAATGACCGTAGCACAGAGGAAAATAGAATTTGTAGCTGGATTTTTATGAGGAATAAAGAATACAATTTCCATGGAAAACTTTGGTGGAGTATTCATGCTATGCTCCTTTAAATCTATTTTTGTACTTTTTAAATAGATCATCTGTAGCTGATGTTTTAGGACAGAATGTGATTAAATTTTCAGTAATAATGGCCCCTTCTGTTGGGAACTATCTTGCCAGAACTCAGAAACATACATAGAGGAGAATTTTTGCAAAAAGAAAGGAAGTGCATGAAGCTGATGACTAGAGTCTACGAATATAAAGATTCATTTGGATTTTCTATTTCCATGAAGCTTTTGTTGGGGATAGAGAAAACATGGGTACTAATTTTAGCCAATGTCAAACTGGCTGTCTATGTCTCATTTTAAGAGCAATTGCTTCAATCTGACAAACATTAGAAACATAACTATTTAAAATAATATTCAAAATATTAGAGATAGTAAAATATGAGAACTGTCTGATTGACATTTAGAAATCTGGTAATGGTACTTAGCATCTGCCTGAAAGAAAACTAGTTTAAACTGAACCGTTTATGAATAAAGCTGCCATTTGGGCATATGCTGCTTCTATTTAAAACTGCTCTTTCCTTGTTTATGCAGTCTGGAGAGGAAAGGAAGAGAAGTGGAAAGTTTCTGCGTCTTTTAAAGCAAGTTAAACTTTCATTGGCACAACATTTAAAATTCTTCTCTTTCTATATTTCTGCCATTTGTGATTCTGTAATCGACATAGAGAAACAAACAGCCATTATTTTTATTCACTGAAAAGCTCATTAATTAGAAATATCAAGATAACCTTTTGACTTGAAACTCTGAACAATGTAGTGTGTCAAATCTAAGGATAAAATTGCAGTTGGCTGACAGTTGGGCTTGCCAATTTTTACCACTGTCAGCATGTATACATATACACAGCTATACAAGTAAAATAATATTGATGCTCTTTAAGGAGTATGTCAGGCAGAATTATACAATAAAGCAATGCTTCATGCTGTAATGGGTTCTGTCCTAGAAGTTGATGATAAGATCTTATTTTATTGAGCCTGGGTTGAATACGAATATAGCCCAAATTAAAAGCAAGACACTGACATCTGTTAGAAAAACAGATTATTGTAGAAGTAACATCAGATACATTGATTTCAAGTTTTTGACAAAACACAATTAAGTCTGGATTCAACCCATTGCCTTTATTCAGGTCAGTTGTTCCTGTCCTCTTCTATTCTGCTTTCTCCTCTGTCCTTCTATTCTATTTTCTCTTCTCCAAGAGTCTCCTTCCCTCTTAAACTTTTACCTTTCCAGCAGCCCTTCTGCCTTTGTCCAGGGTTAGGTCTTTTTCTACCTCATCTCTTTTTGGTCTTCCTTTTACCAAGCTTCTCTTGGTTTAGTCCCATATTCCTGGGACATACAGAAACAGAATTGAGGCAGAGGGCAAGGATCAGCCTATGTGATATTGGTCTGGAACAAGCTTTCATTATAGATACACAATGTATTGAAATAATAATGCATAGGATTATACATATCTTTCAATAGTATCAGATGAAATACTAAAATTACATTAGGGCAGTCATGTAACTTTAGGCACGGCATTTCAGATATGAATTTAAGCAGAGTTAGTTAGTTAGTTAGACCTGGATTTAGATTCCTTCATCGTTTCATGTGCACAAATTGACTGTTCCAGATTCAATATTTAACAATCATTTTAAGATGTATCCTTCATTGTACCTGGAGGCACTAGGCAGTTTTATGAGCACAGAATCTATTACAAGATGTACAAGTTTTATTGGTACTTTATTGGTATCGTAGGCAGAACAGTTGCTTAAGCAAATTCTTTATTTTGTCTTGGTAGAATAGTTGAATTAAGAAACAAAGGAGGAAAAAATCAAACCATGGACTTCTTCATTTTTATGTGAATATTAAGATGAAGTATTGTTTTTGCCTTTTTCATTAATAGGATGATGTACAAGTAGATTTACTAATATTGGTTCCTAAGAAAAGATCCAATTAAAGTTCATGTTATACATTCAAAGAAATCTCTTTCTCCCTCTCCCTCTCCCCATCTCCCCCTCCCTGCCATTGCAGAGTTATTCTAAGCACCTGACTCAAATGCATTAGGTTGCAGCCAGATCCTAGTGCCTTGTGAAAGGCTAGCATTGGGTGGGATTTGGAGTCTTCCAAATCCCCAGAAAAATGTTGCTCCATAATTCCACTAGATGATTCCAGCACCCCCAAAATGATGTTGTTTGGTTAAAAGGGAGCTGGATCTTCCTTCAGTTGGAAGAAATGTCCACAAATTATTGGAAGAAATGGCCATCTGGGTTCATTTCCAAGTGGAGAGAAAGACACTGGAAACATGGTGGCTGCTTGGAAAGTTGGTTTTAATGGTGGACAGGACCACATGACTTGAGTTGTCCTGTGAAAAAAGCACATGGGAGAGAGAGAGAGAGAGAGAGAGAGAGAGAGAGAGAGAGAGAGAGAGAGAGGGAGGGAGGGAGAGATAGAGATTTATACCCTCTGTTGGATCCCACCTTAGAGCTTCCTGTTCCTGTGTAAGAAATGTATCCCATTAGCTGTCAGACTCCCAAGGGGGCCTTGGCTAACTTTCCAGGCTTGGTTGAGCCTTGCTGGATGATGTAATCTTCTGAGGTGCTATGTGGTGAGATGGGTAAAAGGGCTAATCCTATCATGTCCTGAGGGCCATGTCTTAATCCCATCACCCTGGAGCTAAAGGAGGAGGGGCAGGGAGCTGCAAAAAGCTGCTTTGTCTTTAAACATGTTTCTCCTTTTCTCATCCAGGGAAATGTAATATTCTGCCTTTTTAATATTTCCCAGAATATTTCATTCTTCTAGGAGGGGGGGGGGGTGCTAACCTCCTATACTTCTCTACTAGATCTGGTGGGGAGAAAAGCCCCACATATAGTCTGATACCATGATACCATGAAGAGTTTTATAGGTGAAAATTAGCAGCTTGAATTGCAATGAAAAATTGGGAGCCAGTGTATCTTACAAAACAATCTTGTTATATGCTAATCAGAAGCATTAAATCTTCACATTCTGGACTAGCAACAGATTGCAAGTGGACAGCCCCAATGCAAGTGGGCAGCCCCATGTACAGTGCATTACAGTAACCCAAAAGGGAACTGGCTCAGGCATAAGTCTCCATGAATAAAGTCTTCCAGTACAGGGATGGATACAATTGGTGCATAAGATGAATCTGTATAAACGTTCCCCTGACTACAGTTGTCACTTTCTCACTGGGCAGGAGCCAAGAGTCCAGGACAACTGCTAAATCATACACCAATTTTGACTGGGGAAAATGCTGAGTTTTCTATGTTTCCCATGCTGAGTTAAAGATGGACAATTCCAGAACTAGCAGGAGGCAGCCTAAAACCAATTCAACAAGTCAGTCTTCCCAGGGCTCAGCTGAAGCCTATTCTCTCCCATCCAGATGCTCAAAGCCTCCACGTGACCTTGAGCAACATCTCATGGTCAGCCCTGGGTGAAATTCTATCTTCTGATTGGGGAATCTGCATTCTTATTATTTAATTTGGGAAAAATTTATAAGTGGCTATATTTTTTTGTTTTACATATAAAGGAAAAGCTTATACATTTTATCAGGTAATTATCATCCAAATTTCACAAAAAAACTATTTAAGTTTTTTGATCCACATGTCTGTTGATCCACATGTCCTTAAAATCTGTTTCTTAAAACAGATTTTTTATTCCTTCCCTCCCTCACCAAAAGAACAGACAACAATTAAAAAAATGAAATATGCTGAATTTGATAGCAATCAGCAGAGGTTTCCAGACTGTCCCCCTTAAAATCTAAAATTACCCATCAAGTTCTTACCCAAGGTACATTGAAATGAATTTGGACATGAACATTGTTCCTAGAGTAACAAATATATGTGAACAAAATTACAGGCAAGTAGAAGGGTTTTTTTTGTGCATGTGTGGCTGATAAAGAATATTGCTGCTCTTACCTGAACATGATAAAGCTGACTTTCAAGGGAGAAAGTGAAGAGAATATGTAATCATGCAGTTAACAGAAAAAAATCATTTCTTGCTTTATCTTGAGACCTGAAACAAAGAGAGATCCATGTCAGATTCAAAGCATGTTGGCCTGAGTTGCTTTGGAATTCTTTTGTATTATGTGTCAAATTTCCTTCACACAACTGAGGCGGGAAGATACCTAATCCAAGAAACAACTTTGAAAATAGCTTTGATCATGAATGCTTATTAGAGAGAAAATATAAGGTGACATTCTTAGAATTGACACAGTGATTTCCTTTCAGATGAGATATCTATTTATAAGCTATTAGGGAACATCATCATCAACCCTCGAGTCTTTCCTCATATTCTTAGATCCTTTCTAAGTCTGAGAACTTAACTCCCACACCATGTTATTCAAAATCATAACTAAATCTTGGCCTTCTAGCATGATTTGTAGTCCAAGTAGGAAGACTAATCAACAGTAGGAAGACTGCTGGGTCCATAGTCTCCACTCTGGTCCACAAGCTAGAAGGGGGCACCCCCTGTTCTGATTGGTTGAGCTGTTTGGCAGCCCGAAATAAAAAGAATGGGCTTGTTTGAGGGCACTCTGTTAACTGCCTTCTCGGCAACCATTTGTTAGCGCATAAATGTATTAGCCTTTATCTCTGCCTTGCCTCTACTCTGTAACCTCAGGACAGAACAGAATCTGTGGCACAACAATGTAGTTATCCTATGCTTGCATGAATTTTGGAGGCTGTGCTGGCCATGTGAGAATGGGAATTTTCATGCAGCTTTGGGTGTGTCTAAAAATCATATGAAAATGGAACATGCTTCTGCATAGGTTTTGGAGACTGAAGAGGCTATGGAAGAGCATTCATCAAAACTGCTTCAAGTATGAAGTTTTTGCAAACCAGTGCAGCCTCAGGTAAGTTGCAGGAACATATCAAAAGAAAGAGAACATTGTCTGGAAGTAAGCAGTGTTCAGTGTGTAGCATTGAGCCATGGGGGCAATTGTGTTATTCCACAAGGTTCACATACCTCTGAGTAGTAGCAGTGGTGCTAGGGCTGAAGGGCCAGGCTTTAAGTCCCATCCTCTCAGCTGCTGTTCAGGGTGGCCTAGATGGCGGGGTAGATAGGGAATCAAATTTACACATTTTCTGAATTTTTGACACAGCAGTCCTATCACTGGTCTAGGTCCTCTAAAACTTGCTTTTTCTTCACTCATTAAAACAGTCTTCTTGTCCCCTTGAACTTATAATTTACCCTTCAGGGAAAAAATATATAGGCTCATACATTTTTGCCAAGATAATTTAATTTCAGAAAAATGTAGTTAGTTCTCTAAAATTTATTTTTCTCTTTAATTCCTACTAATAAATATTAAACAAATTCTGTAATTACATTTTTAGAAGAATATATACAGGGCAATTATTGTGTGCCCACAAGGGCTTATGTTATTTTATGAGGCTTGTAAAGTGCTGGGTATTCTTTATTCTACTGGTATAATATGACTTTCATAACAGCCAGCTGTACTGAAATAACTAGTTTCCATGAGAATTTGCCTTAAATAATCTTACTCCTTCTCGTGTTGTTTGCTGTATTGAGGTGCCAGTGTTTTAAACAGACAACTACCAAAGAAATAAGCAGTGATGAGATTTTTCAAAGCCACCGAAAAAGAGAGCCTGTATTTTAAGATGGAAAGCCCTAATAGCTCCACATACCCAGAATGAAAATAAGTAACTCAATAATAATGTAATCTTCTACTTGTCTGCTGACCAGGAAGTCTAATTAAATCTTTCTTTCTCCTACACAACCAGGTAATGTAGTCAATATTCCTTCCACTTTAATGAAGGGATTTTTAAACTCAGTACCTTAACTTCTGTGACTGACTAGTGTGAGATAAATACATTGTTAATAAAGAGAACTTACCATAGATACAAGTGTATATGGATCAGTGGTGGGATGCTTCCGGTTTAACAGCCGGTTTGGCGAGCATGCGCTTTGTGTGCGCTCACGCACTTCATGCACACATGCACCCATAGCACTTGTACACAGCCTCGGTCTTTTTGTCATCCTTTCCTTGGCCAAACACCATGTGTTTGTCAGTGCCAAAAAGAAAAAAAAATCACTTTTGCTTCCCAATAAGAGTCACAGCATTTGAAGCAAGGCATACTTCTGGCCTTAGCCTTAACTTGATATGATAGGTTTGGTTGTATAAGAAGAAACAGGAAAACTGTTTTCTGAAATGCAGCAAAGCCATCGGTAGGATGTTATAGATTCTTCGAGGAGCAAGAAATAACTATAATTGTGGTCATTCTTTTTTTTTAATCATTAGCTTCCAATCCCTCTTCTCTCTCTCTCATTCAGCTGCTCCAAACAAATGATCCTGCCACTGCTGCTGCTTTAAAAACAAGCAAAATACAGCCACAAAAATGAAGCAGAGCTGGAAAAATAAGCTTATTTTCTGAAATGAGGGATGTTATAAAGTGTGCAGAGAAGAGCAACCAAGATGATTAGAGGACTGGAGACTAAGACATATGAAGAACGGCTGCAGGAGCTGGGTATGTCTAGTTTGATGAAGAGAAGGACCAGGGGAGACATGATAGCAGTGTTCCGATATCTCAGAGGGTGCCACAAAGAAGAGGGAGTCAAACTTTTCTCCAAGGCACCTGGGGGCAGGACAAGAGGCAATGGGTGGAAACTAACCAAGGAGAGAAGCAACTTAGAATTAAGGAGAAATTTCCTGACAGTAAGAACAATTAACCTCTGGAACAGCTTGCCTCCAGCAGTTGTGAATGCCCCAACCCTGGAAGTCTTTAAAAAGATGTTAGACAGCCATTTGTCTGAAATGGTATAAGGTTCCTGCCCATGCAGGGGGTTGGACTAGAAGACCTACAAGGTCCCTTCCAACTCTGCTATTGTATTGTATTGTGCAAGGCAGCTGGTAGAGGAGGAGAAGTTGGAGGGAGAAAGCACCTTTATACATGTCTACAGCTCATGGGCACCAAGCCAGTTTCAAGCAAGATCATGGGCTACTTGAAAAACCCAGAACTTAAACACAATCTATACTCTGCTTACAAGAATCTCTCCAATGGATGACTATGCATTATCCTCACCAAGAATCAGTTAGTTCACCTGCCTTTAAATATCTGGATTTGTTTGTTTATTTTTCCCAGATAAAACAAGTGTGGGAGTGTTTGACCTGCTAGGTGAGTTTTCTTTCTCTTTTTTCCTTCTCACCCTTATGGGTAGCTGTGTTGTTATTTTGCACCACCCTGAATCCATCTCGATGGAGAAGGAAAAGTATATAAATCGAATATAAATAAATAAATAAATAAGCTGTAAATAAACTGTAAACTACTGTAATGCTCTCTACATGGGGCTTCCCTTGAGGTGCACTCGAAAGCTGCAGTTAGTCCAGAATGCAGCTGCGGGGGTGATTATGGGAGCGCCTAGACACTCCCACATAACACCAATGCTGCGCGAGCTGCACTGGCTTCCTGTGGTCTTTCGGGTGCGCTTCAAGGTTTTGACGACCATCTTCAAAACGCTCCATGGCTCGGGGCCTAGTTATATGCGAGACCGCCTCCTGCCCCATACATCCCTTAGACCAATACGCTCCCACAGAGAGGGCCTCCTCAGGGTGCCGTCAGTCGGACATTGCCGACTGGCGACACCCAGGGGAAGAGCCTTCTCTGTGGCAGGTCCAGCCCTTTGGAACGACTTACCCCCTGAACTTCGCACCATCTCCGACCTCCGCCTCTTCCGCAAGTGTCTAAAGACACATTTGTTCCATCTAGCCAGCCTAGCGTAGCCCCCTTAACTGACTTTTAGATAGTTTTTAAATTTGGGGATTTTAATTTGGTTTTAGCGCAGGATCCATTGAATTAGTTTTTTAAATTTTATATGATTTTTTGTATGTATTTTTTAATTTTCCTGTGCGCCGCCCTGAGTCCGTTTGGAGAAGGGCGGGGTATAAATTGAATAAATATAATATAAATATAAAATAAATTGTGATTTTGTTTTCATTTTGTTTCATTATTATGTCAACCTTATGAATTTTTTTACTGCTACTGATCATGTACGCTGCCCTGAATTATGCGAAGTTAATATATTAAAAATATGGTGCCTGTTTTTAAATGTATCTCCCATAGGAATACTGACCTTGTGGAAAGAATTGCATCCAGGAGCCTATATACCAAAAATCAAACACAAAAAGCAGCTCAACAACCCCTTGTGATAGTGACATGACAAGGGACCTAGGTATTTGCGCTCCATGGCAAGGGACCTAGGTCTTTGCAAGACTGTCTCCTACCACATACCTCCCTCCGACCAGTCCGCTCCCACAGAGAGGGCCTCCTCAGGGTTCCGTCGGACAGTCAATGCCAGCTGGCAACCCCTGGGGGAGAGCCTTCTCTGTGGCAGCTCCTGCCCTCTGGAATGACCTACCCCCTGACCTACATACAATCACGGACCTGCACCTTTTCCGCCGAGCCCTGAAAACCCATCTATTTCGTGCGGCCGGCCTGGCGTAGTTTTAATTTGTTTTATTAGGGTTTTATAATGGTATTTTAGAGCAGGCCCACTGTTTAATTTGGTTTTAGAACTTTTAGCATATTTATTGGATTATTGGATGTTTTATTATGGTTTTTTATTATCGCCTGTTCACTGCCCTGAGTCCCGCAAGGGAGATTTTGTGTGCCCTGGAACTCCTGTGCTGAACTATTTTCCAAACACTCCATGGTCCTAATACATAAGGACAAAACAAAATCTACTGGGCTTTAAGAGGTGGACTTAAATCCTCTTAGTTCTACACATGAATTTATTTTGTTTTTCTTAAACTGAAAACAGCAAGACTTATTCTGGACCAAAATGTTTCCTGGCAATAAACAAGAAAGCCAATTATGCTACTTTTACAGTCACCTCAAAAACAAGCCAATGTGTTGCACAGAGACTAATGTTCTCAACTGACTTCAGAAGAATGCATTCATAAATAAAAGAACAGGTGATCTGAATAAAAATGACAAAAGTAACTTCTCACCCACCTTTTCACCAGCTTTTTTCTCCATAGCAATGAGAATACAGAGGTAAGTGTTAATGAGAATGAAAGTATTCCTCAGTCTGCTGAAGAATTTAAGTGCTAACAGACAGTCTTTAGGTTTCTGGAAGTACAGAAACATCGTGAATATACTTGGAAATGTCTCTAGGAGTTTAGGCAACTATATCTTACAATAAAAGAAAAGTATGTTTTAAAAATTGAAATTGAACATTATTTAATTTTCCCTTTTAAATTTGTATTAATTTACAATGCTCTTTGCATAATATAAAGATGAAATACCTATTTTCTATATGTTCTTTTATTTCAGATGGAAAATCCTTTGACAGCCAACTGCTCTTTCCAAAATGTCATGCAATAGATGCAAAACATATGGCATCATTTTTGTATTCGTATTAAGAAGTATGAACAAATTATTAGGTAGATTGGTTTGCTTCTATTAACCAATGGAAGATGCTAAATCTAGACATTCCTCTAATGGTGGGTATATATGCATTTGGGAATTTTGCTTTTATCATTGGTAATTTCTATCTTTTATATATTTATTACAGTTTTGCACCAGTGGCGGGTTTCAATTTATTTTACTACCAGTTCGCTCGTGCATGCATGCACACTTGCATGCTCACACGATGCTTCTGCGCATGCACAGAAGCGCCTGGGTGGGTGGGTGGAGCCTACCGGTCTTACCAAGGCATTATAAAGTGATCTTGATTCTATCCCTCTGTTCAATTGAGTTATTGCAAGTCAGGGACATAGCCCTAATCTGTCCTTTCCAGGTCATTTTGTAGTTACTAAAAGGTCGCAGCAACGAGTGGAATATTCATTTTAATTTTAGATGAATTTGGCAGTCACGCCGACAACTCATTTTTTAAAGCATGCTAAATTGCTAAGCTTTTTTTTGTTTTTTTGTTAAATAACTGAGGGGGTGAAAAGCATCCGGTATAGAAATATATTTCAATTGACCAATGAACCAAGCTAAATGGAAACTGTTTTGAAACTTGAAGTCAAAGTCTTGCAACATGCCTGAAGCATTTTCTTTCTGTCTGCTGCCCCTACTGTGCTATCCCTCCTCAGCCCCACCAAGACACCAGACTCATTTATCCAGTCATATCAATTTATTGTGCAGAGGCGTCACTTCAAAATTGAACCACAGATGGTAATATAATGCCACATTATTATGTGACAGACTCCTTTTTCTTTCAGATGAATGGGAACAGTCTTTATCTAGGAAATCAAAACATTCAATACCTACATTCTTTCTTTAGCCTGAATAAAGATAAACAGTCTTTCATACCCTCTGGGAAGCTATTCCTCGTTTTCTTTCTAAAAGTCTTGTCCTGCCTGCTTTATCTAACTGTCTGAACTGTGTTTTTTGTCCCTTTAAAAGTCCCTCAGTACAAGAAATGAAGTGTTACGAATAACAGCTTTGTAATTTCAATATGAGATACATTTTTCATTTTAAGAGGTTTATTATAAAGGTCACTGCTGACTGAATAACATGTGGAAATAAGATATTTAATAGAAGTGCAAAGAACTGCAACAGCTGTCTAAAACAGAAGACCAACAGAGGCCGCTAAGATCTTTTGAAGGACAGGCATGAAAGTTGCAGTTTTTTTAATGTAACACTCCTTGTAATAGCAGTTGGCTTGATATTTTCCCTTGTTATCAGACTTCAGAGACTCACTGGTGGTAGCTTTACTGGCTGTTTGCATTTAAAGGAAATTTTTAAAAGCTGATAAATCTCAAAGAAAATGCAGGCATAGCTGTCTTGTGAGAATGAAAGATTAAAAAAAAAGAAGTCCTGCTGTACGGGGGCTGCCACTGACAGAGCTGTGAGAGATGAGTTGTATTGCAAAATAAGATAATGAATGTTTCCATTTTTGTCTTGACAGTTAACCAAGGGTAAGCAGAAAATGTTCTCAACAGAATTAGCCAAGCACTGCCTTTGACAAGAGACTTACACAAAGGCACTTGTTATTTTGTGTCCTCCAAGAGTATTAGGAACACAGCTGCTATGGTTTCTGGGAATTCTCAAAGTTGTAATCCAATCGAGAGGGCATAAAAGTTATTTTAGGTCAATGATTTGGAAGACAGGGGTGGATATAAATATAATAGATGCAGATGGAGATATTCTTTAAGGATGCAGCATATATGTTTATTGGGCATGTTCAGTTCGGTTTTTGATTCCTGGCAACTGTTTGGATTACTCTGACGTTTTCCCTGACAATGTTTTGGAAAGTGGTTTGCTATTGTCTGCTTTCCTAGGACTGAGAGAGAGTGACTGGCCCAGGGTCACCTAGAGGTTTTGGTGCCTAAGGCAGGACTAGAACTCAAGTCTTTCAGTTTCTAGCTTAATTCCTTAACTACTGCACTAAAGGGACATGGTGGCTCAGTGGCTAAGATGCTGAGCTTGTCAATCAAAAAGGTCAGCAGTTTGGCGGTTTGAATCCCTAGTGCTATGTAACAGAATGAGCTCCCATTACGTGTCTCAGCTTCTGCCAACCTAGCAGTTTGAAAGCATGTAGAAAAATAGGGACCACCTTTGGTGAGAAGGTAACAGCTCTCCATGCACCTTCAGCATTTAGTTATGCTAGCCACATGACCATGGAGACATCTTCATCATCTTTGACTTTGATTTGATTTGATTTTATTGAATTTATACCCCGCCCTTCTCCAAATGGAGATGAGTACTGCCCCCTAGGGTTGAGTATGACTACCACATATGTGAGAGGGGAACCTTTACCTTACTGCACTAAACTGACCATCCTAAAATTGTGGTAATGTTCATGGATCAGTTAGCATGGACAAAATGGTTTTAAAACAATGCATACCACCTGCAAATAAAAGTCCTTTTTATAGAACAAAAGTGAGTACTAACCTTTCATATTGCATTTGCTGAAGTTGTGGATGTAAGAATTAGGAAGATGGTACATGTGATTTGAGAGCCATCTCTCGAAGCTATGCTATCACATTGGTAAGTTTTGTATGGCCTGTATGCAGGCAAGTCCTTCTGAAGAGTCATTATAGGGCTTAGAATTAAATTTTATTGGAAATATGTGCTCATTTATCTCATCCTTCAACAAACTAAAAATGTGAGTTCGAGAGATCACCTGTGAGCCTTCTAATTCAAGAACTGCCTCAAAATGGATAAATACCATCTGTTCTATTTTTACAATTTGCTGAAATTAGTGGATGCCTTAAAGTAAGGGAGAAAAGCCTATGGGTATTTTGAGGTTGTTGAATTACAATTTCATCTCCAATGAGTGGCCAGAATAATTGGCACTACTGGGAGTTAGATTTGAAGCAATTATCTGGAGACCCACAGATGTCCACTCCTGTTTTATCACACATTGAAAAAGAACACTTCTATCTCTGCTGCACTGTTTGGATTCTTCTCAAAGAATGTAAGAAACAAAGGCTATTTAAGTCTCTATATAACAACTGAAACATACAATTATAGTGTATTATAAAAACAATGATATTTGGTAAACTATCCACTATCTTGCCATTCTGAATGCACTTGCAGGCACTGTATGAAATCTAACTGATGATTAATCTTAGGTATTTACTGTTCACTTGAACTGACAACAATGGATGACAACTTTCAATAAAACACTCATTGTGACGCTCTGAGACCTTCATTGGTGCATAAAATAGATCCCAGACTGCACATTTCATGTAGTTTCTATTACACACTACACAAAAATGTCCTTGACATTCAAGACTTTGCCATACATATTTTAGCATGTGTCACTCCAAGGTGTATTTGAAAATACCCTCCACTTGCCTTTAATAATAATGACTTGTCATACAGTATCCAGATCTCAGTTAATCTAACATAATACAGACTTGATGGTTTTTATTAAGTGTCAAATGAAGCCCAATTGCTGCCAGAAACATTTTCTTCTTCTGTCATGCATTTGTTCCTAGCATGCTTCATTCCTGACCACTAACGGAAAAGGTTAACAAACTACAGTATTAGATGCCATTAATATTCAATATGCATGGCATGAGGATAATTTTGCACACTTTTTGATTCTGAAGACGTGGGGCCATTAATGTAGCCATTCTCCATTCCTGTAAAAGGGCAGCATCCTGGACATATCCTCCTAATTTGAAAGATAAAAGGTCTGTGCAGATCTCTTGCTATGTTAGTCCATTCTCAACTTCATTGACATTCAGAGTGCTGCTCCTGAATTTTGCAGAGCTTATTTTTCTTCTCTTTCTCTCTCCTCTCCCATTTTTGTTATTTAGGAGTTATGATTAATCCAATTTTCTTTTATATACATCTTTATTGAGTGTCAAATGAATGTAAAATTGATATAAGGCAATAAAGTCTCCAGCTGGCATTTGAGGCCATTTGATCATTAGTTTCAAAAAGCTGGTGATCATCTGTTCCTTTTTATTTCAAGGGTATTATGAACCTCAGAGCATGTAACCTCAACCCTCAAATGGCTCCAACTCAAGAAATAAATATATTAAACAGGAATGATTTGATTTTTAAAACAAATAAGACATTTGTTTTATTTCTCGGATATTTCATGATTTTATGAAAGAACCTGTTTTTTTCAGCCCTTTCTCAGCGTGCTTCCATGGTTCCTGACCAAATTCTTTTTTCTGTCTTTTATTGTTGCAAGGTTGCAAGTGCTAATGCTGGAGTACTTTCCTGGTAGCTCCTGCTTCCAGGACACAATTCTATGGAGGAGTGTTTTCTTTCTGGGCATTTAATTGAGGTAGGAAAAATGGTAGACATATTTTAGACATATGATTGCCCAGTGAAAGGAAACTTCCAAACTCATACTTATGAAGAATTTAACTTATTCTTTTTTACTTGGGTGATGCTATGAAGGGAGGGAAACAGAGAGAGAGAAAGGGATCAAAGCCATTTCTTTTCAATACAAGATTAAATACTTGATCACCCCTCAGATCACCCCTCACCGCCGCCCTGGGTCCGTTTGGAGAAGGGCGGGGTATAAATTGAATAAATATAATATAGAAACATTTTTCACACACATAGAACATGTTTGGTATTTTTAGGGGAGGAAAGGAGGCAATCAGTTAAAGTGTCAAATCAATTTGATATATGAAATGTGTATTGTATTGTGTATCTCCTTCTCTTCTAGTATTTTGAGATTGAACTCAACTTCAAAAACACAAATACAAAGTAAAGAAATAGAACATATACAACACAGAAAAATATGTTATCAATCATAGGAGCATTACAAGCTGCCTTACACTAAAGTACAAATGACTCCCCAAATTAATATGTTCAATATTGTTACATTTATAATATTGAGCTCTCCCAGTTCTTTCAAAAGCAGTCAGAAGATGCTCTAGCATCAGCTTCACCATATCAGCTTTGCAATGCTGGAAAGACAAAAGAATCAATGTCATGACTGAATTATGAGAGTATCTGGAAACACCAACATTTTCTCCTCTATGCTCCTGTCTCATTAAAAAAAAGGAAATAATATAAATTGCTTACACTGTCAGCCATATTCTAAATTCATATGATTGGCAGTACTGAATGCAAATAATTAAATAAACCAGAAGTAAAGAAACTGGCTAAATCAAAATTTGTTGCACATGAGAAAATAGTGTATTAGTACTTCCGGTTTTAGTTTCCTGGTCTTGCCTATCTAGGAGGACTGAAGTAAATAGAATAGAATAGAATAGAATAGAATAGAATAGAATATTTATTTCTATAACCGCGTCCTCTCCCCGAGGGGACTCGGAGCGGTGCACAGGGAGAAATTAAAACAACATAAAATATATACATACATAAATACAATAAAAACAAATTAAATCTAACTATCCCTGCACTAAAATTCCCATTTTAAAATTAACATTTAATATTAAAGGCCTAATAGCATTTTTCTTCCTACTCTCTTATACCAAACAGAATCAAAGTGAGACAATTTTATATTTCTTTCTCATTTTCCTAACCTGAGTTTCTTCTTTAAGATAAGCCTTGTGCTCCTCTCTATATATATGGACAATAGGAAAGATAGGAATGAAGATAGCATGCATTTTTCTCTATACCAAGTCGTCACTAGATGATTTTGTGTGCTCAACAAAGAACATTGCCAATCCATTAACATATATATTCATTCATTTGTGGAACCATTTTTCTTTCTTTTGTGGACATAAGAAGGGAACCCTGGTTTTTCCCCCAAAATATTTCCCTTTGTTTAATGCTTTGGTATTCTTCAAAAGAGCATCTTGATCTCACAAGCAGCAACCTCTATGTAACATGTTGATAAAACATGGTTTGGGTGATCGCAGAACAAAATGTACGAAAAGGTCCTGGTACAATCATTTTTAATCTACTGAAGATGCAGACAATTCTTGTGAGACCTAAGTAATAAAAATTAAATAATAATAAAGAAGGATCATGATGTACCAGAAGTAAAATCCAAAGAAGTAAGCACTACAATACAATTATATTTTAAATACTTACATGTATACACACATATATAATCACATGCATATATGTGTGTATAGACATATATATATACACATGCATTAAAATGTGGCCTTAAAGGTAGACTTTAAGGAACCATAATTATATCCCCTTTGAATTTCTTTTGAACTATGCAGGCAATTTTGATGATTTTTTTTTATTTTGAAGTTCATTTAGAAGTCAAAATCTTCAAAGCCTCTTCTTTTTTGGCACCCCATAAAGAGGAATAAATAATTTAGAAGTCCAGTGTACTTGTAGCCTACTTCAAAATTCACAGTCTGTTCAAATCTGGACCGGGAGATTAGACAGTGGTTTAGATGAATTTGTGATACCCTTGCTGTCTCATCAGAGAGAAGATAAGTGTTATTACACTGATGAAGATCCTTTATCTAGTTCCTGAATAGATTACTTTATCCTATAGCAGGGGTATTCAAAGGACATTTGCTCATAAGCATATTATAATTCTTTTTATATTGATTTGTCTTTATTACTGTTGCAATAAAATATTATGTCTGGTTAAAGTAACTGAAACAGTATCACTACCACAAAACTTTCAGCTAGGAAGATATTCATAGATGTGAATTAATCATGAATATTAAGAGATACCTACCTCACATGGCCATTCAATCAACTAATTATCCATAAAAACGTATTGCTGCTTGAATTACTGCTTGCCAAAAAGTACTTCTGCCAGATTTTATGATACACCCTGGCCAAAAACCGTGCTTCACATCCTGCACGGAGAGGAAACCATCTTGTAATAATATTCAGAAGTGGTATGATAATTTATTTGATAGAGAGTGAGGGTGGATGCTAATGTTTCACATCCCACTGTGTAGTTAATTGGTTTTTACTAATACAAAGGATGCAAATGTATTCTTTGTTTTAATATATGTTCCTGTATTTTATGTTTAATGAAAGAGGCATGAATTTTGCTATGGAAACACATAAACGCATGAAGTCAACTTATTGGGGAATCTACAGGAGGTGATCAAGATAGCAGCTGTGACAATGCAGTCAAAGCTGCACAGGTTGTTGTTTTTTTTACTTATGACATATGGATGACATAGGCAGAAAAGGAATGAGACTTCAGTTATATGCTTGTGCCCATATCCTGACATGTTTGATCTCCATAAGTGCCTTGTTGTTGCACTTAGGACTTTGTTGTTTTTGTTGTTAGTTGTGAAGTCATGTCCGACCCATTGTAATCCCTTGGCAACATATCTCCAGGACTTCCTATCCTCTACTATCCTCTGGAGTCCATTTAAGCTCAAACCTATTGCTTCAGTGACTCCATCCAGCCACCTCATTCTCTGTTGCCCCCTTCTTCTTTTGTCCTCAATCTTTCCCAGCATTAGGCTCTTCTCCAGTGAGTCCTTCCTTCTCATTAGGTGGCCAAAGTATTTGAGTTTCATCTTCAGGATCTGGCCTTCTAAAGAGCAGTCAGGGTTGATATCCTCTAGGGCTGACTGGTTTAATTACCTTGCAATCCAAGGCATCTTCTCCAGCACCATAGTTCAAAGGACTCACTTCTTTGGTGCCCAGCCTTTCTTATGGTCTTATATGCTTAGGCCCTATATGCTATAACTCCATATAATACAGTGTTTACTAACATGAACAAGTTGTGTGAACTTTATGTCCCCAAATTCTCATCAATGACCAAGTCGAATTCAGGGCTGTGGGCTTCTGGGATTTGGTGCACACATCTGTGAATTGCCAAGACTGAGAAACACTAATTTAATAGATATTGAGCATTGACCCAAAAAAAAAAAGCTAAAAACACTAAGAAATAATATACTTTATCTTGCAGAACTACAATATATGATGGTTGTTATGGTTTAGATGACTTAGTCAGTAAACTTTATTTTTCTCCAGTTCCCATGGAAGACTGAGCTATAGGATGTCAGGTGTCAGTTGAAAAATCTTTTCAATGCAGAGTGCAGTTCTCTATTGTGACAGAAGAAATGTGTAGGTATGTAGCTATTATTTTTTTTGTAAATGAACAGAACATGCAAGAAAAGAGTGGCATTTCTGCACACCTTTAATTAAGCATCTCTGTAAGTATATGTAGTATACAACAGTGATAACACTCTCCGGTGTGATTCTTGAAGTTCTCCTAATGCTTTCCTGTTTAAATATGGGGTGGCTTATTCTCCACCTCACAATCAGCTGCCAAATAGTTGTGATGAAGGAAGACAAAATACTTGATGGCTTGTTATGTCCTGTAGCTTAATTAAAAATGAGCTGGTTTAATTAAACTGGAGAGTTTCCATTTCCTCCCCCTCCCATTACAAACTGTGAATGAAATTCTGAGTTATGTAAATTCTGTACTTTTTTTTCCTGTCTTGAAAACATATTTGGAGTAAACATATATTACTCCAGCACTTGTCTCTTGTCTTTAGTGTGCCATAGTGGAGAACCATTGAGTAATGGTTCAGGGTGTCTAAATTTAACTATGAAAGATATGACACCTTTATTTTATTTATTTATTTTTATTTTATTAAATTTATACCCCGCCCTTCTCCTTGTTAGGACCCAGGGTGGTGCACAGGCATTATTCAAAACCCCAAAATACAATAAATATCAGTTAAAATATATTAAATTAATTAACCCGTGCTAAAACCCATGTTAAAACCATTACCAAATTATAATTTGTTTTTAAAAAGTCAGAAACGGGGGGCTATCCTAGGCCGGCTTGCTGAAATAAATACGTCTTAAGACGTTGGCTGAAGAGGCGGAGGTCCGAGATAGTGCGAAGGTCGGGGAGTAGGTCGTTCCAGAGGGCCGGGCCCGCCACAGAGAAGGTCCTTCTCCAATGTCGCCAACCGGCATTGCCCCGCCGACGGCACCCGGAGAAGGCCCGCTCTGTGGGAGCGGATCGGACGAAGGGATGTATGGGGCAGGAGGCGGTCTCGTATATAGCTTTGCCAATGTGGTTTCCCTTTCTTATCAAATTTACAGGAAAATAAGATGATAAAAATAGACTTGAAGCATTCTCAGATATACAATCATGACCTTCTTAGGGAAACTGCTATCAATACAACGTGAACTTTTAAAATAAGATTGTTATGCTGTTAGTCAGTTTCAACAGAAGCTTGGGCATCTTGTAAGAATGAAACCACCTTTGCATTTTCCCAAACATTTTCTTTCTCTTCTAAAGAGGATTCTCTATCATATTTTTGAGATTTCATGAAACTTGGAAGAACCAGGCAGGCTGATACGTTATAGGGAAATATGCATATATACATCATATTATCCCTTAAAGAAATTAAAACAGGAAATAAGCAGAATTAATGAAAGATAGATACATTTATACTGCATCTCAGTTGGAGATTTCTCAGCTGAGAAATAAGTAATAAGTAAAGGAGATAATATCTTAATGTAAGCAGGCAAGAAGCTGCCAGGCAAAATACAGTGTTTGGATGAGGGTTTATAACTGGAGGAAGTTAGAAAAAGAAATTATATCCTCAGAGATTCTAAAGTAAACAGAGATTAAGAGGAGCATTAAGACATTTCTTCTTACAGAGTTTAGAATCAGTGAAGGAAATCAGAATTATGACTTTCCAGCAAAGCCAGAACTCTGTCTAAGGAACAGAGAAACAAACTAAAACCCAGAAGAATTAGAAAAGATTTTGAAAGCTATGGGTGCACAAGTGTACTCGTTTGCACACACACATACAGAAAGCCTCCTGCTGCCAAATACCTCCCACCGACCAGTTTGCTCCCACAGAGAGGGCCTCCTCAGGGTGCCGTCGGCCAGGCAATGTCGGCTGGCGACCCCTAGGGGGAGAGCCTTCTCTGTGGCAGCCCCTGCCCTCTGGAATGACCTACCCCCTGAACTACGGACGATCACGGACCTACGCCTCTTCCGTTGGGCCCTGAAGACCCATTTATTTTGTGCTGCCGGCCTGTCGTAGTTTTTAAATTGATTTTAGCAGGGGGGTTTAATTGGTAGGCCAATCCATTTAATATATCTTAACATATGATTTTAGCTTTTGTATTATCCACTCTTACTGTTGGCTGTACACCGCCCTGAGTCCCAAAAGGAAGAAGGGTGGTATATAAATTCAATAAATCTAATCTAATCTAATCTAAAGTGTTAGAAGAAATTTTAGAAGTTCTGCCTGGAGATAAGGTTAAGAAAATAAGAAATAGTAAAGGAAAAGTTCAGCCTAGAAAGGGGCAATATAAAGAGAGAAAAGAAATAAAAGATAAGCCTTTAAGACAAAGAAGAAAGATTACTCTGGGTTAGCAAAAGACTGCACTTTGCCCATCTAGAACTCCACCAGTGGTGGGATTCAAATTTTTTTTACTACCGGTTCTGTGGATATGGCTTGGTGGGCGTGGCGTGGCTTGGTGTATGTTTCTTGGTGGGCATGGCAGGGGAAGGATACTGTAAAATCTTCATTCCCTCCCCACTCCAGGGGAAGGATACTGCAAAATCCCCATTTCCTCCCAATCAGCTGGGACTTGGGAGGCAGAGAATAGATGGGAACAGGGCCAGTCAGAGGTGATATTTACTGGTTCTCTGAACTTCTCAAACTTTCCACTACTGGTTCTCCAGAACTGGTGAGAACCTTCTGAATGCCACCTCTGGACTCCAAACCCTGAATGCAGCAGGGACTTAAAGGTAGCATGGGAGATGTAAAAGTTGAAGCAATACAGGTAGTACTCATTTAATGATGACAATTGCACCTGGAATTCCTGTCACTAATTGATTTCATAAAGTGCAATGTCATGTGACCACATTGCTTAGTAACAGCAATCCAAGCTATTCCTGTTACATTATTAAATAAGAATCATACATTCTTAAGCAAGGATCTCAACTTGTGACTTCCTGCTGGCTTCCCATAAGCAAAGTTAGTGGCAAAATGTTAAAATGACTTTTGAAAGCAGGTGGATATGTACTATGGAGGGACAAGAGATGGGAGGGGGTTGTTGCAGTAAGTGTGTGTGTGTGTGTGTGTGGGCGGTGGGAGGGGAGGTACTGACACATTTGAGAATTGTTCGACGAAAGAAAGGAAAGTCACACAAATACATTCCTTCTGACCTTCTCATAACTAAATACGTAACAGTTCACTACTCTCCACTCATTCTACAAATGTTCTCTTTCTCCTTCAAAACAACCCAAAACCCTTTTGAGATATTTTTCCTCTATGAGTCATACACTTTAATGTCAATTCAAAAAAATTAATTGTGTGTTATAGGACCGAGAAGAATACTCTCAAGATAGTCTCTAGAGTAAACCTGTTTTATGCTCATGGAAAAAGAATCAACAGGCTTGAAGATCTGTGAGAATGGAAATTTTCTTAACATATATGTATATTCGCCTCACCACTCCTACAAGCAGTTTATGTAAATTGTGAGGTCAATACATCTTTTTACATTTCTGCAAACTTTATCTTAATCTTTTAAATGGTAAATGTTTCATTTCATTAGGAAAATAAATCACAGTGTAAAAGTAGACAAGAAAGCAAAACCTGTTATTAAATCAATTAAAAGATCACAACAATAATATGCATAGCATCTATGTCCTTAATATGATTCAATATAGCACTAATTTCCAATTATCTTCAAAACATTTATTAAAAGTCCACTGCCAATTTCTAAACTTAAAGAACAACTACAGTAAGTCATAAAATGTTTAGAAGTTCTTTCTGCAGGATTCCACCCAGCCTACTACAGGTATAAGCTTTCCATTCCATTTTTACTGTCTTGGTTTTCCTTGACTCTCCAAATATTCATCTACCATCCCTTGGCTGCTCACATAATCAGACTTAATTTGGATCTTGGAGGTGGGTGAATGAAGGGGATCTTCATATTTTTCTTTCTTTGAAGTGGAGTGGAATTTGGCGGTGGAGTTGTGAAAAGTTTGGGAAATACAACTTGACTACTTTCATATCATTCTTTATCCAATCTATTTTCAAAAGTACAATCTTCCCATTCGGGCTTAACCTTATTATTGGTTCTTAATATTGAAACCAATGCCAACATTTAACTCTGTTTCAGTATCCAAGCTACACCAAATCTATCTATATTTATTTATTTGCTTGTTTTGTCAAATACATACAAGATAACAGGTATAAGTATAAACATGGACAGGAACTAAGAGGAGTGCAAATAAATGGGGAGAGTAGGACAGGGATGGTAGGCACATTGGTGTGCTTATGCACAACCCCTTTATGGACATCTTAGGAATGGGGTGAGGTCCACGTTAGACAGTTTTAAGGTTGAAGCTGTTGGGGTTAGAGCAGGGGTCCCCAACCCCCGGTCCACAGACCAGTGCCAGTCCATGACTTGATAGGAACCGGGCCGCAGGGCCGGAGAGGAGGAGGAGAGAGGAGGGGGCAGCCCCCTGTACAGAGTGCGTGCCGGGGGCAGGAGAGCACAGGTGTGGCCGCTTGCGCCGTTGGGGGCCCTAGAGTGGCAAGTGAGCCGACTCACACCCCTCCGCATGCGCATGCGCCGCCTGTTCCCCCCTCCCCCCACGCTCCCCCTCTACACCAGCCGGTCCGCGGAATTTTCTTTAAAATGAAACCGGTCCCTGGTACAAAAAAGGGGACCCCTGGGTTAGAGGATGTAACAACTAAGTCAGATAGAGCATTCCAGAAGTTGAACACTCTGTTGCTGAAGTCGTATTTTCTCCAGTTGAATTTGGAGCGGTTTACCTCGAGTTTGTATCTATTGTTTACCCGTGTATTATTGAGGTTGAAACTGAAGTAGTTGCTGACAGGTAGTACATAGTAGCAGACAATTGTGTGTACTATGCTTAAGTCAGACCGGAGGCGGCATAGTTCCAGGTTGTCGAAGCCTAAGATTTTGAGCCTGGGGCATAAGGGATTCTATTATGAGCAGAGGAGTGGAGTACTCTACTCATGAAATACTGTTACATATGACACCCGCTTAAATTCCCCGGCAACAGCCAGTCGCGTCTGATTGGATAGGACGCGACTGGCTGCAGCCGAAGCGGGAGACGCGCCGATTGGCCGGCTCTCTGACAGCTCTAAATAAAAGAGCTGTCAGAGAGAAGGCGCGCGCTTTTTAGACCAAGTTACTTACCGTTGTTGTTCTTGCTGTTCTGTAACTAATAAAGAAGCCGTTGGATCAACCGGGTCTGGACCCATTCTTCCCGACTTAACACTGGCGACGAGGACTGGGGCCCGGCGTCGATCCTCCTATCCGTAGCTCTTCTCCCTGTGGGAACGAAGAGACGCTTCACTCTCCGCGCCTGAGGAGATAAATCCTCCTCACGCTCTGGGCTCACATCTCCGCTCGCCCTCATGGCTACCCTTCCGCCATTTGCTACCTATGACCCGGCGGTGGAGTCCTGGGAAGCTTTTCTGTCTAGGTTCGAATGTTTCCTGCTCACCGACGTCAACGGGGAAATCACCCCCGCCCGCCGCCTCGGCCTATTCCTCGGTTGCGGCGGCCGCACGGTCTTCACCGTGGCTCGGAACATTGCCGCCCCTGCCGCTGTACAGGACTTGGACTGGGGGGTCCTGCAGGCCCGCCTCAAGGCCCACTTCGCTCCGGCGCCCTCAAAAATTTCCCGCCGCTGCGCATTCCGCCAATGCCGGCAGCAACCTAATCAGTCTGTGGCGGACTTTCTACAGTCTCTACGGGCCGCCGCCTTGCTCTGTGACTTTCCGGCCCCTTTCCTAGACGAGTCCCTGCTCGAGCAACTCATCACGGGGCTCAAGGATGTCAAGCTCCGCCGCAGGCTCCTGGCCCGCTCGGATGTCACCCTGGAGCAGGCCATTGAAGACGCCAGGGCCGCGGAGCTGGCGGATGCCACATCTGACCTTTACCTCGGCCAGCAGGCCCCGCAGCTTCCATCCCCGAGGGCCTGCCTCGTCAACGAACTGGCACCCCTGGAGCCGTTCGATGACGGCCCTCCCTTTGACAGTGTGGCACGCCTCCAGACCTCCGGCCGAGGCGGCCCCAGACCGAATCACCCCCGCCAGGGATCCTCTGTCTGCGCCGGGTGCCGGGGCGCCCATGCCAGGAGCGCGTGCCCATTCAAAGAAACCATATGCCGTCGTTGCAACAGACGGGGCCACATCGCCCGTGCTTGCCGTGCTGACCTCTCCCGCCAAACGGCCCAGGCGGCTCCTCGCCCTACGGCAGACGCCCCGACTTACGGCAGATGTCTCCCGGGCCGCCGCCAGGCTCCCGACGCTGCCTGCTACGCCACGACGGATGCCAGGGACACCGTTCCCATCGACGTTGACGACCGTAGGCGCATTTCGACCTCCCTGACCCTTGAGGGCCACCCCCTGTCCATGGAGGTTGACTCGGGGTCGTCCCGGTCCCTCATCTCCTGGCGGCAACTGAGGGCCCTCTGCCCTGGTCTTAAACCTGAGGACCTCTCTCAACCGGACGTTTTACTCCGGGACTACCAGGGCAACCCCATTGCCGTGATGGGCCTGCACCGGGTCCGCGTTGCCTACGGCCGTTTCTCTGGTTCCCTGCCCATCCTGGTGGTCGAGCGCCCCCTCCCCGCGCTCATCGGCCTTAACTGGTTCCCTGCCTCGGGCCTATCAATACAGCGGGTCAACCGGGTGCCCGCTGCCTCGCCTGTGGAGGCAGTCCTTGCTGAGTTCCAGGACGTGTTCGACGGTTCTCTGGGCTCCTACCGTGGCACCCCGGTTTCCCTCAAACTAGACCCTCAGGTTGCCCCTATTCGGCTCAAGGCCCGCAGGCTGCCGTTCGCCCTGAAGCCGCGAGTTGACGCGGAGCTTGATCGTCTCGTGGCGCAGGGCGTACTGGAACCCGTCGACCAGGCGAAATGGGAGACCCCCATAGTGGTCCCCATTAAGCCCGACGGGTCCATATGCATCTGCGCCGACTATAAGTCGACGATCAACCGCGGGCTTCAGGCGAACCCATATCCGGTTCCCGTGGTGCAGCACCTGCTCCATTCCTTGGGGCAGGGGCGCATCTACGCGAAGCTGGATATGGCCCAGGCTTACCAGCAGCTACCGGTGGATGACGATGCGGCTGACGCTCAGACCATCGTCACCCACCGAGGAGCTTTCCGTTGCCCCGGACATCTTCCAGAGCCTCATGGAGCGGTTGCTCCACGGGCTCCCGGGCGTAGTACCGTACTTCGATGACGTCCTGATAGCTGCGGCCAGCCTGTCAGACCTCGCCGAAGTACTCCGGAAGGTCCTCCACATTTTCAGGGGCGCGGGCCTCAAATTGAAGCTCAGCAAATGCAAGTTTGCTGTGCCGCGGGTGGAGTTCCTCGGTTTCGTTGTCGATGCCCAGGGCATCCACCCCGCTCCCGCCAAGGTCGCGGCCATTCACAAGGCTCCCGTGCCTAGCTCCAAAACGGAGCTGCAGGCATTCCTCGGCCTACTCAATTTCTACGCCCCCTTCATCCCGCACAAGGCGTCCTTAGCCGAGCCGTTGCATCGATTGCTCGATCGCTCGGCGGCCTGATGCTGGGGCAGCCGCGAGGCGCATGCGTTCGCGGCTGTCAAAGGCCTGCTGACGTCACGGGCCGTGCTTGTGCAATATTCTGCCAGCCAGCCCCTGACGTTAGCCGCGGACGCCTCCCCCTTTGGCCTGGGGGCAGTCCTGAGCCATGTCCTGCCCGATGGCTCGGAAGCCCCCGTTGCCTTTTACTCCCGGACGCTAGCTCCGGCGGAGCGGAACTACAGCCAGATCGACAAGGAGGCTCTGGCTGTGGTCTCCGGGATTAAACGGTTTCACGAGTACCTGTACGGCCGCTCGTTCACCGTTTTCACCGACCACAAGCCGCTCCTTGGGCTTCTGGCCGGTGACCGCCCCCCCCCCATCCTCTCGCCCAGGATGACACGGTGGACGGAATTCCTTGCAGCGTACGAGTACACGCTGCTTTACCGTCCGGGGAAGCACCTGGGGCACGCAGACGCCGTCAGCCGCTGCCCCCTTCCTCAGACGGACCAGGGGCCGGTGCCGGCCCTCTCTGTCCTGTCCGTGGCCGGCTCCAACCTCCCCCTCACGTCCTCGGACGTGGCTGCCCGCACCAAGTCCGACCCCGTCCTCTCCCGGGTCTCCGCTTGGGTCCTGCGGGGGTGGCCATCGGCCACCCTGCCCGCCGAATTCCGGCCGTTCAAGGCCCGCCAGCTGGAGCTGTCGCTCCACGGCAGGTGCTTGCTTTGGGGGGACCGTGTCATCCTTCCCCCACCTCTGCGCCGACAGGTACTCGAAGCCCTCCATGCCACCCACCCAGGCATAGCCCTCGCCCGGAGCTATGTCTGGTGGCCGCGCATGGACGACGAGGTGGCCGCCTTCGTTGGCGCTTGCCAGGCGTGCCAGGCCTCCCGCCCCGCACCCCCCGCTGCCCCTTCCCGTCCCTGGGACGCTCCCAAATCCCCGTGGGCCCGCATCCACATCGACTTCGCGGGCCCGTTCCACGGCCGGTCCTTCCTGGTGGTGGTGGACGCCTACTCCCGCTGGGTCGAGGTCATCCTCATGGCCTCTACCACAGCGGAGAGCACCGTGCGCACGCTTCGGCGCCTGTTTTCCACGCACGGGTTGCCGGACACCCTGGTCTCCGACAACGGCCCCCAATTTCACTCCTCCACCTTCCAGGAATTCCTGGCCTCCCTGGGGATCCGACACGCGCCAACCGCCCCCTACCACCCTGCCGCCAACGGCCGGGCGGAACGGGCCGTTCGCTCGGCCAAGGAGGCCCTCGGCAGGATGGACGGAGGGGATTGGCAGGCAAGGGTAGATGCTTACCTTCTCGGTCAGCATTCTACGCCTTGCCCGGCGACAGGGAAAAGCCCCGCGGAGCTGCTGATGGGCCGCCGCCTGAGAACCGAATTGGACCGGCTGCACCCCCTCTATAACGAAGTGCAGCCGTGCAACCTGGGGGTTCCCCCTCCCCGCCTTTTCGCCGCGGGCGAAGCCGTTTTCGCCCGGAACTTCGCCGGAGACCCCCGATGGGTCCCCGCGACCGTTGACTCACTAACCGGGCGGTGCTCTTATAGGGTTCGGAGACCTGACGGATCCGAGTGGCGGCGCCATGTGGATCAATTAAGGCGCCGCCACCCAGCACCGGACGACCCGCTTCCCCGGCCTACGACCATGGAAAAGGACACCGACATTCCCCTCGGCGACCTGGAGCTGCCAGCTGAGCCCTGGCTCTCGACCGGCCCCACCACTGCTGCAGGATCCTTCCCGGGGCTGACGGCGGAGGAACAGCCCTGCCTGGGAAAGACTCTGCCAGCTGAACACGTTCCACAACAAACATTGTATCCTTCCCCGAACATCACACAAGGCCCCTTCGGCCCGGCCTACCCGTCCCCCACACGCCGGGGGCTTGACTCCACCTCAATTCCGATCGGCACGCCCCCTCGCCCATTCCTACCAGTTTCGGAGGCTTCCGGGTCTTCGCTAGGCTGCGATGACGCAGTCCGGAGCTACACCCCCGACAGGGAGGAGCTCACACGGACACGTCCTCCTCCTTTGCCTCCTGTGGACAATCTGCGGCGCTCGGGGCGGAGCCGACGCAGCCCCGCCTACCTCAGCGAGTACGTATGCTAATGGGCCCGCATGCGTACTCGCTGGGGGGGAAGGAGTGTTACATATGACACCCGCTTAAATTCCCCGGCAACAGCCAGTCGCGTCTGATTGGATAGGACGCGACTGGCTGCAGCCGAAGCGGGAGACGCGCCGATTGGCCGGCTCTCTGACAGTTCTAAATAAAAGAGCTGTCAGAGAGAAGGCGCGCGCTTTTTAGACCAAGTTACTTACCGTTGTTGTTCTTGCTGTTCTGTAACTAATAAAGAAGCCGTTGGATCAACCGGGTCTGGACCCATTCTTCCCGACTTAACAAATACCTCTGGACCCACTCAGTTGTATTAATGTCCGATATACAGTGTGGATTCCAGGGAGATGAGCTGTATTTGAGAATTAGTCTGCTAATTTCCTGGCATGCTTTATTTTTCTTTTTAGGTTAAAATGATCTATAATTGATTCTGAATGTGGTGGTAGTGTTGGATGAAAGCTCTCTGATTTACCTATATCCATACTTGAAATATGGGAGGAACAGGAAACTTTCCTTTAGAAAGTGCTTGAATGATCTCCTATTCAGTATAGCTTACTGGATACATTCTTAAATTGGATGGGGGGCAGAAAGAGAGCAAGCTGACATGGTATTCACTGAATGACCCTGGATAAGTCACTTTGCTTTTTTAGCCTTAACATCACAGAGATTTGTATAGAGATAAACAAGATAATTAATCCTTTGGTGCACATTACCCGGAGCTCCTCTGAAGAGAAACACTATATAAATGGTAGTGAGAAATTACTTTGCTTACAGACCTTCAGAGGAGGTGATTTGGGTGGAAACCATGAAGGACAAAAATATAAGAATAAATGGACTAGAAAACAAGAAGAACCACCATTCTCTTTTTAATGTTTAAAATTCAGAGCAAATTTCAGGATCAATGTAAGTTCTTCTGCACATCAACATCCAAATAAAACTTTGAGCCATGCTGTTGAAATTGCAACATGCCAGATTTACTTTCATTGTTTCTCCTCGAGAATGAACCTATCCCTATTTTTTTCCAATTATGAGCTCTGTTTGTTCCACTATTTGTATTCTTCTAATTGTCCCTTGCTAAAAGTCTGTCACTGGATGATGCCTAAGTACATTATCAAACATTTTGGTAATGACTCATGCAGAGCAAAGATATCTTTCTTTATTTGCCTAATAAGTATCACACTTTTCAATTTTCCTAGATCATTACCTCTGGCATGTGTCACAATACTTCTGGGGCCTTGGAAATTAGCTCACAATTCTGAAATAAAAACCTGTGGTTCCTGCCAAATTAGTCCTTTCAGCCCCAGTCATGTGGTAGACTGTTACATATTGAGGCATGAGAACATTTATTACCAAAAATAAATATCTATATTACATTCTGATTGGATTGGATTTCAATTGTTGAGTGGATTGGATTAAGAACTAACATTGTTGTGTGCTTTTTTCCTTTCCCCCCTCAAGAAGAAATTGTTGCAAAGAATGAAAAGCATTGTTGCATAAGTTATTGTTCTTGCAGAGTACAAAGTGATCTGCAGCATAGAGTGCAAATGGAATTATACACAAAGGACAATTGCAAGTAATTATTTCAAAGAGTGAAAAAAAATATTGGCTTCCACTTTTATATAGTTAGACAAGCTTTGGTCCTGATCACAATTGTGGATCTGCTTGCTGGTTACTTAGCCTCTTCCCATGGCAAGAGGTAGGCATTCAAATTTCACATAAGAATGTTAGTGTTTTACATAGCCTAAGAATTCAACAAAGTACCTCCTGATATACTTACAGTGTGGGCTGAATAGTGTGACAATTGCACAGTTATATACAGTGTCTGGTTCAAACTTTATATTCAAGGAGTACTCCAGGATAGTTCTTCATCTAATGGGAAAGTGACTTTGATTAAGGTTCCACGGGGATCAGTTCCTAGTCTTCTATTCTTTGGAATTTTTTATTAATTACTGATATGAGGGAATTTGCTTATTTAGGATAGCAATTTTGGGGCATTGACTGGAGAAAGCAATTATGTATGGAAGAGTTAGAGATAAAAGGAAACCAGGCTGCCAAAGATTATGGTAGCTGGATACCATCAAAGCATAGAACAATTCAAAGAAGTAATGCAAGGTTGGAAGATGTGGAGAGACCTGGCTCATTGAATTGGACACGACTCAATGGATATCATCATCATCATCATCATTATCATCATCATCATCGTCATCATCATCATCATCGAGTTACTGAACGAGCTGGCAGATGTGATCTTAGAACCACTGAACAAAATCTTTCAGCGTTCCTACAGCACATGAGAACTGCCAGGGGATTGGAAAAGAGCTGATGTGATTCCAATCCTCAAGAAGAAGAAAAAGTGTATATAGGAAACTACAGAACAATCAGCTTGACATCAACCTCTGGAAAAAAATCCTTGAAAATATAATCAAACAGAAGATTTGTGAACTGCTAGAAATGAACAATCACTGGAATCACTGGAAGCAGCAAAATGATTGCCTGGTATGATCATTAAAAATCATACCAGACTAACCTTATTGCCTTCTTTGGTAAATTGACTAAATTAGTGAATCAAGGAAATGTGGATATAGTTTACTTTGATTTAGTAACACATAGTAGACAAAGTAGGCCACAGCCAATTTCTTGGTAAGATCCAGAAATGTGACTAAGAACAGTAGCACCACCAGATAGACTTTGACAGTAGCACCACCAGATAGATTCATGGTTGGCTGACCAACTGCATTCAGCATGTAGTCCTTAATGGAGGGGGAAGCATGCAGTGGGGTACCTGAAGATTCTTTATTGGGCTGCATTAACAAAGATATAGCATCAAGATCATGAGAACTAAGACTACCACTCTACAACTACCATATTTTTCGGAGTATAAGATGCACCTTTGATCCCCCAAAAGAGGATGAAAATCTGGGTGCATCTTATACACTGAATACAGCAAAGTGCTCTGGAGCCTGGGGAGGACAAAAACGAGCAAACAATGAGCCATTTTTGCCTCCCCATCCCCAGGAAAACTCACTCTTCCAAAAACTCTGCTTGCTCCCCCTCCCTTTTTTTTGTTGCAAAAAACGGCCTGTTTTTGCAAAAGAATGGGCAGTTTTTTGCTCGTTTTGCCCTCCTCCCCAGCCCTCAGGAGCACTCTACAAGACTCCCAAAGCTCTGCATGCCCTTCCCCCCCACACCAAAAAAAAATGAGGCATGCAGAGGGTTTGGGAGGATGGCAGAGTGCAAAAACTTTTTTTAAAGATTTATCTCTTCAAAATCATGGTGTGTTTTATACTCCAGTGCTTCTTATAGTCTGAAAAATATGGTAACTAGTGAGGCCAAACTTGGAATACTGCATCCAGTTCTCAGAGCCACAGTGCAAAGAAGATGTTTGGACCCTAGTGCAGAGAACCGCAACAATAAGGAAACTAGAGCCTAAACCATATATTGAACAATTAAGGGATCCAGGTTTGTCTAGCCCAACAAACAGAAATATTATGATGACCTGACAATAGGACAAGAAGCAATGGGTGAGAGATCCAATCATTCTATTATGGAAATAACTGCTAATAATGCAGGATATCACTTTTTGTCTTCTATCACTGTAAACAGTATTTTTTTCTTTGTAAACATCTACATTCATGATAGCTAATTAGGAAATGCCATCTCTATTCCCTTTCTTTGATCTAAATTTGTATTGTTGAAATGTTCTATTTCTTTGTGCTTTGTTTTCTCCTAGTGTCGTTCATGATGTGTAGAATGCTGACATGCCTTAGCAAAAAGAAGATATTGGCACTAAGAGAAAACCACACTATCTCAGTGGAAAATCAAGTTTTCCTTTTCCTAAAATTAAAAAAAAAAGTATTTTGGGCTGGCACTAGCTTTCTTGCACCCTAAAGACTGCAATATATATTTTATAAGAATGTCAATCTTCAACCTTTACATATATATCAGAAGAAATGAGAAATATAAAAGTTGCTTTCATTTTTAGCCTGCTATTTATGAATCAGAGATCCATTAGTAATTCTTCGTTCAAAATTTATGCATGAAAAATTGCCTCTTGACAGCAGTTAAGAGGTCTCCTGCAATGGGAACACAATTTCACTTTTACTACTGATAATGTTCCTCAGAGATATTTCTAGTTGGACATCATTGTCCAGGCACTCAGCCAATCATAATGTAGCCTGAGGTAAAAATAGACAAAATGCAACAGGGATTTTGAGAATTACTTTGACTTCAATACAGTAGGTGACAATGGAGAACAAAGTTATGGGAAGACCTGCTGATAGGTGATAATATGCCTCCAGGAAAGTGATATTGGAGATCATAGATTCCTGTGAATTCCATTTTTCAGTAATTGCTGCACAGCTGTACTGAAGAAAATATATTTGGTAATGTCTCCAAAGATTGCTGTTAGGTAAAAACAAACAAAAAAGATAGATGTTAATTAACCTGAATGTATATAGACCATGCCTAGCTTGGGCTTCTTAGAGGCTAATAGTTTGAAGTTGGAGTCAAATCGTAAACTCTTTTGGGGGACATAATGGTTTTTGCCTTCTATTGATAATGTATATATGTGCAATAAGACTATTTGATTCCCAGGAATGTGCAATCTAGGGTAAAATTGTTATATTATTTCCCAGTAACCTCTCCTGCATGCCAACAAATATTAGACTTGGTGGAGAAATGAAATCACATTGTAATTCTTAATATCAGGGGAAAATCTACTGTTGTATTTAGGACTAATCAGATTAACTCTTCTTAGTATATTGTATATTTAATGAAGTTCAGTTCCAGTGAACTGAATTATTTCTTTGTGGAAGAATTTCTATTGTGGTATTTCTGATGCCTTGTTCAAAAGATAGAGGCTGCACTGAGATTGAAAAAAGTTGCCCACTCCCATTCTATAGTATAATGTGTTTTTATTACCACCACAATTATTGATTATCTGTTATCAAGAATATTATGATCATGTAACAGAGGTATAAAAAGGACAAGAAAAACAATTGTCCTTGTCATTAACACTAGGTGGAACTGGAGAGAAAATGGAAAATGTAAGGTAAATAGAACAGATTGTGCTAGAAATGAAATAAAACTGGAAATGGTTTACAAATGGGGATGGGGGTAGCAGAAGCTACAGTGGTACCTCGCTTCACGAACTTAATTGGTGAAATGACTCTGGTCGCGATCCGAAATGGTCGTGAAGCGAGGCACAATTTCCCATAGGGTTCAATGTAAATCCGGTTAATCCGTTCTGACCTTGTTTTTGGGTCGTGATTTTTGAACGGACTCTGTTCGTGTTGCGAATTGGTCCTGAAGAGAGGCACAGTTTCCCATAGGGTTCAATGTAAAGCAGCTGAGGGGCGATGGAGCAAGCCAGCATGACTTTCGCCCGTCTCTTTCGCCCGTCTCTTTCCGGACTCGGCGCTTCTGCTTCTAGGGACGGGAGAAAGCTGCAGAGCCCAGCTGGGAAGGGAAGGTGGGGAGGGGGAAACAGCTGCCTTCCCAGCCGGACTTTGCAGCTTCCACCCGTCCCTTTCCTGACTCGGCGCTCCTGCTTCTCGGGACGGGAGAAAGCTGCAGAGCCCAGCTGGGAAGGGAAGGTGGGGAGGGGGAAACAGCTGCCTTCCCAGCCGGACTTTGCAGCTTCCACCCGTCCCTTTCCTGACTCGGCGCTCCTGCTTCTCAGGACGGGAGAAAGCTGCAGAGCCCAGCTGGGAAGGGAAGGTGGGGAGGGGGAAACAGCTGCCTTCCCAGCCGGACTTTGCAGCTTCCGCCCGTCCCTTTCCTGACTCGGCGCTCCTGCTTCTCGGGGCAGGAGAAAGCTGCAGAGCCCAGCTGGGAAGGGAAGGTGGGGAGGGGAAACAGCTGCCTTCCCAGCCGGACTTTGCAGCTTCCACCCGTCCCTTTCCTGACTCGGCGCTCCTGCTTCTCTGGACGGGAGAAAGCTGCAGAGCCCAGCTGGGAAGGGAAGGTGGGGAGGGGGAAACAGCTGCCTTCCCAGCCGAGAAGCAGGAGCGCCGAGTCAGGAAAGGGACGGGTGGAAGCTGCAAAGTCCGGCTGGGAAGGCAGCTGTTTCCCCCTCCCCACCTTCCCTTCCCAGCTGTGCTCTGCAGCTTTCTCCCGTCCCGAGAAGTAGGAGCGCCGATTCAGGAAAGGGACGGGCGAAAGCTGCAAAGTCCAGCCGGGAAGGCAGCTCTCCCTCCCCCCCCCGCCTTCGCTTACACACACACACCCGTCCCCATCACTCACAACAACCGCGGCAGGGTGCAGCCCGGAAAAGGCGCAGTGTGAACTCACAATTCGCCTGCGCCTTCAATGGACCGGCCGCCACGCGGAGTTCGTGCAGCGAGGCGGAGTTCGTGCAGCGGAGCACATTTTTTGGAAAATTTCTGGTCGTGCTCCGAATTGGTCGTGAAGAGAGACGTTCGTGAAGCGAGGTACCACTGTACTATCAGGAACCATGACCCTAATGGCAGAAGACATGAAAGCTTGGTAGTTAATTCACATGCCTGCAGGTGCACTATAAAGTAAATCTAAACTGCATACCTGCCCATATTAGATTCCCAGTTCAAGATCTACAGTAGTTCTCTTGAAATATTGCAGCTTCAGGAATTAAAGTGTAATCCACATGAAGGATCTGAATGTTATTAGGTAGCAAACTCAAAGTAACTTTTTAAAAACTTAATAATAAGGTGACTGATAACTTGGTTGAATCTTGAAGACTTGTTGATCTTTAAGGAACTGCCACAAAGACGAGAGGGGCACCATATGCTCAAAAGCACCTAAAGGCAGAACAAAAAGATATGTACAGTATGTAAAAAGAGAATCCTTATTTGCTTCCAATTCACATGGAGTAGTTAGTTCTGACACCTAAATCTATATTTTAGGCATAAATATATTAGGTGTTTCTTGTAATGTGAATGTGTACAGGTGAAACTCAAAAAATTAGAATATCATGAAAAAGTACATTTATTTCAGTAATGTAACTTAAAAGGTGAAACAAATATATGAGCTAGACTCATTACATGCAAAGCAAGGTAGTTCAAGCCATGATTTGTCATAATTGTGATGATTATGGCTTACAGCTCATGAAAACCCCAAATCCACAATCTCAGAAAATTAGAATATTACATGCAATCAATAAAACAAGGATGGCACATAGAACAATATTGGACCTCTAAAAAGTATAAGCATGCATATGTACTCAGTACTTGGTTTGGGCCCCTTTTTCAGCAATTACTGCCTTGGTGTGGCGTGGCATGGAAGCTATCAATCTGTGGCACTGCTGAGGTGTTATGAAAGACCAGGATGCTTCAATAGCAGCCTTCAGCTCTTCTGCATTGTTTGGTCTCATGTCTCTCATCTTTCTCTTGTTAGTGCCCCATAGATTCTCTGTGGAGTTCAGGTCAGGGGAGTTTGCTGGCCAATCAAGCACAGTAATCCCATGGTCATTGAACCAGATTTTGGTGCTTTTTGTTGTGTCTTTAAACAGACAGAGGAAAATCAGATATCGGACATTTGGAATAATGTTATCATTATTCTGGATGAAGATAAGTTTCAAAAACAGAATTAAAATATGTGTCATTTCTTGTTGGTATCGTTGTATCTTGGCTGTTACTGCTGCCATTTTTTGTCTCCTCGATGAATCAATTAAAACAATATTGGAAAACTGCTGGAAATAATTCTGGCCTTGTAAATTAACGAAGAGCAGAATTGGAACAAATATCTGTTATTCATTTATTTAATTTACATTTTCCCTTCCTCCAGAAGTTCAAGGTGACTGTGAGCGGACAACTGTGTCTGCCTCTTCTCAAAGTCATTAGCCATCTATTAAAATCTCCCACAAAACTGCACTTGTAACATCTATGAAGAGCAGGAACAAGAAGGACTCTAACAAAAGGAAGCTCCTGCATTCTTCCAGGAAAGTTCCTATGTATACTATTGAAAGGAAGGGTGAAGGCTGAGAGAGATAGAAAATAAATGGATTGATATTGACAAAAGCAGAGTAATTGCTGTTTTATTGTGAGGGCCAACCAAACCTGAAGGAAGGAATAGGAAGAAGCAGAATAAATTTGTCTTGAGAAAAGGAAAGCAGGGTATGTGTGAGGGGGGACATAAAAGATGACAAAAGGAACAAAAGTATAAGAGCTAAATTGCAAAACAATAAAATAGCCTGGAAATTGTTGACAAAAATATTCAAGAAGAAGTAAAAACGGTTACAATCTTGTTTTAATTGTGATATTATTTTTAACAATTGTAAGAGTTTCACAGTCATATCCAAGGGTGCAATCATAAGATTTATAAATAAAATAATAAACAAACACACAAAACAAACAAACAAACAGGAATGGGGAGGCAAAGAATTTATTCAGGGAGAAAAAGATGTTAATAGAAATAAAGTTTCCAGGTTAAAAACTGAATTCTAAGTAGAAGATGCTAAAATAAGGTAGAAAAGACGAACATCTTAAAGGGATAAAATTTAAAGTGTCATAAAGCTGAAATCCCAATCTTTAGCAAGTAAACATCCAGTGTATATATTTATACAATGAATTGCTTTTATAATAATAAAAAACTGCTCTCTGTTTTGTTCCCATGCTTTTTTTTAAAAAAAAAGTTCTTCTTCTTGTTGTTGTTAGTTGCAAAGTCATGTCTGACCCATCGTGACCCCATGGACAACATTCCTCCAGGCCATCCTGTCCTCTACCATATCCCAGAATCCATTTAAGCTCACACCATTTAAGCTCACTTTTTAGTGAAGGTTGTTGAGAGTGTGGTGGCCCAACAGTTTCCGCGACACTTGGAGGAAGTTGATTATCTAGACCCGCGCCAGTCCGGCTTCCGACCCGGGCACAGCACCGAGACGGCATTGGTCGCGTTGGTTGATGATCTCTGGAGGGCGCGGGATAGAGGATATTCCTCTATCCTAGTCCTATTAGACCTCTCAGCGGCTTTTGATACCATCGACCATGGTATCCTATTGCACTGACTGGGGAGGTTGGGGTTGGGAGGCACCGTTCTGCGGTGGTTCTCATCCTACCTCTCTGGTCGGTCGCAATATGTGTTGGCAGGGGGGCAGAGGTCGGCCTCGAGGTCCCTCATATGTGGGGTTCCTCAGGGGTCGGTCCTCTCGCCCTTACTGTTCAACACATATATGAAGCCGCTGGGTGAGATCATCCGTGGTTTTGGGGTGGGATATCATCTGTACGCTGATGATACTCAGTTGTACATATCCACCCCAGACCACCCCAATGATGCCGTCGAGGTTATGTCCCGGTGTTTGGAGGCCGTACGGATCTGGATGGGTGGTAACAAACTCAGGCTCAACCCGTCCAAGACTGAGTGGCTGTGGCTTCCGGCGCCCCGGTTCAGCCAGATTATTCCAACTCTGGCCATTGGGGGCGAAACACCGGCCCCCGTGGAGAGGGCGCGCAATTTGGGTGTCCTCCTGGATTCCCGGCTGTCTATGGAAGATCATGTGGCAGCCGTGGCCAGGGGGGCATTCCATCAGGTACGCCTGATGCGCCAATTGCGCCCCTTACTGGACCGGGGTGCCTTACGCACAGTCACTCAAGCACTCGTCACCTCTCGACTTGACTACTGTAATGCTCTCTACATGGGGCTTCCCTTGAGGTGCACCCGAAAGCTGCAGCTAGTCCAGAACGCAGCCGCGCGGGTGATTACGGGAGCGCCTAGACACTCCCACATAACACCTATCCTGCGCGAGCTGCACTGGCTCCCTGTGGTCTTTCGGGTGCGCTTCAAGGTTTTAACGACCATCTTTAAAGCGCTCCATGGCTCGGGGCCTAGTTATATGCGAGACCGCCTCCTGCCCCATACATCCCTCAGACCGATACGCTCCCACAGAGAGGGCCTCCTCAGGGTGCCGTCGGCTGGACAATGCCGACTGGCGACACCCAGGGGAAGAGCCTTCTCTGTGGCGGGCCCTGCCCTTTGGAACGACCTACCCCCTGAACTCCGCACCATCTCTGACCTCCGCCTCTTCCGCAAGTGTCTGAAGACACACCTATTCCATCTAGCCGGCCTAGCATAACCCCCATTACTGACTCTTAGATAGTTTTAAATTTGGGTTTTTTAAATTCGGTTTTTAGCGCAGGGTCTATTAGAATAAGTTTTTTAAAATTTTATATGTTTTATATGTGTTTTAACATCCCTGTGCGCCGCCCTGGGTCCATTTGGAGAAGGGCGGGGTATAAATTTAATAAGATAAATAAAATAAATAAACACCGACTGCTTCAGTGACTCCATCCAGCCACCTCATTCTCTGTTGTCTCCTCCTTCTTTTGCTTTTAATGTTTCCCAGGATTAGGCTCTTCTCCAATGAGTACTTCCTAAAAGAGCATTCTAGAATGAAATATATAGCAATCCTTCCTTTTTTTCTTCAAATAAGTTTCCTGAGGTAAACTTGTCCTCTAGTGAACGTTCATATCTGACAATAGAATTGAATGTGGATCTCTTCTGTTCTAGTCTATCAACAACCTAGGCTCTGTGCCACATGGATTCTGAAATATGTTCTGTTTTTATTTCCAAAGTTTCACATAGAGCTTTGGGAAATATATGATATAGCTCAACCAATATGTTTGAAGAGCACCGAGACTAGAGGTAGTTTTTCAAGTCTTGCCAGTTCACTGAATCTTGTACATTATTAACAGATACCCTAGGAGGAACAATATTTATTTGGATGATGAACCAGTGATTGACTTGATCTGTAAAAAAAATATCATCCTTGGCTTGTTTGCAGTGCACCCAACTTATCTCTTAACTTCGGGGAGTTCCTTCAGGGAGAGGGGGCGGTTAATAAGTCAAATAAATAATAATAAAATAAATAATAATAATAACTTGCAGTTCATAAATAGGCTATAAAGGTAAGTTATCTGTCATCAATTCTTAGGAGGGATTAAAAAAAAAATCTTTCCATATTCTAGACCTTTTCTTTTCAAGGTCTAAATGTAAATTGCTCTAATAATGTAGAACTTTTCAAAACAACAAAATGTACTTAATTTTCATTGTCAAAAAACAATGAATATGTTTCCCATTTAACTTCTGCGTTGTTTTCAAATACTTGCTTGTGAGGAGAAATAGTATGTGTTCACATACACACATTTACATATACTGTATAATATGTACAAACATTTTTCCTCAAAAGGAACTCTTTGAAAAACAACACAGAAGTTGACTAGGGAGCATATTCATTGTTTATTAGTAATATGTAAGTGTAAAGTGTAAATGTACATATTTCAAAAGTTTTCCATTTTTCCAGGTAACCCCCTTTCTGATGTTTTATTTTACAGCAACCATAATCCCAAATAAACATGTTGGCCAAGGCTTCTTAATGTAGTTTCCCATCATTTCTAGAGAAAGTCAAATTTAAAAAGGCAATCACAATAGCCTTTTTAACTTTCCAATGGAAAATGTCAGTGGACGTTCAGGTTATTTTTGGAGATATTCAAATGGGAGCCAGATTTTCCTAATGAGAGTTATTTGTAATAGATTTAATAGATTACCAAATTCACTCATAAGGGAAATTCTCTGTCAAAAAGACATTTAACCTTATATGTCTTAAGTATTCAAGATACCATAGTTACAGATTATTTGTCATTTTTGTCTCTTTTTCTTTAAAACAGTCCAAGTACTCTAATTTATAGGAGGGAGGATCCCATATTCTGACATTCCTAAACTGAATATGCAGATATTTTCCATAATTCTACAGATTTTAGATTTTGCTATGACTGGCAATCAGGAAGAGTTGCTGATTGTAATGTAGGCTACCTCTGCAACATAAGATGAGCAAATATAACAAGCAATTTTGGTCTGCTAAAATGTTGAGTAGGTCAGAATCATTTTTTGTGTATGTCAGCCTTTTATGTATGTTGCTGGAATGGTATTGAGCATAAGTTATACATAAGTTTAACTGTTCAAAACTAACAATCTTCTCCTCCTCCAGAAGAACCAACATCTGACCTATAGCCATTTTTACGATCACCCTTATAGTGCTACTATCAGATCTACCATCATACTACTTCAGTTTCACTTAACATTGATATCATCCTGCCATAAAAGGGCAGAGGAGAGAATGGGGAGGGGGGGGAATGCTGAGAGAGGGATGACATGAGCCAGAAGTACCAACTAGAGACAATGCTTGAGGGATCCAAGGTCACAGGCGTGAGAATGGAATTCATACACACACCAAAGAGGCACCAAATTTTAGGATTGTTACCAAAACATCTCGCTTGAATCCTATTGAACATTGGCCAAATGACTAAGAGGGAGGTCCTGAGACAAGGGAAAATTATACAGTTTAGATGGAAATATTCAGATCTGGCTTTGCTTATGCTGTAACCACTTGGCTCTAGTAAAAGAATACCTTTTGTCTATGAATGGAGTTAAGGGTCTTTCTTTCCTCAACACCTAAGCTGGTTCAGAGCTGACAGTTGCACTTATTCCAAATGTAAGGAATGGCCCTCAGTTACCAAAGGATCCTCCTTTCCCTACTCAAACACATTCCTAAATTAAGCAGAGTTCACTTGAACAATTTCCTTCACAGGTTGCTGCTTATAAGAGCACAGGTCAAAACCTGTATAAAAAAAGGCAGTGTGGGTAAAAAAAAAATCTGCTAAACTCAGTTGCCTTAAATAAAAAAGATTGTATAAACAAGTGCTTAGCATACTACAGATGCTACATCCTCCTGCAAAGGTAATGTGTTTGCTTAAACCTGCAGTGTGAAGAATGTGTGTGCCTTAAATTACTGGCAGCTGGTGTAAAAATCTCATCAGTATAATTATGATGCTCTCTGCTGACTACTTATCATTTCAAGGGACTTCTCAGGATATGAAATTCTGACAAACTAAATCTAAGGGTCAGAAAACAGTCTTATTAGCTGTCGGGTTTTATTTAGAGGAGTGTCTTCTACAAAAACAAAAATCCAATAATTGTTAATGTTTTCATTGGTCATTTTCTAGCTTAACAGATCACTACCAGGAGGTTGCCCATCATGCATTCTAATGAATCATACTCATGGCAACTTCATGGTCCAGCTTCTTCTGCTGCCTCTGTAGGGGATGACACTGATTTTTGTTCAGAGCATCTGGCAAAATGAGATTCTCCCAGGCTTTCATTGATTGTACGAAGAATGATGTATAAACATTAACAGCATTGCTCTTTCTGATATGTGCTGTAGATGTGGACATAAAAACACTCTGGTGAAGTGAACTTCTATATCTGTCTAATACTATCACAGAGTTTATTTTTTAAGGACAATTGCTCTTATATAGTTAGTCCCCAACTTACAATAGTTCATCTAGTGATCATTTGAAGCTACAATGGCACTGAAAAAAGTGGCTTATGATTGTTTTTCACACTTACGACCTTGTAGCACATGATCAAAATTCAGACACTTTTCAAATAACTCATATTTATGACTGTTACAGTATTCTGGGATTATGTGATCATCTTTTACGAACTATTAACCAACAAAGTCAACGGGGAAGCCACATTCATTTAATGAATGGGTCCTCTGTGGAGAAGGGCGGGATATAAATTTAAATAAATAAATAAAGAATTGTGTTACTAACTTAACAGCTGCAGTGATTCATTTAACAGCTGTGGCAAGAAGGGTCCTAAAATGGGGCAAAACTCAATTAAGAAATGTCCCACTTAGCAACAGAAATGTTGGGGTCAATTATGGTTGTAAGTTAAGGATGACCTTAACAATTGGTCCTATTTGGCTCTTCTGTTTTAGCCATATCCTTCCTGGGAAATCCATTCAACACTGTCATGCAGAAATATAGAAAATTGATCTGTGCTGAATCAGATCATGAGTCCATATGACTAGTTCAATATGGTTGTCCTGAAATGGCAATGATTCTAGAGCTTGAGTTCTGCTTAAAGCTGCTTGGTTGACCATGGAACTAGCAGGTGCACAATTTCTATCCTGCCATTGAAAAATACATTCTCCTTTTGAGTAATGCAAGTTTGCCCTTTCTCTAATATAATGAAATAAGTTCACTGTTGCTAAATCAGGGATAGGCAAATATTGGACAATAATATTGTTTGTTGACACGTACCTATGTGTTCATCAGGTTCTCCATGTGACTTTCCCTATTAAATCTTATGTTGTTCATTTTAATCAAATAAACAAATCTGAAATGTAGTCAGCGTCATCTGTATCTGAAATAATGACAGAATAACAGAGTTGGAAGGGACCTTGGAGATCTTCTAGTCCAACCTCCTGCTCAAGCAGGAAACTTATGCTATCTCACACATCCCTTCTTTAAAACCTTTAGTGTTGGAGCACCTACAAGTTTTAGGGACAAATTGTTCCACTGATGAATTGTTCTAACTATCAAGAAATTTCTCCTTAGTTCTTACGTTGCTTCTCTCCTTGATTAGTTTCCGTCCATTGCTTCTTATCATGCTTTCGGGTGCTTTGGAGAATAGGTTGACCACCCCTCCTTCTTTGGGGCAACTCCTTAAATAATGGAACACTACTGTCATGTCACTCCTAGTCAGAGTGGGCTGCACTCTGACTAGGAGATTAGCCATCACTGGGATAGATGCAAGTCAGAGAGCATATCTAGAATAATAATTTTTTAAAAAAGGATCTTTCTGAAATGCTTACAATGCAAGTATATTGTGCAGCAAAAGATAAAAAAAACTGTAAACACACTTGGGGGCACAAATGCATTTCTGAATGTGTGAACATATGCCAGGTGATAGAAGATTACTTTGGTGCCCTTAATTCACTTTGCTCTTTTGAAATCAGAATCTAGTGTTGGCTCCTTTGCAACTGCAGTTTCATTTATGATCCTACATATGAGCGTAGGCCGTAGGAAGCACTTTGCATGGTTAGCATGAACATGATACCTGCTTAGTCACCAAGTTATATGCTCTTGGGAGAGATCTCAAAATAGCTTTCCTTCAAGTATGTCAAGGAATGGAGTGCTGCTTCTCAGAACAATTACAAGGAGACAAATAACTTCTTCAATATTTTATATTGTAGGTATCTTGACCAAAAATATGTATTTATAGTTTTACTTTAATGTTTTATGGCTGTGAAGTTAAAAATATTTAATGGAATCTGAGCCATGGGATATGTTTCTTGTTAAGTATATGTGAGAAGAACAACCTTCTTTTTAAAAAAAAGTGTGATTGTAACACAACTCTAAGTAAGTGTAAGTAAGTATAGTGGATAAGTAAGTGGGTATAATCTTAAAAATGCTTAAGCCTCTTCAAATTCACTTCCAAAATGCCACACTTCAGCTGTCCTGCTGTTTCTCAAATAATAGAAAGGTGAAGTCATTTTCCTTTTTTATTTTTGGCCTTACTTGGTTAAGGCAAGGAGAAGAAACTTTCTAAAGCACTTCAGTTTTATTGATTTTTCTGTTCATCATCCATTTTTATTGTGGTTATTAACTAGAAAAAAAAAAGAAATCATGAAGCAAATATAACTACAAACCTATAGGATTTCTATAGGCTGTAGATTTGCCTGCTTCTTTCCCTTTGAAAAAACAGTCCTTCACTGAAAGGAGGAGGAGGAGGAGGAGGAGGAGGAGGAGGAGGAGGAGGAGGAGGAGAAGAAGAAGAAGAAGAAGAAGAAGAAGAAGAAGAAGAAGAAGAAGAAGAAGAAGAAGAAGAAGAAGAAGAAGAAGAAGAAGAAGAAGAAGAAGAAGAAGAAGATCTTCAATATGAGCTTTTCTCAAACTGATCTCATGGCAAATCAATATTGAGTTTGAAATATGCAATATTGTACATTCAGTCCCTTTCCAGGATAGTAATAATATTGAATAATAGAGTGAGTTCTCTAACTGGCTGATGAGGTTTATCATATCCTTAAAGTTTCTTATCTAACAGAGGTCTTCAGAGTGACAAGGATAATTTTACCTGGGGCTTCATTTACTTTCTCAACTCTCAGCTTCTTTAAGGGGCAATGCATGTTCAGTCCCACATGTCTATATGTGTGTTATGTATGTCTTCAGTTTTGAGAGCAGGCAACAGAATTTCATTTTGAATATGTGCCAGTGTGCCCACAGTAAAAAAGGCAATAAAGGTTATCTTATCTAACGTAACCCTCAGCATTCTAAATATGATTTCAAGCTGATTTTGCTTTGAAATTCTATACAAATGGGGAAGATTTATATCTCTATATAATGATTAAACTAACATCAGGCTAAGAAGTACTGACTCAAACTTCTACAGTACTGCTATAAAAATAGAGGTAGAAGCAGCAAGGTTACAATGCCACACAGAATATCACCAGTTTTTTTTTCTTTTAAAAAAACTAATCTTGTTTTCCAGAAGACCCCGAGTTTACCAAGCAGTTGTGCCAGCCTGCTCTCAGGTAGTTACAGGAGCAAAGCTACTCCATTCCAAAAGGAAGTCAGTTTTCATTTTTCAGATGCCTGCCCAGAAGAAATCAAGCTGCCCTCTCTATGCAGAAGGGGCCAAGATTGTCAACCAACTATGCTATTCTTCCTGATGTCAATGAAAATCCAGTAAAGAGAGAAGCATTGCACAAACCCCTAGCATTCCATAAAAGCAAATGGAAAAAATAACGAACAGTTTATTTGTAACAATACCCTGTTTCCTGTTTCCCTGAAAATAAGACCTCCCCGGATAATAAGCCCAATCGGGCTTTTGAGTGCATGCACTAAAATAAGCCCTCCTCCCAAAATAAGCCCTCCCCTAAAATATTTAAACACATGCACAGCCTGTCCTCGCCATTTATGGGGGGGGCATGTCCCACACTCCCCACATGCACCTGCCATCCACGTGGGATGGTCTTGCAGAGGTCGCTCCTGCAAACCCTAGCTATCACACCCCTTCTCTTAGTGGTGGCCACAAAAATAGCAGGAGGCCCAGTGATGCTACAGCTGGCAAGAAGGTGCCAGAAACAGAGACAGAACTTCTGGCCCTTTCTAGATCAGGTGATCCCTGGGCCACAGGCCGAGGTTAAGGGGCCTCCTGTACCTCAACAATATTAAGACCTCCCCAAAAATAAGGCCAAGCATTTATTTGGGGGTGGGGTGTCAAAAGAAAATAAAACCCTGTCTTATTTTTGGGGAAACACGGGTATGGTTTTTGTAAGTTTGGGTTTTTTAAACTGAAGGAGAACTTTTCTGCTTTTATTTCATCAACTTTCTTCCCTTTTCTCATATCTGCTCTCTATTTCTTAAAAGAGGTGGAAGGAGATAAGTCAGAAGTCTACAGTTCTTTTGAGGTCCCAAGTCAGAAAATTAATTTATAATGATTCTGATAAATAATTTTATAAATTACTTAATGCACATTTCCTACATGTATGTTGGAAGATGACTTAATAAAATACTAATTTAACAATAGTAACAATATAATAATAAAAGTAATTGTTGTAATTCTTTCCTGAAAATTCTCAATAGCAGTAAGGTTTTTTTTGGCCACTTTTCTTTAAATATAACTTTTTCACTCTTCTTTTGTCATGCAAATGAACTCCTACCTATGAGTATCCTTTTTTTTTTTGTTTAACAAGATCTATATGTGCATTTGGTTCTATGCCTTTTTATTTCTTTTCACTTGAATATCCTTATCACTGTTGATTACATCTAGTAGGACCTGTGAACTTGGTGCATACGTGTGCATATGTGCAGGATAGTTTAATTAAGAGTTTTGTGTGAAACCACTCCATGCATGTTGACATGTCTAAACACAACATTGCCTTCACAGCGATCAGTGAACTTGATGAGAAAGCTGGCTCAGAAATGCTGAAAGAATCCAGTATCTTCAAATAGCTCAATAAAATCTCTTTACAACCTAATTCAACACACTGTGGTATTCTGTACAAGGAGTTAATTGCATGCTCATTCCAAGTGTGTTTGTTCCTGAACATCTGTCTTGAATTCAGCCACTAAGAAAAGTTTGTTTGTTTTTTCTTGAGAAGAAATATTCATTTAATGCAAGGCTGGGTGTCTTAGAATTCTGTAGATGTTGCTGAATAGCAACTTCTGGTGTGGCCTGCTTTTGATTGTATTAGTTTGGTCTGCTAGAAGCTGTAGTTCAATATCAAGATACTGACCCTCTTAATGTTCAAGGTTTGAACCTAATTCCAGACTGATGACATGGTCCAATTTTAACCTGGCATTCAGCTGGGATGCAGAACGGCTATCACTTATGCAGAATGAACATGTAATGTCAGAAATGCCTCCTGCCCCATACATCCCTTCGTCCAATCCGCTCCCACAGAGAGGGTCTTCTCCGGGTGCCGTCGGCCGGGCAATGCCGGTTGGTGACACCCAGGGCAAGGGCCTTCTCTGTGGCGGGCCCGCCCTCTGGAATGACCTACCCCCCAGCCTACGCATTATCTCAGACCTCCGCCAATTCTGCCAACGTCTTAAGACATTTCTATTCCAACAGGCCTAGCATAGCCTCCCGTTTCTGACTTTTTATGTATAAATTGTAATTAGGCAGGGTTTTAAATGGGTTTTTTAGCATGGGTTTAATAATGTAATATGTTTTTAACGATGTATATTGTTTTATTGTGGTTTTAATAATGCCTGTGCGCCGCCCTGGGTCCTAACAAGGAGAAGGGCGGGGTATAAATTCGATAAAATAAAAAAATAAAAAAATAAGAAAATGGTTAGACTATATCATGAGCCTCCTCTTATCAGTGACTTCTGATGGTTTCTATGTACATCACTACATTCATGTATACAAAAAAACAAAATAAAAATGTGCTCACTTGTTGATAAGGAGATAAAAACAGATAGTAGTTCAGATTCTTATAGCAAATAGTTTCCAAAAGAGAATATTAGAAACATCCAGATATTAGAAACATCCTCCGGGAAGAGGTTTGGCAATGCAAATGATGAATTGAGATAGCTCTAAAAAGGAGCGAGTTAGCTAATTGTCGAAGATAGACTATTGGCTTCAGTCCAAGAAAAGGGTGGTTAAAATGGATTAAGCAGTTTGCACTGCAATAGGATTTGCTGATTCATAAGTACCAGAGAATCTTATCTACATAGTTCAGAAGACCCTCAGGGTTGAAAACAACAGGGGGGAAAAGTTTTACTTGTCAGAAGATCACTAGCTACAAGGCCAACTACTGATTTTTATAACTTAGAGGGGGGTGGGGAGAATGATACTCATATACTGTAAGCCCATTCTTTTGAAACAGGAAGGATTAGAATTGTTACACAAATATTAAACTTATTCCATAACATGCACATACTTATATGTTTAAATTTATCTAAAATTTAGACTGTAGAAAAAATTTACAGTGACTCCGCTGTATGTAGTATCTTATCTGGAGGAAAGGAAAAATGCATTTATGTTGGGATATAGAGCAAATCTTAATTTGCAAAACTTGAAGCTTTAATACCTTCATCAAGCTTCTGAGAAAAGGCTACGTAAAACTTTGGCAAGAGATGCCACTTGGTTGTGATGTGATACTCTACTGTTTGCAATCGTGTGTGTGTGTGTGTGTGTGTGTGTACTCTGTTTCCCCAAAAATAAGATCTCTCCGAATAATAAGCCCAATTGGGCTTTTGAGTGCATGCACTAAAATAAGCCCTTCCATGAAAATAAACCCTCCCCCAAAATACTGCAACATAGCAATATTGTTTTATTGTTTTATAAATAAAACTATATATCAATAAGATACACACACACACACATAAACAAAATAATGAACATATATTTTAAACTAAGACCTTGTAAGAAAATTCAACAAATAGAAACTGTACAGAAAGTGAGAAAGTAATTTCTAATCTTATTACAATAATGTTTTTAAATCACTGTAAGTAATGTTTTGTTTACTTAGTTTCTGTTCACTTGTATTGACGTTGCTTATTTTGTGCTTAGAACTTTATTAAAATTTTAATCAAAGATGAATATTATCAAACTATTTTAAGAGAGAAAAAAGTTTTTAAAAAACTAAAGCAAAGCAGAGAGTACATCAGTTTTCAAAGTAGGCGTTGTCTGGAACAGAAATAATGTTTTAGGCAAAATATTATCTTAATCACAGAGACCCATCCCTAAATTTATAATTATATTTCCCATCTTCCTCATTTTGTTCCATGTCTAAACATAACTACTTTGAAATAATATACAACTTGTGATTAAATGTTATTTTGAAATAATACTCAATTGAAATTAATATGGAAATATTTTACCTTTTTCTCCATCATCAAGCCCATTTCAATCATCAGTTGTGTTTGATTTGACATCTTCATATTTTTAGTAACATTTTGTCTTCTGTGTATTGTGGAACCAAATTCTGGACCAAAAAACCAATAACCAAGATTCACTGCAATAATTATTTATTCTATGCAGGCTGGAGCAATTTCCTCCAGAAAATAATGGGAGCTAGTTCTACCGAGAATAAGATGCACTCATATTTATGCATTTCAGAAAAGGAGGAGAAAATGATAGATATCATGTAAACATTGATATTCGTAATTAACAAACTTTGAGTTATTGCTTTGCCCTTCTTGTGGTATTATCCTCAAAAAAGTGTTATAGTCTTAATCTTTTTTAAAAAAAAACATATCAATTACATTGCAACAGAGGTTTGGATAAAGTGTACTGAAAACCGAGCACTGCAAGGTTAACACATATTCCTTCTATGTTTCTATCTTGCTAACATGTTCCCACTCTTTCAAAACTTTTTTCTTTGCAGTGTTAAAATCAACTAATACACCACTTTTTAAAAACTGTTTTCATTAATAATTCAATCCCTCAAAAGATCTTCTAAAACCATAACCAAATCATCTGCAAAGACTCTCAATTTATAAATCTTTTGTTTTAATGCTTGCACCAGTGGTGGGATTCAATTTTGTTTTAATACCAGTTGTGTGGGCGTAGCTTGGTGGGTGTGGCAGGGGAAGGATACTGTAAAATCTCCATTTCCTCTCCACTCTAGGGGATGGTTACTGCAAAATCCCCATTCCCTTCTGATCAGCTGGGACTTGGGAGGCAGAGAATAGAGAAGGCGGGGCTAGACAAGAGGTGATATTTACCGGTTTTCTGAACTACTCAAAATTTCCACTATCGGTTCTCCACAACCTGCTGAATACTACCTCTGGTTTGTACCCATTATCCTCTTATTTTGCCAATTCATAAATTAAAAAAATCAAAATAATCACAAGTGGAGCTAGTGGTGAACTTGTCTTGTTCTTTTCTGTATTTGGCATGTTTTTGTTAGATATCTATTAAGAATAATGTATGCTTTTTGTGAGGTATAAACTTTTTATAAAATTCTTTCTAATATCTTCTCTAATATCTTACAAAACTTTAAACAAAAGAGCCAATTTAAATTTGATAAAAACTTTCTCTGCCTCCAAGAAAATTTTGATGCTTTTTTTCATTAACTTGTTCCAAATATTGTAAAAATATCTAGGCCAGTCAGACACACCATCTTTTAACTATCTCTCAGAGAAAGAATGTCATTGTATAGTTAAACCTTATATAAAAGGATGTTAAAACAACTAGTAAGATTAGGGTTGAGATATAAGAATTGTAATAAACGATATGAAAAAAATGATAAATTTTGAAGAACATTATAGAAACCTGTGATAAATTGATACATTCTTAAAAATTGATAACCTGTAAGGAAAAAAAGAGAGAAAAAATCATATTGATCTTCATTAATAAAATCTTGCAAAATTATTTTCAGTCTATCTGCTAAAATAATTGTGGACAACTTATAAGCATTATTATTTATTATTAATATTGGTCTATAATTTCTTGTTGAAGTTAGATCTTGTCTCTTTTAAGTATTAATGACATATTAGACTCTTTCCAACTCTCTGGCATCTTTCCTCCATATGGGATAGAATTCATTAAATTTTTCAGGGATTGTAAAAGTTCATCCTCAAAGCATTTGTATAAATCCCAATAATCCATGGTCATGGTACTTTTCCTGTTTAATTTTTTTTTTGTCTTTACAAAGTCAGAAACTTCGCTTATTGTTATGAATCCATTCATCACTTGTCTTTGCTTCTCTATAAGCCTTTGTAAGTTTTGATTTTTTTAAAAAAATATTCATTTATTTTTACCAAAGAAATATGTCATTACAATAATACCATGATGAAAGGCTTTTTTCTGTATAGCCACATTGTCTGTTAATAGATATTTCCCTGTTGAAGCTTAAAAATCATTTTCTCTTTCTTTTCTTAGTTTATACATTAGCCATTTCCCTGGTTCATTAATAAATTCAAAGTTCTTTTGTTTGTATAGTTCATTTTTATTCCATTTCTACTACTACTCATATTGATAGCTATTGCTGTAAAAGCTTAATTTGATGTGAAGTACCTATTTTCTCTGGCAATTTATTTAATTCTTCTTTTTCTTTTTATCTCATCCAAAACAACCCGTGTTTTCTCTTTGGCCTTATTTTTACATATCATGTTGTATAAGTAATATATGATTAAAGTTAATTTGTATCATAAACTATTCTTAAATCAATGCCTTTGCTCAGTTTTTTTTTAAACTGTTAATTTCTTTTTGAAAGCCTCAGTTATTGAGGTGGGGTTTTCGTTTTTTTTGCTTCATTATTAGTTGTCATTTTTCTGTTTGTATACAGCCATTAAATTTAAGTTACTTACCATTTTTTAATGGTACTTTATCTTGAATAATTTTTATATTCTTATTTGAACTTCTATATAATTGTTTAAACACTAATCCATTGCAATCCACTTTCAAATATCAATTTCAAAAGAAACACTTTCTCTATAAGTTGCTTTTACAAAAATTCCTTTATTTTTATTTGGGGATAAATTCCCAATTTGATAGTTTTAGCCCTAGGTAATTCAATTTTGGCCCTAGCAAATATGCCAGTTAGTAGAAGTTATGGTTTTAGTTGGGAATTAATATACAAAACAACTCCATTAAAAAAAAATACATTCTTCACTTAGATTTTTGTAAATGAAATGTACTTATGTCTGAGTCTCTTGTAGGCAGATTATATATATATTTTTTTAAGTTATGAAATATTGTATTTTTTTGAAAAGCAGATGCTCCCTTTATAAACCCATGTTAAACATTTATAAACCACAATCAGGCCAAACATTGTTCTGACCTAGACTTCCCCAAAAAGCACAAAGCAGATTCCTGGTCCTGACAAAATCCCTTTTATTAAACAAATGTGAATTCCTCTCATTCATATTCAGCAAAGACCTGGTAAATAGTTTTTCAAAGGTGAACTTATGACCACAGACCTTATCTATCTTGGAAAGCTGCCATTTAAATATTTTCCAAACGCAACACTGCGCAAGGAAAGACTTGGCTCAGAGTCGCTAAGATTTACGGACAACTCTTCACACTCCTGAAATGAACAAACAGCAAATGAATGAATTGTTTCCTAAAAAAGCCCACCCCCCTTTTGCTCCTCTTTTATTTCCTATGGGAGGGGCCACCTGTTGCTTTACTCCCAAGTTGACACTAATTTTTTAGCTGTTCTTTTCTTCTGGTAGCTCTGCGCGTGCACACACTGGGAACAAGCTCCAGTTGTTTCACTGCCTGACTGCTGTCTAGTTCCAAAGGCAGCTAGAACTGCCAGATGGCTGTTGTGGCCCAGGCGGCTCTGGATAAGCTGCTGATGGACTCCTCTAGTGAGGAGTCCTATGAGTCTGCTCTGGAGGAGGAGGGTGACCTTGAGAGAGCCGAGAGCCTGGCTGGTAATCAGGAGGCACCTGGGTCTTGGAGTAGTGGGAAGGATCAAGGCCAGTTTGTCCCTGATGCTAGATTGAGAAGGGCTGAAAAAAGGAGGCTTCAATTGCATCAGAAGTGAACTCAAAGGATTTGAATTAGTCCCAGTTGCCTAATGACTGGCCCCTCCCAAGAGGGTTTAAAAGGAAGTCTTTGCTAAGAAAGTCCTTGCAGAGAACAACGAGTCCCTGCGGGGAGAGTGGAGCGGTTTATAAATTTAATAAAATAAAATAAATAACGTTGGATTTCTAGGTTCGTGTTTATTCGTGTTGATTTTCAGGGTCGTGTTTAGTTGAGTTAGAAAGCTTCGTATCTGTTCAAAGTCATTCAGGCAAGCAGCCAAGAGAGTGGCAGGCAACCAGTCTTGTGTTAGCCGGAGAAAGGGGGGGTCAGACCAATGGCCTTGGCCCAATCTCTGCCTCCAATGCAGAACCCTTGTCCAATCATTCCACAGCCTCCAGGATTGGCCAATGTTCCTCCCCAACCTCCTCACTGTCCAACTGTGCTGCCAGTTCCGCTGGCCGCTGGTGGGCCACAACAAACATTTGGAAAAGGCAATTCTTGTGGCACCTAATTTAGAATCATCTTTTTCAGAGTTAGTTCATCCACGTCTGTTGTAGTTTGGAGCTCCTTTGCAACCTCCATCTGAATCTCTTCCCATTCTCTTTTCCTTTTTCTTTCCTCTCTGCTCTAAATAATGTTTTTAGTACTTTAATAGTGTTTATATCTCTGGCTGATGATCAGTGTCTATATTGTTATATTGTATTGCAAAAATACGAGTGTGAAACTTGGGTAGAGGTTTCTAAGGATGGACTTGATTGGACGTCCAGTTGAGTCTGGTTCAAAATGTTTTTCTTCTTCTTCCCTTTTCTTGAACATACAAGACTGAGAGGACATAAGTTTGGATGCCTCCCAGAGCATTTCTGAGGGAATGGGTGAATGCCTGGAGGAGCTTCTCTGCATGACTGCAGCTACTTTTAAAAAGAGCAGACAGCATTCTCCAACTTCACTCCCTCACAAATATGCCCTGGATTTATTGGCTGCCTTTTCCTTTGCATCAAGGTAATGCTTTTATAACAGTAGACATCTTTCAATTCCAGCACTTTTCCTGGTAGAGGAGTTTAAGTTCCTTTTAAGAAGGATTTGGCACACACAGTTCTAGCTTAGAAAGAGTACTTCAGCGGGACTCCGTGGATTTGTTCATAGCAGGAAGTAATCTAGTTTAAATGGCTACATTTGAAGGATTGCAGTGTTACCAGCAGAGACCCAACACAGAGATAAAAACATAGGAGCTTTTGGGTTCACACATATAAGGGGGGAAATGAACTTGGTACATTCAGATTGGCATTTAAAATAGCAAAAGAAGCAGCTGCTATCAGTGGTAGGTTCTGGATCCCATCGCAGCCGGGACACTGTGATGGAGCTGGGCATCCACCATGGGCATGTGCGCACACATGTGTACCCACCACCCTGCGACGCTCCGGCTGCTCAGCAGAGATCACGCAGGTGCCGTACACTGCATGTGTGTGCACAAATGGCTAGCTCAAATAGAGGTAAAGAACAAGGGTGGGTGAACCCTCCAAAGCACCATTCTGGTATGGTGGTTGCTGCTTCCAGCTGCCACTGGTATGCCCATACCAAGATGTACTTCCCGGAACCCACCACTGATTGTCAATCAAAAAAGGTAGCAGTTCGGTGGTTCGAATCCCTAGTGCCACATAATGGAGTGAGGTCCTGTTACTTGTCCCAGCTTCTGCCAACCTAGCAGTTCAAAAGTATATAAAAATGCAAGTAGAAAAATAGGAACCACCTTCGGTGAGAGGGTAACAGCGTTCTGTGTGCCTTCAGCGTTTAGTCATGCTGGTCACATGACCACAGAGACTTCTTTGGACAGCACTGGCTTTTCAGCTTTGAAATGGAGATGAGCACTGCTCCCTAGAGTTGGGAACAACTAGCATATATGTGCGAGGGGAACCTTTACCTTTTAGACCATATGTGACTGACAATTTTATTTTTGTTTTCTTCTCCTGAATTAGATCAGTAGATAAATCAACTTCCTTAGAGACGTCCTTTACCCCTTTCTAACCTGTCTTTGGCAGGCCTGTCCCCATGTAAGAAGGTAAAAAATGACACCGAATAAATAAATACATTTTGTTAACCTTAGTTTTAAACAAAGAACAAACCTCAATGCAACCCTCTTCCTGACAAACACAAAAAGGCCATTGCTAAGAAAATGACCCTTTTTGTCTTGCTTCTTGTTGTATTGATACCATATTAGAAATGTTATATTTTTCCCCCTTAGGCTAACCTGGAAAATTGCAGCTCTGTTTATGCTAGTGAGACATCCACTGATGTTGGAGCAGTGAGGTGAAAGGAGTAAATCCTTTCCCCTCAGTGTCACTAAAAAAAAACCAATAGTCTTGCAGCCACACTCAGAGAGCTACTTTGGTGTAGTGCAAAGGTGTCCAACCTGAGCAACTTTAAGACTTGTGGAGTTCAACTCCCAGAATTCCGCCAGCCACACTCTCTCTTAGTACAACCCACCTCACAGGATTATTGTTCTGGAGAAAGCAGGAAGTAGAAGTATTAGGTATGCTCACCACTTTGAGTTATTATATATTTAAACAATGAGGTTAAATAACATAATATAGAGCATCCCTGAAACAATCTTGGTGCTAAAAATATCACTACCAATCAATTGCAAAAGACAAGTCTAGTTTGAGTCGTAATACTTTTCATATTGCTTCTCATTTCTTTTTTCACCTAGAAACAATACATCACAGAAATCAGCACCCTTGATTATTATAAATTACCATAGCAATGAAAGCATTTCAACCATGTATGTGGATATGAGTTTGGTAGAATGTTTAGTAGAAACTTTAAAATGAAGATACAGTAAATACTGGTTTAAACATACATTTTCTTTAGTCCTAACAACAGCAACAAGAAACATGACCTTCATTTATTCCTAGTAAACATAAGAAATGGAACAACCCATTAGCTCCAACTGCTCAGAAAGTTGTATGAGTGTGTGCTTGTGGGTGAATCAATCATGTTATTTGCAGTAATTCTGCCATTCTGGTGCAGTTATATCATTGTCTTCTCAATATTTGACAAACTGTATTAGAAACTCGCTTATTGATCCTTTTAGACTAGTCCTTTTAAGAGTGGAACAGCGTCATGCTGTTAAGCTTGTATATTTGAATTGAAGAAGTCCTACAGAGCATTAACTTTCATGTTAGTAAGTGGAACTTTCCCTGTGAGATCACTGATAGATGAAAAAAAAAGCAACTGCTGTGGGGACCAATATTGGCACTTCCATTAATGCTACACCAGTAGTACTGCCGACATCTGTTAGAGTGAATTGTCTACAGGCAGTCTGGAAACATTTGCACCACAGTGAAAATGTCACAGCGATGAAGGGAGAAAGTCACAAAAAGGGTTGGAAAAGAAATTATACCTATTGATTGATGATTAAGTAATTGCCAACAAAAGGTTCAGTTGTTCTAACTCATCAATAGCATTGATCTAAAAGTCCATTCTGCCTTCGGCTTCCTAAGTGCTTGGGCATTAGACACAGATTTAAGACACTTTCCTCCCACTTCTGATGTACGTTCTATCTAACTATTCCATTTATAACAAAAAGATGATATCAAAATGTCATTCTTTCAATTAATATTTGGCAATCCCTGCCCTGAAATATGATTCAATTTAAAATTTGGCTAATGGTCATCACTTAACTTTAAGTTAAACTAAGTGATTTTCAATAGGGAGGAAATAAATATTTATGTATACACATAAACATCCATGTCCAATACTAAATAGATTTATCTAGGAGTGGAGTCCAGTACTAAATATATATTTTCTAGGGGTTCAAACGTATCTTCCAATAAACTGTTTGTGAGGATGTTTTCTTGTGTTCACCTACAATTTTCATTGTTTGAGGTAGTTGTGATTGTGAAAAAGAGAACTTATCATGACTATTCATGCCCACTCAAGTGAAAACAGTCAAAAACACTTTCTAAAGCAGAAACATGGGTCTGGAACAAAGATACCTGCTTTGATTCTATGACAGGTGGGTGTTCCTGCCCATTGTGAAGGACCTCTTTTGATGGATTTGCATAGTCTACTAAGTATCTTTTAATGCTCTTCCAAATCTTCAGGTTATATTTTGGAAAAAAAATATGATTAGCATTTAATAAGCACTATTTTCTGCGAAAGAAAGGCTTCATCCCAAGACTAGCTTGTTGTAGACAAAGCTGATTTTCTGCAGACTTGCATAGAAGACACTTCAATCTTATCTGGAGATTCCAGGAACCAGCCTGGGAATTTGTGCTTGTAATAAGTGCACTTCAGGATTAAACTACATTGTTCCCCCTGATTTTTTCAATTTCATAACTACCAACCATACACAACAAAACACCATGTGTCACTTGAATCCTATTCAGGGATTGCAAACATCATTATAACTTGCAGCAAAAAGCTCTACCTTCTCAACATCACATTTGTGATATTGCATTAGGACATATCTTCATATTTGGCCTACAGGAAGTGGCTATCATGGCTTGAAAAGTTGCTTTGGGGCATGTAGGAAATGGGATTTATGTTTTGGGGTCAAACGCTAATTGGATTATTCTCTTCAAGGTGCTTTGTCTTGTCTGAAAATGTTGTCCAACTTCCAATAACAAGAAGAGCATTGTACATACAGAGAGCTTCTGTTGTGGACTTCTAGTACTTAATATAACATTGAAAGATTCTTCTGTGTACGTATAAAATCCTCCAGCTAGTAGAACTGCTCAAAAAAGGGGCAGAGACAAAGACATAGAATTGTAAGACCAAAAGGGATCCCCAAGGTTATCCATTCCAACCTGCTCCCCAAGGGAAGAGACTGTATACCATTTCTGAAAATGGTTGTCCTAGTAGTCTTTATTTTATTTGACAAATAAAATGTTAGATGGTGAATATTATTTTCTTATAATTTTTTCCTCATCCATATTTACAGCAACAGTGGAATCACTTGTGGTTAACCAACCAGCACCACACTGAAGCCTTTTCCTTTTTTTTTTAACTTAACCAAATTGCCAGCTATTGTACATTGTACTCTGGGAAACTACAGAAATTTACCTCCTGAAACCATCCGTGTTTGCAGTTATTATGTTAGATGGTTGCATTTTCTTTTAAATATAGTTTGCACAATACAGAGCTGAGAAGTAGTACTATTAAATTTCTTTCTTCCTTTTCTAGTAATGTTTATTCTTTTAGATACCAGTGTAGGCTGTGGGAGTTGAAGGGAGAAAATACCAGGTGAGGCTCCACTTGGAGGCTGGTGGTGGTAGCTTATTCATCCTTACTGAAGCGGGTATATAGATTAAACCAGTTGTATTGTGGGAGAAGTGGTTTGAAACCTCTATTATTTTATCCTATGAGCTTAGCCTTGCTGCTACAAAAGTAAAGCACTTTAGGAAAGTTTGCATAGTAAGGTGAAGTATGTATGCCTACAACCGTATGCATAAATGCCTATTCTTTAAAAGTCTTTTTAAAATCATAGAACATCATCTTTTAATCATTTGTAGACTGAGAGCTTGGCTTTTATTTTGAGCAGACAGCTGGGGCTACATTGTGAAAAGTAGACGAAGCCAGGTTTTTTTTTTTAAGCGCCCAAGAGAAAAACTCAGTTGAATGAAGTTGATGTGAAATGACAGTTCAGCAGTAATTTTGGAAGGGTTCTGGTGTCCATAGTCAGATCTCTACTGTACCATTCTGCTTTGGAAAAAGACACTGAGAAAAGTGCAGTCTCACTTTGCCAGGGAAGGTTCTATCCTCTCATGGAGAATAAGCATCATGCCTCTCATTTCTTTTCTTTTCTTAAACATCAATTTGCAAAGCTCGAAGAACTGGATAACCAGTTTCAAGTGTTTCACGAGCCTTGAAAATTGGATTTGTCACATAGCAGCCCCTCTCCTTTCTCAAAGTGTTGATCACTTTTCAGAGTGAAGAAAGTTAGCACACACACACACACACCCGAAGAATTAAATATTCTAGGAAATATTTAAAAGGCAGAATATTATATTTCCCTGGATGAGAAAAGGAGCAACATATTTTTAAAGATTCCCTGCAGTTCCCTGTCCCCAGCAGATATTTTATGCCCATTGAGGACTGGGCCAGCCTATCTGCAAAACAAAAGACCTTAGCTCCAGGTTTATGGGATTAAGACATGACCCTCAGGGCATAATAGGATTAGCGCTCTACCCATATAACAACAGAATTTGCCACATGGCACCTGGGAATATTACATCAAGCCAAGGTTCAACCATTTTAATTCAGAAAAACATGACTCCACATGGGAGTTTGCAACTAATAGGATATATGCCTTTGCCACAGGAACAGGAAGCTCAAGATCAAAGCCCGAGTGAGGGTATAAATAACACTCACACTCCATTCCATGTGGTCAGCTACCCAGGACTTCAAACCCATGCAGTTCCTGTTCACCATTAAGCAATCCTTCCATGCAGCCTTCTTGTTTCCAGTATCTATCTCCCCACTTGGAACTGAACAACAAGAGGGACTTTGGAAATCACTGTGAGGCATAGTATGGAAACAGGCTACTCAGTGTAGAGGAGGATTTCACTCAGTCACTTAACGCAGGTCTTTTTATTCCATCCAATTGTGATCTTCGATTGAATGCAATGCAAAATAAAATGATCTCATGTGGTGTCTTTTAACTTTAAATGAACATGCAAGGGCTGCATTTTAGCTTAAACTTTAGCTTATACTTTCCAATAAATGAGGTGGATAAATGTATTTTATATGCAGATGTCACCACTTTACATTCTGTGTGGGGATTAACAAGAAGTTACCATCTATCTTGTGAACGTCTTTAACTGCTTTCACATAATTTTCTTCAAGAACAAAGATTTTGCTTACTTTATTTTAAAGGTCATGCAACTTTGGATAGCAGAAAAATAATATGCCAGTTCAAGCATATCATACAGACAGCAATGTTGTAGCACATTAGAAAAGGTACCAGATGATGAACAACAATATTTAAAATTTTATACATTGGGTTACTTGGTAATTTATCTTCTAATTACAGCAAGGTAGCTTCAAAGCGGCATTGATGTAAAGAGTAAAATACATTTAAAGCATATTTTCATCTTAAAGGAACAGCAGGTTGATTACTATTACTTGGCTGCTTCAAAGTATTTAAAACTTTGAAATGTATTTGAAACCAAGTATATCTATGATGGTGTGTGTAGAATGCTCAATATGTGTGAGCGCGCGCACACATACACACACACACATTGAACACAATGGTTTTCCAGGGGTACTTGGTGGTCTCTGAGTTTGGTTGTTTTCTTGCAGATATTTCATTACCTAAACTAGATACCATCATCAAGAATCTAGATCACGTGACGTGTTAATGCCACTGTATAGTGCCTTGGTAAGGCCACACTTGGAATACTGCATACAGTTTTGGTCGCCACGATGTAGAAAAGACGTGGAGACTCTGGAAAGAGTGCAGAGAAGAGCAACCAAGATGATTAGGGGACTGGAAACTAAAACATATGAAGAACGGTTGCAGGAGCTGGGTATATCTAGTTTGATTAAGAGAAGGACCAGGGGAGACATGATAGCAGTGTTCCGATATCTAGAGGATGCCACAAAGAAGAGGGAGTCAAACTATTCTCCAGGTTTTAGGTTTTATTAGTTTTTTATACCGCCCTACTCCTGAAGGACTCAGGGCAGTTTACAGCCAAAGTAAAACAGATATATAAAAGTTAAAAAAGTTTTTAAAAAACATATTAAACAATTTGGCCTCAAAATTAAAAAACCAAACAAACCCCAATTAAAATTAATAAAAATTCGTAATTTAAAATTCATTTTTAAGCTAGCCCGGCTTGTTGGAAAAAAAGGTTTTGAGACCACAGCAGAAGGTGCGTAAGTCAGGGATAGTTCTTAATTCCGGGGGCAATTCGTTCCAGAGGACAGGTGCTTCCACGGAGAAGGCTCTCCCCCTGGGTATCACCAGTCGACATTGTCTAGCTGACAGCACCATGAGGAGACCCTCTCTATGGGAGCATACTGGCCGGTGGGAGGCTCTCGGTGGCAGAAGGCGATCTCGTAAGTACCCAGGTCCTAAGCCATAGAGCAAGGACGGTAGGCACGCTGGTGCCCTTATGCATGCCTGTTACAAACCTCTTAGGAATGGGGTGAGGTCCATGTTAGATAGCTTAACATTAAAGTTATGGGGGTTTGACGATGCAACAACAGAGTCAGGTAGTGCATTCCAGGCATTAACCACTCTGTGGCTGAAGTCATATTTTTTGCAATCGAGTTTGGAGCAGTTTACCTTGAGTTTGTATCTGTTGTTTGCTCATGTATTATTGTGGAAGCAATAGGTAGGATGTTGTAGCAGACCATTTTGCGTACTACACTTAGATCAGACCATAGGCAGTGTAGTACTCGGTTGTCCAAGCCCAAAATCTCAAGCCTGGTGGCATAAGGTAATCTATTGTGAGCAGAGGAATGGAATACTCTTCTCGTGAAATACTTTTATTGGCCAATGGATTTCATTTTCGGATCAATATGTACAGCAAATCATGGGTCATAGAAGCCTACAAAATACTGTTGTTTAGCAACTGAAGTCTCCTTCTAAATGTATTATAGACGTCTTTTTAAAATGCTTCTTCATTGTAACTCTTCAGATTTGGGTTTCTTTTTGCTTTATTTTCTGTTCCCAGTCACTGTTTGAGTACCACTCACACAAAGGGATTGCAATTTTAATTGTTTCAATCTTTAAGTGAAGTGTGTTTCCATTGTAAAGTTTGATCTAGCACTTTTGGCAAACCTTATACTCCAGGAGAAGAGCCTGAAAAAAGCATGTCCTCAACCAATTTTGTTCTCATATAGTCCTTGATCACAATGTAACTCAATTCTTATGCAACAGCACCTTATTTTACCCATAACAACTTGAAGAATTCTCTGAGATATTCTCCTTTAAAGAAAAAAATATATGTGATGTCTTTCAACTTGAATGAGAATTGGAGGAAAACAATGCAAGCTAGGATCTTTTTTACCCCTCGCTGAATCAGATATTTTGCCACTGAATGCCATCCTCCCAAATCCACCCCCTTTTAGGTGTGTATGTGTGTGTAGATATCTATCAATACATATATATTTTTCTATCTATCTTCTATAAAGAAAGATAGAAAGATATATTTCTTTCTTTCCTTCCTTTCTTCCCTGCCTCCCTCCCTCCCCCTCCTCAATCCATATCAGATTAACAGGGTTGGAAAGTCATCTAGTCCAACACCCTGGCCAAGCAGAAGTCCCTATATCTGACTCTACCTAGGATTGAACCAGAGGTGGGTTCCAAATCCCGGTGCTACCAGTTCGCCTGTGCTCGTGAACACACATGATGCGCACATTCTGCAGGCTCAGAAGCATCCAAGCAGGTGGGCAAGGCCTCTCGTAGCCATCACTACCGGTTCATCTGAACGGGGAGCTTCCCACCTCTGGATCGAACTCAGAAAGTCCTGATTGAGAGAGCCCCATTTCTAGGCCACAGTTTAACCAATATTGATTGATTGATTGATCTATTGATTAATAGTCCTTTCTCCCCACTTTGTTAGTTCTCAGCTTCAAACTGAAGATTCAGTGATTTGCATTGTAGGTTTTAGCATTTATATATCCAAAACCTGTAAAGAGTTCTATTATCAAAGAAGAGTGTAGTGTCTTTAAATTGTTGTAAATGAAAGACAGGCTATTTGAGACTATTAAATGAATTAAAGGTTTTGGTATCTATCAGGGTTTCTATTTTCTAGGGACCTAAATAATTAATCCTTCTTATCTTACAAGTGAGATTTATTTTAGACCAGACAGTCCTTGAGCCTTAGGTCACAGTTTCAGAGATAGTTCCTTATCCAAGCAGAGAAGCAGAATGATCACAGGCTGGCAAAAAAAGCAACGAGAGAAGGAACAACTTCCTGCTAGCTTTCCCATTGAACTTTATTATTATTATTATTATTATTATTATTATTATTATTATTATTATTATTATTATTATTATTATTATTATTATTATTATTATTATTATTATTATTATTATTATTATTATTATTATTATTATTTATTCGACTTATTAACCGCCCCCTCTCCCAGAAGGGACTTGGGGCGGTGCACAGGAAATGTAAAAAACATAATATATCACAAAATAAATACATAAATACTTTAAACTATATTAAATTAACACCCTGTGCTAAAATCTACCCCATTAAAACTAACCCATAAAACCAATGTAAAAATTTCTCTATTAAAAACTAAGGCTAGGTACGGTAGGTTAGGCCAGGCCGGCCTGTTGGAAAAGATAGGTCTTTAGTTGCTGGCGGAAGGAGCGGAGGTCCATGGTAGATCTAAGTTCGGGGGGGGGGGATGTCGTTCCAGAGGGTAGGGCCCGCCACAGAGAAGGCCCTTACCCTGGGCGTCACCCGCTGGCATTGCCTAGTGGATGGCACCCGGAGAAGTCCCTCTCTGTGGGAGCGAATCGGCCGAAGGGATGTGTGGGGTAGGATACGATCCCGCAGATAACTAGGTCCCATGCCATGGAGCGCTTTGAAGAACTTCTTCATGGGAAGTTGGCAATGAATGCTGGGAACCAATCTTCCTTCCTTCCTTCCTTCCTTCCTTCCTTCCTTCCTTCCTTCCTTCCTTCCTTCCTTTTTCTGTTTTGTTAAAGTGATGGGTATTATTTATTTGCATTTATTTACATTTTCAATGTTGTTGTTTTTAAAAAACAGTGAATATGGCAGGTGCAAAAGCTTGAATAAACTTTCAGTCAGAATTCTGTAATATTTCCTTTGCTAAAAATATTGGTGCCAAATGCTTATTATTTTATTTATCACATTTGTATGGCTGCCTATTTAAATTCCTTGACTCTGAATGGCTAACAATTTAAAATTCAATAAAACATAATAAGCTAAACTATGCAACTTTTCTGTAATCCTATTCTTTCTTTGGTCATCAATCACCTGATACCCCAAAGTTAACAAAGAAAGTTAAGTTTTGGGTACTTCAGTGAGGGGACAATTCAAAACACGTCTCCAATTCATTGATGGAATTTGCATAAGGAAGAAAGATAAAGGCTTAGAATTGTCTTCCTAGTTCCATTCTTGTACATTATTAAAAGTCCATGGGAAGATGTGGTGCAGATGGAGATCTAACAATCATTTATGAACTAGAAAAGGTCTAAAGGGAAGATAAATAAATCCAAAAGCATTTAAAGAAGTTTTTTTAAAATACCATTTAGAACCTGGCATGCTAAAAAGCAAAGCACTTCTTGCGCAGATTTAGAAATGCAGCTCATTTTTGTATTTAAAAGTGTGTTAATGTTGAGGAGAAGGTAGTGAGAAACTTCATCCATTAGCCTTCTAGTAAATGGATGCTTACTTTGTCTGTCTGCCATGATAAATCAGCAAACCCTTCCATGTTGGGAGAACATTCTTGCCTACAAAATAGGCCCATAATATGGTTCTGCAGATGTGCCAAGAGCCCAAAGAATGCATATGAGATACTACCTAAAAGCAAAGATTATGCAAGCATGAAAATGTTGTTTCAGCATATGTTTCATATATCTATTACCTGTCACTGTAAATTAGAATAAGGCAGGGCAAATGGGAAGTGAAGGGACATTGGAAGATTCTTGGGACAAATATTTCGATCTGAGCTGTTTGTAGGAAGGGTTACCCTTGAACCTTACATCGATCATTTCCCAAACAGTGACAATCCTTGATTTGTTCTCTAGCTTTGCATTATAAATTAATCTTCCCTTCCTCTCAATTTCTTTTTAGGAATTCTAAAAGCCCTCCACGCTGGTAATGTATTGGCATATTAAGATGTGAGTGTCATTGTCCTTTGGCAAGACTTGTCAGAACATAATGGGAATGCCCCTGTGGGTTTCCCTTCTTGTTACTGAACTCCAAAACAAATATGATCTCGGACATTGGAGATGGAAATTGGAGTAGATTGAGACCAGACTGTCCCCTAAAAATAATCTCTGTAATCAAAATCCCCAATGCTATTTTAGGAATGACAAAAGATAGATGTAATCATCTGCCATTTTTCTCACACAATATAGATAAATATGGAGAATTATATAAAAATGCTATAAAAATACACGCTTTGCTCTGTTTGTGTAATTATGTGAATTGGGATAAGGCAAGATAAATCTTCAGGGCACAATTTTGAGTTTCTCTCTCTCTTTTTCTTGCTTTGCACATATTCTATTATTCAGAACAAAACTATTTCTCTAGTTCCTCTTCCCCAGGTATGGAATCATATATTTGAAACAAATATATCAGCCTGTTGTTAGTTCTAAAAGTGAGCTCAAGATAATCTTAAACTGAGGTAAAAAGATCATTCAAGGTGCAATGCCAATTAGAACATAACAGCATTTTACCACTTAGGTCAATGAGCCACAGCTGGTAGGGATGTAAAAGGTCAGAATAGAAATATCTGATAATGGCTGCCAATCATTCATTATTTCCCCCAAAAATGTTTAATTAATCTTGACAACCTTTCAGGGAAGGAGGTAAATATTGATTTGTTATGGTCGCATCTCTTGGTAACTTTTCAAAGTAGGACAATCTATTTTGGCATTGTTTCCAACTTTTTGCAAATTGAATTTGTCCGATTATATTGTATATACCAGATAAAAGGAAATGTCTGAAGATCATTAGAAAACTGTGAGAATATTCCTTGGTTAAATGTATGTATGTATGTATGTATGTAAAAATGGTATTATAATTCCCAGTGATCTATCGAATTTGAGAAGCAATGTGGAAAGTATATTTATAAACCTATCACTCGCATTTGTAGGGTATGACTAAGTCCCACTGCAGTCTCAAAATTTCACAGCAGTGGTTCATAAAGTGATCTCAATTATTCGTCATCTGAAATAATGCCATTATCCCTCTTGCAAAAAAAATCCAGACTTCGTTGTTTTGCACAAATTTTTCAGAAGTGTCTTTGTAGTGATAAGCTCAAATGTTTAAACCTCAACTCACAAAGAAGCAGTGACAAATTGCATTATCAGTCCCATACATGCATACCTGCACCTTTTTCTGGAAGATTCAAATGGATTTTGACATTGAATCAAAAACTTTCCCAAACATTTCCCTGTCTCTACAGGAATAACTAAGACAATTAAGATGTATTGCTTATTTTCTTTCATATATTGGTCATATTATTTCGTCATATTCCAAATCTTTAGCTGACCTTCTACATGGAGATGTAAAAAAACATATAGCAATATGGAACCTTTTGGCATCAGAGATGTGAAATGGTATACGGCAGATCTTCAGCTTCTCAATATCACCTAAGAGCTATAAAGGGCTAAATGAATTTTAGAGCAATATTTCCAAATTTTATTTAGATGACATAGAAGGATATTGTGGTTGATGAGAATGATTTCAGATAACTCATCATCAGTAAATACAGAGACACAGAGAGTTGTATTTACATGCCAACATAATTAGATACCAATGTAGTGTTCAATACTGTGTTACGGCAATCATATTTCATAATATTTGTGTGCTTATTAGTACAGTTTTACAAAGCCATTTTTGTTTGTTATTCACTATAAAATCTGAATGTTTAAATGTTCTGGAACATGAGGATTCACTAAATTTATACCATCTGTTTGCACCTCCATTTTTGCACCTGTGTTACTTTAAAAAATATGCCAGTCTCAGAGACTCTTAATGTATAAAATATTCTCATAAGACATGAAACCTACATTTTTACAGCTTTATTGTCAGGTGAAAATACTGAGATAACCAATCTGTTTTCCTGCTAAATGCAAGCAATGGCGAATGCTATCCACTCGAGGTGTATCTGTCTGAAAAAGTGCTGCTGGAATTATTAACAGGACTGCATGGTGCATGGTGAAAATAAAGAAAGCCCAACCCCCCCAAAATTGGAAAAGTTCCTCCATCAAGTTTAAAATTTTATTGGAGTTCAGGAGTGCCTGTAAGACAGTACTAATTATTTATTAGTGTAACTGAAAATAGGTAGCTTATGTATTTCTCCATGAGAATTTGTCTGACACAGAGACCCAGTGAAAAGGTCTGTCTTTTTAGATAAAGCCAATTGTTAAGAAGTTAAGGGATAAGGAACCTGGCACCGTCACTGGCCAATATTTTATTTGCCTTTCACAAGAATGACAGCAATATCAGTATCAACAAATATTTGTTAAACATCTTCATTCATATACATTCCTTTTCTCTCTCGCCTCCCCTCCCCTCCCCTTTTCTCCTCTTTTATTTCCCTCCAGGTCTCCATCATCTTAAATTCTTTGAAACGACCATGATTCTGGGGAAGGTCAAAGGAAAGAGAGGAAGAGAAGGACCATTAGCAAGGTGGATGAACTTGCTAGAAATGCTTACCATGACAATGCATGCAACATTCAGAGATCTGAAAGGATACAACATTCTGGAGGTCTACGTGGTCACTAAAAGTTGGCATTGACTTAATAAAACACAATTAATCAAGCAATAGCTATATAAATAAAAATGTAACAAGATTTTGTTCAAAACTGCTAATCTCCGAAAGTACTGCACCGATCGAGTCCAAATTTTCACACAACGTTCCTTTCAAGTACGGCACCAACAATTTATATAGATTGTGTAGATGTCACACCTGTGCCAGGTACTTGCAATGGAAATGTAAAAAATTGTTTAAAAGGTAGGTAGATGGATACAGAGAGAGCAGTGGACCATAGGTATTATGTCATCCTTTATGATATAAAATACTCTGTCCATAGGTGGGTAGGTAGGTAGGTAGGTAGGTAGGCAGCTATAGGGATAGAGAGAGGGAGGGAGAAATGCAGTAGGTAGGTAGGTAGGTAGGTAGGTAGGTAGGTAGGTAGGTAGGTAGAGGGATAGAGAGAGAGAGAAATACAGTAGGTAGGTAGGCAGTTATAGGGATAGAGAGAGTGTGGGAGAAATACAGTAGGTAGGTACATAGTAGGTAGGTAGGTAGGTAGGTAGGTAGGTAGGTAGAGGGATAGAGAGAGGGAGAAATACAGTAGGTAGGTAGGCAGCTATAGGGATAGAGGGAGTGGTGGAGACATACGGTAGGTAGGTAGGTAGGTAGGTAGGTAGGTAGGTAGGTAGGTAGGTAGAGGGATAGAGAGAGGGAGAAATGCAGTAGGTAGGTAGGCAGCTATAGGGATAGAGGGAGTGGTGGAGACATACGGTAGGTAGGTAGGTAGGTAGAGGGATAGAGAGAGGGAGAAAGACAGTAGGTAGGTATGTAGGCAGCTATAGGGATAGAGGGAGTGCGGGAGACATACGGTAGGTAGGTAGGTAGATAGGTAGGTAGAGGGATAGAGAGAGGGAGAAATGCAGTAGGTAGGTAGGCAGTTATAGGGATAGAGGGAGTGGTGGAGACATACGGTAGGTAGGTAGGTAGGTAGGTAGGTAGGTAGGTAGGTAGAGGGATAGAGAGAGGGAGAAAGACAGTAGGTAGGTAGGTAGGTAGGTAGGTAGGCAGCTATAGGGATAGAGGGAGTGCAGGAGACATATAGTAGGTAGGTAGGTAGGTAGGTAGGTAGGTAGGTAGGTAGGTAGGTAGGTAGAGGGATAGAGAGAGGGAGAAAGACAGTAGGTAGGTAGGTAGGTAGGTAGGTAGGTAGGTAGGTAGGTAGGTAGGTAGGCAGCTATAGGGATAGAGAGTGCGGGAGACATACAGTAGGTAGGTAGGTAGAGGGATAGAGAGGGAGAAATACAGTAGGTAGGTAAGTACACAGCTATAGGGATAGCGAGAGGGAAGGAGACATACAGTAGGTAGGTAGGTAGGTAGGTAGGTAGGTAGGTAGGTAGGTAGGTAGGTAGGTAGGTAGAGGGATAGAGAGAGGGAGAAAGACAGTAGGTAGGTAGGTAGGTAGGTAGGTAGGTAGGTAGGTAGGTAGGTAAAGGGATAGACAGAGAGGGAGAAACTCCACTCTCGAGTTGATGGGGGTTGTGTCCCTCCTGACTGGGCCACAGCAACGCATGGCCGGGAAGGCTAGTCTTAAATAATAAAACTGAATGCAGAGACTATATTTGATCCATTTATACAATTCCTAGTTAACAAGCATGGTCTTTTTTATTTTGTTCCTATTATCTCAGCCCACATGTCTTTAAAAAAATATTGTGTTGCATTATTAGATTTCAGTGAAATTGAATGTTTCCTTTCTGTTTATTACTGGAAGCCACTGTTGATCCAGCTTGTTAGCTGATGATTTATAGAGTGCATGAAGATGGCAGCCTTTTGAATCACTTCTGTTTGTTTTCCTATTGTAAACTACATTGATTTACACCTGACAGCAACTGTACCTTACTGCAGGGAACATATCAAGAAAACTCTTTGGTTTTTACTTCATTTATTATTAGGAATGAATGGGGAGGTAAGTCTCTATATTAGAGTTTGCTTTCTTATGAGAGCCAATTTTATATACTGAGCCAACAGGAAGACAAAATAATTATTTACAAATGGAAGGGGAAGGGGAAATGTTATCTTGAGACAAACAGCAAATGCTGTTGAAGATAAGAGAATAGAGAGGTGATGTAAAAGGCTAAAGGGATTTCTGACCTTGTCTGGCAAGTCTGCTTGCCTTGCTGCTTTTCCTTTCTTCCCTTCCTAGCAATCCTTCCTTCCTTCCTTCCTTCCTTCCTTCCTTCCTTCCTTCCTTCCTTCCTTCCTTCCTTCCAACACATATTTGTTCAGGTCAATTATTCTTCATGAGACATGCACTGTTCTTTTGAAGTAAAGTATCAGGAGAAGCTACATATGTATCTGGAGCCTTCTTGAAATCTTTAAAGCAGATTCCTATTTCCATTTCCCTGTAAGAGTTACATGCATTTAAAAGATTCATTAGGAGAAAGCACAAACTTTAAAGCTGTAGGCTTGATACTTCTGGAGAATCAGGTAAATACTGATTATCCAGTACTGAATGTGTGAATTTATGGAAATGATAGCAGTGATTAAGCATTCCATCCAGCTTGATACTTCTCAGTCAGAGCTCAGTGTACTAACTTAGGAGCTTGGTGATTAAGACTGCAAAAGGTCTGGTACAAATACATGCACCTCTTGCTTATAAGAGTTTATCTTCCAGTCCTTTTCAAATTCATGGGTTTTCATATATAGAGAAGGTATATGTGTGCCTTTGCCTGATGATTACCTGAACAGCCCCCTGGAGTTTTCTGGGAATGCTTTTAAGTGTTTGCTACTGCCTTCTTCCTATGGCTGAGAGAATATGACTGACCCAAAGCAATTCAGCTGCTTTCATGCCAATAATGGGACTACAATTCCTGGTCTCCCAGTTTCCACCCTGGTGCCTTAACTACTACATCAAACTGGATGTGCATTTAGATAAGGAGACATACTTTATGTTCACAGCACAATTAAAACTATTTATTTCCCAAGTTCCCAGAATTCTCAGCAATGGCCATATTGGTTTGAAATCCAATTCCCTCACAGACACACATCAGCATGGGTGTGTGTGCCAAAATTAGAAAAGTTTGCCTCGTCTTTTAAACCAACTATTTGTAAAGCAAATATTGGATACTCATCACTTAATGATATTCTCTAAATATGTTCTTGTGTTTCTGTTCAAAAAAGTGTTATTTATTTTAAAATGTTCTACTTTAATGGACATTCAAATTGGGTAACAACTAAAACAATACAACAACAAATCTATTATAGGTACTTCTGCAAGTGTAGGACCATCTGAAATAGTATAGGGTCATGGAGGTTGGATTAGAAGTCATCCAAGGTCCCCTCAAGCTCTATTCTGACTGATTGATTGACTAGATATTGCATTGTGGGAAGCCACCCCCTCCCAGAAGAATGAAATGTTTTAGGAAATATTAAAAAGGCAGAATATTTCCCTAAAGGAGAAATAGAGAAACATGCTCTTGGAGACAGAAAGCAACCCCTAAGTCTTTCTTAATAGCCCCCAGTAGACATTTTGTTCCCATTGAGAAAGATTGGGCCATCCTATCTTCAAAACAAAAGACCTCCCGCTCCAGGATGATGAGATTAAGATATGACCCCCTCAGGACATAATAGGATTAACCCTCTACCATCTAGCAGTGGAGCTCACCACATTGAACAATCTCCTGGGGACATGGCATCACCCTCCAGGCTTCAACCACTTAGCTCAGACAGCCTACAGAGCCAGCTATGACTCCCACAACAGCCAATAGAACGCATATTCTTGCACAGGAACAGTAAGTTCAAGTGCAAAGTCCTAGAGAAGATATAAAAGCCCCTCACTCTCAACTCCATGTGTTCAGCTGCCCAGGAACACAAACCCATGTGGTTCTGCTTCAGCATTAAACTGTCTTTCCAATTAGCCTCCATGTTTCCAGTGTCTTTCTCCCAGCTTGGAACTGAACCAGATGAATATTTCTTCCAACAACATCAATAGTTGATAATCACTACAAAGTCTGAAATTGCTCCTGAGTAGGCAAAGCATGGAAATTAAAACCTCTCCACTCTAGAATCCCAGAATAATCCAACACAGCACCCACGATAAGACAAATAATTATCCCTACTCTCTTCTGGTAGCCCAAATAAAAACACTGTGGACTCAGATTGGCAGTCTGCCCCTCTAATCTTACATTATAATTCCATAAGTGGCAGAGAAATCTGGGAGAGAAGATGGTCCCTATTTTTCTGTCAGATGGGTCTCTGCGATACACGTCAATTTTCATCCAAGATTAAAATCTGAGTTAATAAAAAGTTTTATCTGCAACTATTGTAACATTACAAAGCAGGTCCTTCATTTAGAAAGTTTACCACTATTGTCACCTTAATTGATCTGGTCAGGCTGCAACAATGCAAGAAAATAAGCCACTACCAACTTTCCATTTTCCATCCAACAATTTTCTTCCAGATTATCAACGTATCTTCTGCTGTCACTGGTTACTTCAGTGTTTACTCTAGTCCAAAGTGTGTCAAACTTGCGACCCATGGGCCGAATGCATCATGCATCTACAATATCAGATGTGATAAAGCAGCTCAGATGGAACTTTAATATTTTGTCAGATTCTGCTCAGAAGACAACACAATTCTTCCCCTGTCATCACTGTTCTAATTTTGGAACTTTGAAAACATTCTATTTTCATTTCTCTTTATTCTTATTGTTCTCCAATGGATTTTTTTTTGAAGAATTAAGACTGTTACAGGTAGATCCAGAGCTGAATCTAATTGCAAAATTATGTTATTACAGCAAATCTCCAAAAAAAAAAAAAAAAGAAAGCTTTTGCTTTCCTGTAGTGTTGAGCTGCTGGTCTGGTCTACCAGGATTGATCCCTAGGCTGTGGACAGAGTTTGCCTGCAATACTGCATTCTAATCACTGCTCCTTTTAAGATGTCCTCTAGACAAAGATTTAGCTGTATTACTAAATAGCATTCCTTCATTTTAATTTGTTTGAATCCTTGACTGTCTTAGACAATCTATGATCCATTTGTTTAAGAAAGGAAGAAACATCTACAAGGCAACCCACATTGCTAAGAGGAAAGCCTTACAGAAGTTTGGGGGTGGACATTGGGTTCGCCCCAATATGTTTTACTTTCTCATTTCAAAAATATAACTGTTCTAATAAATATGCTTATTTCTCCAGCAACATTAGCTTAGCACCATAGAGGAAAAAATGCTTTCTTCTGCTGATGGGTAAATCAGAGATATGTTATCATAGAAAACTAAATCGTTAACAGAAATGTGATAGTCTTTGAAAAATCTGTCCAATCTGTTTATCTTGCATCTCAAGAAGCAGAAAGGCACTACAGAAGAGAAGGCAGTACAACATGTTGGCATTGTGCAGCTGAGTATTTGTGTTTTTATTTTTACATTCTTTGGTACATTACACTGCAGTTTCTACGTAATATTCTATAGTGTCCTCTGGCTAACCTTTAAGGGCAAGTTGCCATTGAGAGATAATCCTGGTCAGTTTTACAGCTATCTTGTAGTTTACAAGACTACTTAAAAACATTCACAGTTGCATGTGCACTGCCATCTAGTGGCACGATTTGGAATAGCCCTTCCACAAGCTATCTGAAAGATGACAGACTTTCAAAGGTGGATATCACCAGGGTTCCTGATTTATTGTATAGAAAGATGGCCATACTTAACATTATGGCAAGTGTGAACAATCTTGAGACAACAGACATTTCAAAAAATAGATAAAATAGCATCACCGGAGTCAATGTTTAGTCCATAGGAAATTTTCAATAGGGAACTTTGTACATAATATTTCTATTATGATCTATCCCAGGTACTAGCTAGTTTCAACCATGTTATTGTAATTCATACTGTATTTGGGAAGATTTATAGCAATGCAGCCAGTGTAATAATTATGATAAAGCATATCTAAATTCTCAGTTGAAGAAGAGTCAAGAATAAGACTGAACTTGCAGAGGCTATTTTCAATTAATAATAATCTCGATTGTTAAATTGAAAAATGCTCTCTCTATTCTTATAAACCAGGATGGCAAATTTACTTGGATTGTACAAACTGCAACATTTAGCAGGCCCGCAGAAGTGTCCAAAAACATGAGGTGATAGGGGAAGTATCTCCCTTTTAAATCAAGATAATGATCTAGTCAAGTCTAGAGAAAAGAAGG